>JAQJVL010000584.1:45000-535751 GCA_035578905.1 Stictocephala bisonia | reverse complement strand
AAATACCTTTAAAATAAGGTATAACTCGAGGTAAGCTTACATTTAAAATGTAAGCTTCAATGTAGCTTCAATGTAAACTTCCTTCATGGATCATTCCCTGGATATGCAAAAAACAAGTAAAATATGTCCATATCATTGGTATAGGGACATGTACATAACTACACATTTTCTTTATTTTTCTTTTACTAGCTTCAAAATTAATAAATTCCAGACTTTTGCCCAACCCTGACATTAAATTCTTTAAGTGGTTGTATTTTCTGACTGGGTCATCCTTTTGACCTCAGGTCTGTACTCTTGTATTTTACAAAGAAAGACCTTTAAAATGAGGCATAACTCGAGGTAGGCTTACATTTAACATTTTTAATATTTCCTTCAGGGGCCAACACCTGGCTTTGCAAAAAACAAGTAAAATGCTTGGTATAGGGACATGTACATAACTGCAAAGTTTTCTTACATTTCTTTAAATGGTTTTGAAATTAATAAATATGTTCCAGACTTTTGCCCAACCCTGTATATCATTCTATAGTATACAATGTTTACCATAACCATTTCTCTATACATATTGTCAATGTAGGTAAAAATGTGCATATGAGTAATATACACGTGTGAAAAAAAAATTATGTATAAAAATATTCCAGGAGTAAAAAATTATATCTACAGAGTAGCCTATTTAAAATTCCACAGAAGTGTGTACCAAGTAATTTGTACCTCCATGTTCCAGAGGCAGAGTCATTACATATTTAAATCTCCGTGTCTGTTCTGAGAACTTGATTTCACAGCTGCTGACTTTCAGATAATAGGACACTAAAACAACTGTTGTCTATATCTACATAGATCCTCTCTATCTACTGGCCCAGTTTTGTCAGAGAGACAACTTCGTGATTATTCCAACTCCATGTGAAATGTCTGTTAATGAAATCGCTACTCTACTCTGGTCAGGTGGAAGTTGATCATTTGGCCCAGTTTAATACTTTTATGGATTTAATAATAACCAGTACGGGTACTTTCAATGATATATATAATACGAGTAATTAATCTTTATTTTTTGTTAGTTTATAGTTATAAGAGTCATAGTTTAAATAAATTGAGTTATATTTTATTATAATAGTCTGAATTAAATATTTTTATCAGTATGGCCAGTTTTAAGTAAGGTATGATTACAGTGGTTTTATTTTTTATCATGAAATATTTATATTTTTATTAATGGGGACGTGTGCGTGAACTCCTCAGTTAGGAAATTAAACCTTGTTCAATGGACGTTGCAGTCCAAAGCATTAGCCACTGAGCCACCATACCGGCGAACGAGTATTAAGGACGATGATACAATATACAATTATCTTATATATGCTATATATACAATATCCTGCAAGAATGTGTATGTTAAGACTCATTATCTATACAAATCTATTGAGAAAAGTTTTGAAATTCTTAAGCAGCAAAATAAATTAATCCTAAGATTGTACATTGCTGTAAAACAGTTTAAAAAATGGCCTTATCTCAGCTTAGTCTTAATTTAAATGAAATATTAATCTTTCAGCTTTTTTTACTTCCTTGTGAAAATGAATTTGTGATGCCGGAAACGCAGTGGCCAAAAATGACGGATTATAAAATCAGCTTGCTGTTTGATTCATTTTTGTCCAATTATTTTCCATCTTACTTCTAATAGACAATAAATAACATTGAACTTAAATACCAACATAGAAATAAAATACTAAACTATACATAAAAAATATATATATATATATATAATAGTCTAAACTTTTCGATTTCATTTTTTACAACCATTTTAAATACAAATGTTAGCTGGCCTCTTGGTAGAAACCACGTGTAAGTATTTAAATGAATTAAAAACGTGATTGTATGTATCGTAAATATATTTTTACAATAAAGTGGATAATATTATCACGAACGAGTAAAATATTCTTTAAAATTAAATAATTTTATCATGAAAAAAACAAGGCTCTTGGAAATAACGTTGTGAGTCATTTTACAGGGTTAAAATTTACATAACAAGGTAAACAGACCGAATGCAGATTTAATGACCTTTCACGGAGTTGTAAAAAGCCTTTTAGAGGAGGTTTAAACATTATTTTAATATCAATCACTTAGTAACTAGCGAAATTCATTTTAAATAAGGTGGTCTAACTTATTTATTACTATGGGTGCACAATCATGTTTTGTAAAATATTACTTGCATAGTAGTGGCTGATAGTTTCGTTGGAGAAATAGATTTTAAGTGACCATTCTCACGTGGAAAATCTTTTGTAATGGGAGGGTGTGAGGCATTCAAGATCTTATTAAATTGTTTAAATAGTGCCTCCTGACGTCTTATTTCTGGAGGAGCTACATTGTACAGCACCGGGAGCGAAGGAAGTGATGTTGCTATGACAGTGTCACTTAAAGCTCTCATGACTCTATTAAGTTGGACATCAATCACTTTAGTATGTTCGATATTTAGTATTGGGGGGGGGGGGGTGTTGTTAGCATCACAGCGAATTTTTAAAACTGTACGTACCCCTCGGGTAGTTTAAAACGAGCAACAAATCTGGTAGCTGAACTGTCACGAATTTGTAATCTCCCAGCTATGGCAGGTACCACACAAAATAAAAAAAGTGGAGTAGGCCCCCTAATATCAACACAACAATTAACTACTGTACTTACAATATCATCCTCATCCAACGTGTTGTCTGAAAGTTATTTGTTGTTATCGGATTATTCATGACTGACAAATTTGTTGGAGATTTCCAGAGCTTTAAGTGTTTTAAAACAACTTTTCGAAAGATATGAACCTCGGCCCTTTTCAGGTGTTACGTATAACCTTAGCCTACATGTAAGACAAATTGTTTTTTTTTTTTTTTTAACTTAATCTATATCAATGTTCACTAAACACCTAAGCCAAGCTATATGAATTGTTTAAGATTCTCATACATTCGTAATGGACTAAGTGACCAAGTATTTTGTGTACAAGACGACAACTATTTTCACTAATAATCAGTGACATATAGGCTGCGATTTTGTACTTGTATACTGAAATGAAATCTGGTAGTTAACTGTGTAGTGAGACGTAATTGTCCCGTTTAAACACAACTTCTTCCAACCACTCCTTATTTGAATTGGTCCTATCCTATACCACAGAGAAAGATTAAACAGAGGTTGCTTTCTTATGGTCGCTATGAACGCCTCAATTACTGTTAAATTTACATTTTTATTCATATGCAATGATAGTTACTACGTTTATCCTTGTGGACTTAGGGGGAATAAAGAGGGAATGACAAGCTGCTGACCCTGCCATCGTATGGCAAACTGGAGAAATAAATACTCAACAGCATTTAGTGCGCTATTGAATGCGACATCTGTTTCTTCTCTGTGCCTACACATTATAGAACCAATAGTACATTTTCTTGAATAAGAATGAGTATATTAATCTTGTGTAGTTCAAGGACAGTTTAAGGAAAATCTCTTTAGAATTAACCATAGTACAACATGAATTAGTAGCCTACTTTACATAAAGATAAGTTGGAAAGATAAGTTCATTTTACGTAAAGGGTTCTGAAGTTCAGCCAACCTCATAGTGGTGGGATTTGAATTACGATGTTTTGATGATACCTAAACATGCGCATCTTTGACAAAATATTGTTCTTTGCGGTATAACAATGTTCAAAATGGCCTTATCTACATGTAAATATAACAGAAAGTAAGCGTTAAGGGAACGCTGTTATCCAATAAGCGTTATTTATTGTACACTCAGTCTCCTTCCTTTTAGAATGTCACAGAACAAAGTTGTATGGCCACCTTCCACTTAAGTAGCTCTGAATAAAACACGAGTGCGAGTAAAAGGTAGTATGGCTTTCCACTTGCAGTAAATTCTGTTTAGCCACTTACTTTAAGTGTACGCTTACGCTTTTGTGTCTTTGAACTACACTCTTTTAAAAAGCAAATACGCTCGCTTTTGATTTTTTTCTCAGGATTATTAATATACATTTTAAATTTTTTTGTCAAATTAAACATTTTCATAGTTAAATTGACGCATCTAGAAAGTGTATAGTAAAATTAAAATATGATTAATTATACCTTTTAACACATTTCTTGATATTTTTTGCGCAATGGACAATGTGTACCCGCAGATTTCTTCGACGAAGTTGAAATGTAAATTGTAAAAAAAATCAAATGTGCTTTGTTTTAATAATTCCTTTTTAAAATACCATTATGCGACCTTGATAAGTAGGAATTTATTTGGATTAACTTGAATGTTACAGTAGTTTTTAATAAACAGTAACGTTAATCGTAACGAAATTATAAAACACATACCACTGGAATATTGAGCATTTCAAAAAATATAGGCTACATTATTAAGAAACAATTGAAAACGACGTGATAAAAATATCTAAAACTCGCACACTTTAGGGATAGAAACGTTAAAAACAATTTAAACCAGATTTATCTAACGAGTAAGCAATACTATTAGTAAAAAAGAATATCATAAAATGTATAATTTAGATAAATGCTAAGCATTAAACGCTTTAATCTAATGGGCATTTATGAGATGACTGTAGTTACGGTCGGTAACTACGTGGTCACTGCATGGCATTACATTTACTTAACTTTTGAAATATTTAATAATCCGAGAGATTCAACAGATCTGAATTTTTTGGTTTTGGATCGTTTTATTTTAGGTCCCAAGAATAAATGCCACTACTCAGTAACCATTATATTCTTGAAATTCAGGTAAAAATTTCCTAATATATATATATAAGATATCTACTATCGGCACTAGTTTCTCAGTACTCTAACCCTTCTACTTAGGAACATCGTGTTGTGGGGATTCAAGTTGATGTGTTCTGTGGTCGGTTCTCTTAATACAGACACGGTCCCCACTAAATGTTTGCCATCGGCGTGAACACTACTAGCGAAGTCTGGGGATGTCCATGTTGGATGGTAGTCAGGGTCAGGCTGTACTTTTGGGAAGTTAACTGTGTATGAGGCTTGTAAGTTAGCTGAAAACAGACAAATACTTCGTGGTTCGGATTCCGCGTAAGGATTCCCTTAGTTACCCTGGCTATCAATAAAAGGCTAAGGAACAGTCGATTTAAATGATATTAGTTAAATAGCTCTTTCATTTACATCCATCACACTCAATTCTAAATAATAAGTGAATGAATAAATAAATTACAATGGTCCAAATGTTTTACAGTCCAATATAACTTATGGTAGGATTGTTTTTGACTAAAATTGTTTCATTCACTATTTATGTAGATCAACAATTACCTCCTTGAGTCCTTCCAGTCTAAAAAAGTTAGTTTGTTTTTGAGAACAAACTAACAAGTCTTTAACTAGTCAATCATACAATCTATGTTCAACTGTTCTTTTAATTAATGAATGTTTTAATGTTTGTTTCATTACAAAAACCCTCTCTAACGTTGCAATACAAAGCTAAGTTCACAATATTCAATTTGCTTAAGAAAGTAAAATAAATAAGGTTGATAATTTTGGCTTTTGTTCTACCCAAAATCAAGAACATACGTTTCTTAAAAGGTTAATGGCCACCTTTTTGTAAAACCAATCGTTGGTGTAATCTCCAGTGACTAACTGTACAGTAGTTGCCAACTGTCGAACTCTTATATTCCAATTCGGTACTGTAAAATTATAATATAAGCTGTAAGTATTGCGATACCCAGTAATTGGATATTGCACACATAATTGGAAGTGCGTTTGTAAACTCTAGTACCATAACGTTTCAACTTGTCACCGGGTAGCAATAAAATAAACTATTAGTGGAAGGAAATCCAGTAACGGGAACTGCAGCTGCCAAGTGTCGTACCATTACGTTGCTCCTTGGTATCGTGAAACTATGATACAAACAGTTAGTGTTTCAATATGCAGTGACTGGAACCTGTAGTTACCAACTGTCGTACCTCTACGTTGCAGCATGGTATCGTGACACTATAATACAAACAGTTAGTGCTTCAATATCCAGTGACTGGAACCTATAGTTACCAACTGTCCCAACCATTACGTTCCAACTTGGTACTGTGAAACTATAATAGAAACAGTTAGTTTTAAAATATCCAATAACTGTAACTGTAGCTACCAAGTGTCTTACCATTACGTCCTACATGTTAACGTGCTCGTAGAACACAGACCGTTAGTGGTGCAATCTCCAGTGGCTGGAACTGTAGTTGGCAAGTGTCGTTCCAGAAGATCCCAACTTCTTACAATATGACTACAATACACACAGTTAGTGATGCAATCTCAAGTAACTGGAACTGTGTTGCTAACTCTCGTATTATTACATTCCAATTTCTTACCGTGTAACTACTGATACCATCTCCAGTACTGGAACTGTAGTTGTTAAATATCGTGCTTTTACGTTCCAACTTATTACCTTGTAACTACTACACTAACTGCTAGCAGTGCTATCTCCAGTAACTGGAATTGTAGTTGCCAACAACTATCTTATCATTACGTTCTAACTTGTTACTTGTCAGTCTTGTTTCAGAATTTAAATGGAGAAATTCTCCTATATTTGCCTATACAAAGAATGTATTTGAAAATAACTCGTATAAAACAGTTTATGTCGTCAGCAAAGATCCGTAATTTTCTATCTAGTTTATATAAATAATGCATATAATCTTGAGGCAGTACTAAAAACTATAAATATTTTACATCTGGGATACAGAGTTTCAATATTCAACGAACGTGGATTTAATAAAATGGGATATTGTGGACTACACCTTTTAGAGGAAGAAAACTATTTTGTATTTACACCTCGATGTATATTCAACTAATCTGTATTCTGAAGCTGACACCTCTTAGATAACCGGGATTTGTAATGGCTTTCGTATTATAACAAATATTTTCTATTTAGTAATCCAGTATTACAATATATATATATTTTTTTTTTCAAGATATAGAACTGTTTTGAGCCTGGCTTAGGAATTAAAATATACATTTTAATTGTCAATGAAAAAATATAGGGAACTAAATTAAATAGAATACTTGTATTTAAGTTTTCACACCTTAACTGTGTTATGAAAAATATGTATTTATTTTATATCCCTACACTAAATAAATACATATACTATTGAAAGTTAAATCACATCCTCATTTTAGAAAACGCTTATAATCTAAAAATAAACCGGTAAAACTTAATAATATTTAAGATGAAATACACATAGGCCCTATAACTGTTCATGCTTACTCTTTTGAATCGAAAGGCAACACTTCCCTTTTAGTTGTGTTAATCAAAATAAAATACAGTATTTAACTTTCCGACAGAATTGAATTATTATAAAGTTTATGGGATAAGAACTATCAGAAGTACAAAATATTGCAATTCCTTTCTGCAATAACAACGGTGAAGATAATAATTTGAGGTCTTTCATTAACTAAAAATATAAAATGTTTGAAATGTATGTACCGCAGACCAATGTCCAGAAAAATCTATTTAAAAAATATTAAAAAACAGAATCTTTGTACTCAGTTTTCTACGGTTGAATGCCTTAATCAGCTTCATGCTTATTAATAAGCTTCGTGAATACCTTACTTCACTTCTCATAATTCTCATTCAAATATCTAAATAAATAAATAAAAAAACTGCATTGCTTTTATCATATAAGTGGCAGACAGCATTTGCTTCGTTAAGGTGGTTGTCCACGTTTGCTTACCCTTCCCTCCGCGGTTCTCTCTTAAGTTATCACATGACATAAAAGCTCAACCGTCAGCCTTTTTCCTAGATAACAAAATGTTATAGTCTGGGACACACTATAGAGACTAGGCCTACTTAAAGTAGTGCAATGATGTTAAGGAAGTAGAAATAACTTTAAACATTTCACTGTAAAAACACAAAAATTATCTGAGCTTTTGTGCCATGTTTATTTTTTATAAGAGTTTAAACTTTTTAATAAATGCTATTGTTTCCGATAAAAGGAATCGTTTAAGGGCTGTTTCTAAACCTTATGAATGAAATTCCAAAAGATCCTTGATATAAAGACTAGCTTTCCTCAATATTTCATCAACATCTGTTCAGTGGAGTTGGAGAATTTGTGATGAGTAAGTACATCGTTTATGGATTGTATATATTAAGATTTACAAGAATTTATAATGCTACAAATAATCGAACAAAAATAAAATGTTTCATTCTTTTTTAGAGGTTAGGAACGGTACATGGGGATGAGCTCCCGTACTTCCTCGGGGCACCATTGGTTGAGGGATTTACTCACTTCCTGAAGAACTATACAAAATCTGAAGTCGCCCTTTGTGAGTCTGTCATCACTTATCTGGCCAACTTCATCAGGACAGGGTAAGAAATAATAACACTCATTATGAGTTTAGCCTTATTGTATTGATTTAGTAGTAACACCGTCTGTAGAAACAACCAGTCTCTCCAAGGTGATTAATGTGCTATAGACGTGCACCTGTGCTCATATCCAACGGTGATTGATTTCAAATAAGCGCTTTGTGACTGTTTGGCGAACTATTAGCTGAGCTATTAGTCAGTTCGAGTTCGAGAGAGAGACATTGAGATATGTGAAGAAATATAGAGAGTGGGAGACCACTGGTGCTACCTTTAGAAACCGAACATGAACTGTTTATTTTATTGAATGTTCCAACTTGAATTCAGAGCGCTCTTACTGCAAATGCTGAAACTAAAAGGCGTTTGGGATTGCAACGAACCAATAGCGTGACGATGTAAGATTGCCGTAACCACAGAAACTGCATTATTTCTGTCTTACACTGTTGCCACATTTCATTTCTTTAAGCGCACCTAGTTTATAACCAACTTGTTTGATATTATGAATTTGATTGTGAGTAAAATTCTTTAATTGATCGTGGAATTCCTTTAATGGTTATATCATCTTTAAAATTTCTGTCTAATATTTTTGTATATATTGTTCTTATCACATTATTATCTATTGCATTATTGTTTTATTTAATCAGTTAAACATACCTCTTCAGGTGGATTCGTATCTCAGCATGTAATTATTTTCAGTCGTATTTCAACGCAGTGCTTTTGGCAAAACCTTTTATCGTAGAATCACTCAAATGCTACAAGGCGTTCTCATACCAAGCCGGACATTCATTAAATAAAGTGCAATTACACCGAACTGGGAAACCGGCTTCACGGGACCCATATGAGCGGACAGTCGTTTTGTTGCTTTAGTCAGAGGTACTAATTCTATTTGTTGGAGGCAAAATTATTGACTTGGGCATTTGTTTAGTTTTCTTAAACGACATGAAGCTCGTGCGTGAAAGCTGACTGGTATCCGGTAAAATACATTAGTTCAAAAGCCTATTTGTGCTAAAATATTCAAACATATTTTCCAGTAACCCCAATGATGCTGAAAGACAAGAAGCGACTCTTCCAATCTCCAAGGAAAGGAACAGATTCAGGTCTATTGTATGGGAGGAGTATGATCCCGTTCACCAAAAGTACTTGGAAATAGGCAAGTACACTAGTATATTTAAAAAATTAATTTACTTTTTTTAATCATATGGAAAACCTGAAAAGTATTCGATGTGTACACTAAAATTTAATTATCTGCTTACAATTTTATCAGAAAAAGAGAAATTAGTATTAAAAAAGTCCGAGCAGTATTCTATGTGTACATCTAAAACTTAAATATTTGACTAGGGTTTTATTAGAAAAAGATTCATATTTTTTGTTATTCTTCATTTACTCAGCTGGACATTCACTTAAAATATCTAGAAACATCATTTTTAAATACAACTTTTACTAAAGCCATATCATTGAACAACAAATTCAGTTAAATATGTAGAAAATTGCATTCATTCAAATGTTTATGTAATGAGAAGTAAACATAATTTGCGTGTATTTAATGCTTTTTTTCATTTTATAGGTTATCTGTCAATTTTGTTTTTGAAATTTGTTAATGATGGAGTATCAGATGAGGGAGACAAAGGTAGTTGGACATTTGCCATCATTACGTAAAAATTGACAATCATGACGTTTCGATTTGGTAAAACCCAAACCTTTTTCAAGTGCTAAAAACTAAATTACATCTACACAAACATGTTATAAAACTACGTTCTTAAACTAAAAAAACTTATCTACTTTAATAATTATCTACATTTTAACCTAGATCCTAGAATGGGGTACAACAAAATAAACTTCTACTAAATGTAAAAAAATATTAACAGGGTTAAATTAATATAACCAATTAGGCGCTGTCAAGGTCACGATATCAACGAAAAAATGTCAAAACACAATTAAAATTAATATTCAAATCAGACTGAAATAAGATTACATTAACTAATCATAAATATATGGTAAATGAAAAACACTATTAATTTAAAATAACATTCAACATGCACAAAAAATGATATATATGACTCGGAAGGACTGAGATTACTATTACAATTACATTTTAACCTGAAAAGACAACAATTATTAGGAATAAAACATACAATAATCAAATCGTCACTGCGGGTCGTAAGACTTCATCATTTTTGTAATATTTGATGATTGTATAATTCCTAATAATTGTTGTCTTTTCAGGTTAAAATGTAATTGTAATAGTAGTTTCAGTCCTTTCGAGTAAAATATATCATTTTTTGTGCATGTTAAATGTTATTTTAAATTAATAGTGTTTTTCTGATCTGAAATTATTGTCAGTCGTATTTCAAAGGCAGTGCTTTTGGCAAAACCTTTTGTCGAAGAATCACTCAAATGCCAGAAGGCGTTCTCATACCAAGTCGGAAATTCATTAAATAAAGTGCAATTACTTTACTTAATGATTGTTGTTGTCAGGTATCATAAATGTATGGTACCTGAAACACTTGTTGTCAGGTACCATACATATATTTATGATTAGTTAATGTAATCTTATTTCAGTCTGATTTGAATATTAATTTTAATTGTGTTTTGACATTTTTCCTTGATATCGTGACCTTGACAGCGCCTAATTGGTTATATTAATTTAACCCTGTTAATATTTTTTTACATTTAGTAGAAGTTCATTTTGTTGTACCCTATTCTAGGATCTAGGTTAAAATGTAGATAATTATTAAAGTAGATAAGTTTTTTTAGTTTAAGAACGTAGTTTTATAACATGTTTGTGTAGATGTAATTTAGTTTTTAGCACTTGAGAAAGGTTTGGGTTTTACCAAATCGAAACGTCATGATTGTTAATTTTCACGTAATGATGGCAAATGTCCAACTACCTTTGTCTCCCTCATCTTATCTGTCAATCTTGGTACTGTATTAGCGGATGTTGGTGACAAGTTTAGTAATTTAAAATACAATTCATTAAATGCCATTATTTTAGTCGTACTTTCCAAATCAACTGATTCTTCCCTCATAATTTGCTTTTGTAAGAATTATGTTTTGCAGTCTGGTCGACCATGGATTTGGTACTTCCACGATAACAATTGAAGTATTTTTGCACATCCCACACTTCTATAATACAGCCTATGCGTGGAGTAGTTACTATAGGTTTAGCGATACCATTAAGTGTGCAGCATTAATTAATGGGTGGAATGTTTGGGAAATGTGTAAAATTATTGGCATGATTCCATGCGTTATTTAAACTGTAAGTACTCTTGTTTTACTTCAATTTCCTGCTCATATTCACTTGCCTAGTTCCCCACAGGTCTGAAACCTCGAGTGAAAAACCACTATCGAGCACACCAATTGAGTGTGTGGTTACGCCTCATCCCGGAATTACACAGGGCCGGCATGGAGGACGCAGCAGCTAGGCACAATTTGTTCCGGAACCACGGAGACGCCAGTCTCTACGACGGAGCAGTGAGACCCGACCCTCTAGCCCGTGGACACCGCCTCCCAGTTCCGCCCCTCAACGGAACCGTGGCTGAGGTGGTTCAGCCTCCCACCCAGACCCCACCCCCAACCACATGTATGCCTGCCCCACACTTCCACATAACCAACGCTTCTGAAGCGCTAGAAGCTGCGGGCTACGCTGCTTACTCTACCGCGCTGGGTGTGACCATTGCTATAGGATGCTCGCTGCTTGTCCTCAACATCCTGATATTTGCTGGAGTTTACTACCAGCGTGACAAAACCAGGCTGGAGATAAAGACTCTACAACAGCAACACCGAGGTTCTGTTAAGGCAAGTATGTCTTTATAACATATAGATAAATGTGCTGAGTCGAGTACTATTTTATGGATATCAAAACAAATATCTTCTTACTACACATGTTTCAAGGATAGACATAGAACACCTTTTTAAACATTGATTTTTTTGTTGCATAAAATTAACTTAGTATATTGTAAGGAATTGATAATAGACATTTTGTTTGGTTAAAAAAAAAATAAATGACCTATTGTTTCATTGTAGGCCTATCTAGACCTACCTGAAACAAAAAGTTTAAAATGACAAAATTATATTTATGTCATTTATTGTAGTAATATTTCTTATTGCCATTGATCAATACGTGTATATTCACCAGCAGAAGTTAAAATGTTATCTCTAGATAACCAAATATTTACACGTTTGTTACACCAAAGAATCTGGTAAAAGAGCATTAATACTATCGTGGGTCTCGTCTTACCTTGAGGGTAAAACGCAGTCAGTTCGGTTGCCTTTTGTGAACGCCGGGGGCAGTGGATTTATCTGGTATTTCTTTGAGCGTCCTGCAGGGCCCCGTATTGGGCCTAGTTATGTTTTTACTATCCATCAACGACCTACAAGAACATATATCAAAAACAAGTTTACACGCCAAAGTCTGTCTATTCGCGGACGACACATCACGTTGTTTAACTGCTGAGGATCATGACCTTATCGGAAACTTAGCATTTGTTTATTCTAACAAAGTTCTCCAATGGTTTCAGCAAAACAAATTGGTTCTGAACTAACATGATCGGATTTCACATAAATAATCTAAAATCAGTTGAACCACTGACCCTATTGTTTGGAGACGAAGAAGTCTCATCCAAATCTCTGGGCTTGATTACAGACAGCCAGCTCAAATTTCACAACCATATAGATTATGTGTGTAAGAAATTAAGTTCACGGATATATGTTATTAGAAGTCTTTCTAAATTCTCCGATACACACATGATTCTTACTGCATATTATCTTAATATTCCCTTATCTATTATATGTTGTTGCAGTCGGGGGTTATGAGACTTTAAAAACATGACTTGTATTTCGTCTTCAAAAGAGAGCGCTGAGAGCTGTTTTAAAAAACCTTACTGCAAATCTTGCAGGTCGTTGTTTAAAGACAACAGCATTTTAACTTACCCTTCCATTTACATTTTTAGTTGTTTAACTTACGTCCATAGCCATATTTATCTTTTCCAGACAAATAATCAACAATCCTCTAAGATATAACCATAAACACCTTAATATTTTAAAGCCACGAAAACACAAAACAAGTTTCTTTGAAAGGCACCTCCTTTACAACGGCATTCATCTATACAATGCGTTACCACTATCTATCAAGACTTGTGATGGTGGACGCTTTGGGAAGTTGTTGAGAAATATTTTATCACAGCACGTTTTTTATAACATTGGGAATTCCTGAATTGTCAGACCTAATATTGTCTAATAATATATTGTTATTTTTAACCAGTTTAAAAGTCTTAAAAGTCATACATTTTTGTAAATAAATTTATCATAGAAATGTACGTTAATTTTATCCACGAGAAATTTAACTTTTATCTTTGAATATCTAAGTAATTTAACTTTATTTTGTACAGTTGACACAATTGACACTATTGTACAGATTTTCTGTGTACCCATAGAGGATTTATGATTTGATTCGATATCTTAAATTATACTCTTTATCTCAAAATGACTCTTTAAAACGATAGTAGGTACCAGTTTTATGAAACGTTTGATATAACGTTCTGAACAGGAGTTCTTGGAATCTCTGCAGGGCTGTGCCTTTGTAAGCGAAAACACTGCGTGTGGTTGTTTAGTTCTGACGTCATTTGTCATTTTAAAAATTAATTTAAAGTGTTATACTGGCAATAAAATATTTTATTTTATACAGTTAATTTATATTGTTTAGTTCGTTTTGGCATAATTTAACAATGTTAAGTCATAACAATATTCATAAAAATATTAGAGTTCATTTTGTGGCTTGATATTTTCTACAGTTCACGTTATTTTTTGGTCATGTGGAATCTTTTACTAGGTCTATATTTGATCCAGCAACAAAGAACTGTATTCAAGTACCGAGTCTACTACTATATAAACAAGGACTTAATGTGACGCATATTAACTATAAGTAATTATTTACCTTGACATTTATAATATGAACATTCTTTATTTATTTGGAATGATCCTCTCTATACGAAGTATCTTTGTTAAAGACGTAATGATCTGCTTAAAACTATTTTTAAAAAAATATGAATTTAACCTACTCAGCCCAGAGGAAGAAAAGTATTTTACACTCCTAAAGGTATGGAACTGTTGCAGGTATGTCGAAGTGGACACCGGCCTTCGGCACCAGATGTGAGTGCCACAGCCGATTGCATGGTATCGCCAGCCCACCGCCCCGTGGCCACGCTCCCTCGGCCGTCCCATCATCACGTGCCACCTCCCAGGCTCACTGTGGTACCTCGTTGTCCCACCCTTCCCCGCCAAGGCCACGCCCACGGCCCCCCACCCCACTTAACCATGCTGCCTCGTCCTCCACCTCCACCACGCCTCAAGTCCCCTTCGGACTTCGCCAACACCAATCACGTGTCCAGCCACTCCCCCACCTCTGTCCCCGCTCCCATACACGAGATGAGAGTATGATACGTGCGCAGACCGGACACTCGTGGAGTGCTTGTCTTGTTCTGTGTCTAACTCTGTACATAGCCATAGAGTAAATTGCTAAAACAGCTAATTTAAACAAACTAAACCACATAATAATTCTTAGTTGAAAACGTAAAACTTAAGTTATAAAAGTTAAAAATTGTTTCAGTTTTGTTTCATGATATATGTTATTTTATATTCAAGATTTATAGGTTTAAAACATTTTAAAATATTGGTTTATTTCTTCATATTTTTACTTTTATTGAGTAGTTTAGTTTAACAAATAAATACATTGTAAACATGGACGAAATAAAGCATTTTCTTAAAACCAAACACATGTATTTTATAAATATTATGGTTGTTGATATTATCATGGAACATTGTAAACTGACGTTAATAAATAGCTTATAACAATTTCAATTAAATTTGATAAAGTTGAATGTTGTTTCAATCGTACTAATACTTTATTTTGTTAATTATATCTTGTATATATTGTAATATGATCCGTGAAAAAAATGCTCACCATTAAACATATATTACTAAAAAGAGAAAATGTGTTTTAGTTCCCCTTCGTATAGTTTATCTTTGACTTAGTTATGAAATGGTTTATTACTTTCCAATTCAATAAACTGCAATTAATTAGTATATAGAATTTACCCTCCAGTTTTGTTGTGCAATTTTTTGTTCTCCTCGTACTAAATATAAATCATTATTTTATGATAACACTAATTAGTTCAATATAGTTCATTCTATGTCAATAATTCAGCTGGAAAGTGGCAAAAGAAAGAATTTTGTAGTTATATCATCGTAAGTTGAAACAATTTATAGATTTAACAATAATTGATATAATAATGGAGTAATATACTGTAGTTTGTTCCGATTGTACTTTTTTGACCTTGTTAAAATATAACAGATAAACTATGAAAGAGTGATAATTTAACAGACGTAAATTAAGGCAGTAGACTCAAATAATATGTGTATTTTAAAAGGGTTAAGATAGCCTTATTTTTACCAGGCGGAGATAGGGCTAACATTTCTTAACCTGGCCTAACTTACTGTAATAAGGTAATTTATCTTTACCATATAAACCATATAATTTTGAATAGCTGTGTAACTTGATCAAAAATAACATTTAAAGTAGGCCCACAAGCAAATAAATTTCATACAATTTTAAAAAGTATTTGTAACAGGTCCACCAAATTGACTAGTAAATTAATAAAATAAAATAAATATTAAATTGTTTTATTGAGAAAAAGAATATATTTAATTAAAATAATTAATGAATGTTCAAATTATATTCGAGAATGGTGGTAAGTAAATAACCAGCCAGCTAGAGAAGCGAATAGAGATATTTGTGTCGTGGCAGATGTTTTCCAAGAATTCAGTAAATAACATTCCTTTGGGTTGTGATCAACAAACAAGGGACATCGTGTCACCACAAGAAACGACATGGGAACCCAGAGGAATGTGCAGCTGGCCTATTCCAGGAAAATATCGCAGTAAACAAGTGTTGGACGGGTCTAGGAGGCATCGGTTGAAAACGTAATATACGACTTAAAATAATACATTTAGTTAAGGGAAGGATCGGTGAGAGCAGCACGTGACAGAGGTTGAACATGTAGTGCAGACGATTTCTTGGGACTAGCCAATCCAAACGATGTATCTAGTTGAAAGAATATCCAGGGACAGCAGCAGCTGTCGGGTAGCGACCTCGTGGTACAAGCGGAAGTTCTGAACTCTCGAAACCCAAAACGGATAATGTTAACAAATAGGAGACAAGGAGGGGGAATCTAACCTGAGCGTTTTCGACATATCGCTCGCCCCATTCAACAAAATGTTCGCACACCATCAAGACGTATTTTAACTGCCCGCGTGCAGTAGTAGAAATTTCACTAAACCAAACAGTTTATTAGTGTTGAAAGTTTTAAAGAAAATATGTTATAAAATTAATTTTAATAATATTAAATAAATAGTGTTTTATAAATAATACTAATTTGATTAAATTGCTTTGAGAATCCGACATGGAAAAAAGGAACACGCGGTTATTCATCAAGACTACCCTGGGACTGAGAGATAAGTTTTAGCACTAAGCTAAATTTCAAACTAGATACAGAAAGTAGATTTGTTTAGATAATTAACTCAATTTCATTTTTATTGTAAAATGATTGGAGAATATAGAGTAAATTTAAAGAGATGTAATAATAAATAACTTTGTCAAATTAGTCTTGATTTCTTGTATTATACAGCTCCACCAAATTACCCACATTTAAACCCTGAAGATAAAGAGTCTCAATTCTAATTAAAATAAAATAATTATCAAATTAAGTAAATAATTCAAATTAATGTAACCACACAAAGGTGAGAGGTTACATATTTAATTAAAATAAAAAACATAAAATAAATTTGTAAACATAAAAAATAATTTATCAAAAAAGCCAGTAATCCAATATAATGTAAACTACACCCCAATAAATGCAATACATCACCGAGTTATTATTAACGGTATAAATTTGATGTACAGTGAAAACCAGTAGAAATTTCGAAAAAAGATAAATATAACTTTTTTTGTTCCAACTAGGATAAAAATTATTAAAACTTCTAATAATATTTAAAAATGTGTATGTCATAACGAAAATTAAATGAAGAAAGCAATGATATCGTTAGATTTATTGTAGGCCTCTTAGTTCCTTAGAAAACAAACTTCAAACTCGGGTGCATAGGCCTACAATTTCTGTGCCGACAATAGTATTATATATTTTTTATGCTATATAAAGTTCAATATATTTTAATTTAAATATTGGTATTTTTTTCATAACCTGAAAATTCATTGATTCATATATTATATACCTATACAGGGATAGGCAAAAGTCTGGAATATATTTATTAATTTCAAAACCGTTTAAATAAATGTAATGAAACTTTGCAGTTATGTACATATCCCTATGCCAAACATTTAGACATATTTTACTTGTTTTTGTTTGCATAGCCAGGTGATGGCCGATGAAGGAATTATTAAAAATGTTAAATGTATGCCTACCTCAAGTTATACCTCATTTTAAAGGTCTTTCTTTGTAAAATACAAGAGTGCAAACCTGAGGTCAAAAGGATGACCCAGTCAGAAAATACAGCCACTCTAAGAATTTAATATCAGGGTTGGGTAAAAGTCTGTATTGTAATTATTAGTTTTAAAAGCATTTAAAGAAAAATAATGAAAATTTAGAGTTATGTACATGTCCCTATACCAAACATATGGACATATTTTACTTGTATTTTTCATATCCAGGGGATGGCCCATGAAGGAAGTCTGAAACATTTTAAATGTAAACCTTTGTAAAGGTAAGGTAACCTAAAGGTATTTCTTTGTAAAACACAAGAGTGCCAACCTGAGGTCAAATGATGATCCATTCACAAAATACAGCGATTTAAAGAATTTAATGTCACATTGCTAATTTTTCTCAGTTATACGGCTATTTAGTCAACAGTTTCAGGTCCCTGTTGCTGATTATGTTGTTTATTGTTAACAATCGTAACAAACGACTTCGTTATAAAATATAAAATATATTTTATAACGATTATACTATAGAACTAAGATAAAAATAAGAAAAAATTATTAAAACACTTTTGAAAGTAGGTTTACCTAAAATAGTTTAAGAATATTAATATAATAATTTGTTACTTATTTCTTGTGAAATGTAATATCTTATATTCAGTTAGATAAATTATAGCTCAACGGAGCAATAGATAATAATTATATTACATTTGCCTTAAGAAATGTTAGTTATATGACATTAAATTGTTTGAGAGGCTATATTTTCTGACTGGGCCAACCATTTGACCTCAGGTTTGCACTCTTGTGTTTTACAAAGAAATACCTTTAAAATAAGGTATAACTCGAGGTAAGCTTACATTTAAAATGTAAGCTTCAATGTAGCTTCAATGTAAACTCCTTCATGGGTCATTCCCTGGATATGCAAAAAACAAGTAAAATATGTCCATATCATTGGTATAGGGACATGTACATAACTACACATTTTCTTTATTTTTCTTTTACTAGCTTTAAAATTAATAAATACATTCCAGACTTTTGCCCAACCCTGACATTAAATTCTTTAAGTGGCTGTATTTTCTGACTGGATCATCCTTTTGACCTCAGGTCTGTACTCTTGTATTTTACAAAGAAAGACCTTTAAAATCAGGCATAACTCGAGGTAGGCTTACATTTAACATTTTTAATATTTCCTTCATGGGCCATCACCTGGCTTTGCAAAAAACAAGTAAAATGTTTGGTATAGGGACATGTACATAACTGCAAAGTTTTCTTACATTTATTTAAATGGTTTTGAAATTAATAAATATGTTCCAGACTTTTGCCCAACCCTGTATATCATTCTATAGTATACAATGTTTACCATAACCATTTCTCTATAAATATTGTCAATGTAGGTAAAAATGTGCATATGAGTAATATACACGCGTGAAAAAAAAATTATGTATAAAAATATTCCAGGAGTAAAAAATTATATCTACAGAGTAGCCTATTTAAAATTCCATCAGAAGTGTGTACCAAGTAATTTGTACCTCCATGTTCCAGAGGCAGAGTCATTACATATTTAAATCTCCGTGTCTGTTCTGAGAACTTGATTTCACAGCTGCTGACTTTCAGATAATAGGACACTAAAACAACTGTTGTCTATATCTACATAGATCCTCTCTATCTACTGGCCCAGTTTTGTCAGAGAGACAACTTCGTGATTATTCCAACTCCATGTGAAATGTCTGTTAATGAAATTGCTACTCTACTCTGGTCAGGTGGAAGTTGATCATTTGGCCCAGTTTAATACTTTTATGGATTTAATAATAACCAGTAGGGTACTTTCAATGATATATATATACAGTATATATATATATATACAGTATATATATATATATATATATATGTATATATATAAAATACGAGTAATTAATCTTTATTTTTTGTTAGTTTATAGTTATAAGAGTCATAGTTTAAATAAAGTGAGTTATATTTTATTATAATAGTGTGATTTAAATATTTTTACCAGTATGGCCAGTTTTAAGTAAGGTATTATTTCAGTGGTTTTATATTTTATTATGAAATATTTATATTTTATTAATGGGGACGTGTGCGTGAACTCCTCAGTTAGGAAATTAAACCTTGTTCAATGGACGTTGCAGTCCAAAGCATTAGCCACTGAGCCACCATACCGACGAACGAGTATTAAGGACGATGATACAATATACAATTATCTTATATATGCTATATATACAATATCCTGCAAGAATGTGTATGTTAAGACTCATTATCTATACAAATCTATTGAGAAAAGTTTTGAAATTCTTAAGCAGGAAAATAAATTAATCCAAAGATTCCATATTGCTGTAAAACAGTTTAAAAAATGGCCTTATCTCAGCTTAGTCTTAATTTAAATGAAATAATAATCTTTCAGCTTTGTTTACTTCCTTGTGAAAATGAATTTGTGATGCCGGAAACACAGTGGCCAAAAATGACGGATTATAAAATCAGCTTGCTGTTTGATTCATTTTTGTCCAATTATTTTCCATCTTACTTCTAATAGACAATAAATAACATTGAACTTAAATACCAACATAGAAATAAAATACTAAACTATACATAAATATATATATATATATATATATATATATATATATATATATATATATATATATATATATATATATATAATAGTCTAAACTTTTCGATTTCATTTTTTACAACCATTTTAAATACAAATGTTAGCTGGCCTCTTGGTAGAAAACACGTGTAAGTATTTAAATGAATTAAAAACGTGATTGTATGTATCGTAAATATATTTTTACAATAAAGTGGATAATATTATCACGAACGAGTAAAATATTCTTTAAAATTAAATAATTTTATCATGAAAAAAACAAGGCTCTTGGAAATGACGTTGTGAGTCATTTTACAGGGTTAAAATTTACATAACAAGGTAAACAGACCGAATGCAGATTTAATGACCTTTCATGGAGTTGTAAAAAGCCTTTTAGAGGAGGTTTAAACATTATTTTAATATCAATCACTAAGTAACTAGCGAAATTCATTTTAAATAAGGTGGTCTAACTTATTTATTACTATGGGTGCACAATCATGTTTTGTAAAATATTACTTGCATAGTAGTGGCTGATAGTTTCGTTGGAGAAATAGATTTTAAGTGACCATTCTCACGTGGAAAATCTTTTGTAATGGGAGGGTGTGAGGCATTCAAGATCTTATTAAATTGTTTAAATAGTGCCTCCTGACGTCTTATTTCTGGAGGAGCTACATTGTACAGCACCGGGAGCGAAGGAAGTGAAGTTGCTATGACAGTGTCACTTAAAGCTCCCATGACTCTATTAAGTTGGACATCAATCACTTTAGTATGTTCGATATTTAGTATTGGGGGGGGGGGGTGTTGTTAGCATCACAGCGAATTTTTAAAACTGTACGTACCCCTCGGGTAGTTTAAAACGAGCAACAGATCTGGTAGCTGAACTGTCACGAATTTGTAATCTCCCAGCTATGGCAGGTACCACACAAAATAAAAAAAGTGGAGTAGGCCCCCTAATATGAACACAACAATTAACTACTGTACTTACAATATCATCCTCATCCAACGTGTTGTCTGAAAGTTATTTGTTGTTATCGGATTATTCATGACTGACAAATTTGTTGGAGATTTCCAGAGCTTTAAGTGTTTTAAAACAACTTTTCGAAAGATATGACCCTCGGCCCTTTTCAGGTGTTACGTATAACCTTAGCCTACATGTAAAACAAATTGTTTTTTTCTAACTTAATCTATATCAATGTTCACTAAACACCTAAGCCAAGCTATATGAATTGTTTAAGATTCTCATACATTCGTAATGGACTAAGTGACCAAGTATTTTGTGTACAAGACGACAACTATTTTCACTAATAATCAGTGACATATAGGCTGCGATTTTGTACTTGTATACTGAAATGAAATCTGGTAGTTAACTGTGTAGTGAGACGTAATTGTCCCGTTTAAACACAACTTCTTCCAACCACTCCTTATTTGAATTGGTCCTATCCTATACCACAGAGAAAGATTAAACAGAGGTTGCTTTCTTATGGTCGCTATGAACGCCTCAATTACCGTTATAGAGATTTCAACTAATTTACATTTTTATTCATATGCAATGATAGTTACTACGTTTATCCTTGTGGACTTGGGGGGAATAAAGAGGGAATGACAAGCTGCTGACCCTGCCATCGTATGGCAAACTGGAGAAATAAATACTCAACAGACATTTAGTGCGCTATTGAATGCGACATCTGTTTCTTCTCTGTGCCTACACATTATAGAACCAATAGTACATTTTCTTGAATAAGAATGAGTATATTAATCTTGTGTAGTTCAAGGACAGTTTAAGGAAAATCTCTTTAGAACTAACCATAGTAGGCCTACAACATGAATTAGTACTTTACATAAAGATAAGTTGGAAAGATAAGTTCATTTTACGTAAAGGGTTCTGAAGTTCAGCCAACCTCATAGTGGTGGGATTTGAATTACGATGTTTTGATGATACCTAAACATGCGCATCTTTGACAAAATATTGTTCTTTGCGGTATAACAATGTTCAAAATGGCCTTATCTACATGTAAATATAACAGAAAGTAAGCGTTAAGGGAACGCTGTTATCCAATAAGCGTTATTTATTGTACACTCAGTCTCCTTCCTTTTAGAATGTCACAGAACAAAGTTGTATGGCCACTTTCCACTTAAGTAGCTCTGAATAAAACACGAGTGCGAGTAAAAGGTAGTATGGCTTTCCACTTGCAGTAAATTCTGTTTAGCCACTTACTTTAAGTGTACGCTTACGCTTTTGTGTCTTTGAACTACACTCTTTTAAAAAGCAAATATGCTCGCTTTTGATTTATTTTCTCAGGATTATTAATATACATTTTAAATTTTTTTGTCAAATTAAACATTTTCATAGTTAAATTGACGCATCTAGAAAGTGTATAGTAAAATTAAAATATGATTAATTATACCTTTTAACACATTTCTTGATATTTTTTGCGCAATGGACAGTGTGTACCCGAAGATTTCTTCGTCGAAGTTAAAATGTAAATTGTAAAAAAAATCAAATGTGCTTTGTTTTAATAATTCCGTTTTAAAATACCATTATGCGACCTTGATAAGTAGGAATTTATTTGGATTAACTTGAATGTTACAGTAGTTTTAAATAAACAGTAAACAGTAACGTTAATCGTAACGAAATTATAAAACACATGCCACTGGAATATTGAGCATTTAAAAAAATATACATTATTAAGAAACAGTTGAAAACGACGTGATAAAAAAATCTAAAACTCGCACACTTTAGGGATTGAAACGTTAAAAACAATTTAAACCAGATTTATCTAACGAGTAAGCAATACTATTAGTAGAAAAGAATATCATAAAATGTATAATTTAGATAAATGCTAAACATTAAACGCTTTAATCTAATGGGCATTTATGAGATGACTGTAGTTACGCCCGGTAACTACGTGGTCACTGCATGGCGTTACATTTACTTAACTTTTGAAATATTTAATAATCCGAGAGATTCAACAGATCTGAATTTTTTGGTTTTGGATCGTTTTATTTTAGGTACCAAGAATAAATGCCACTACTCAGTAACCATTATATTCTTGAAATTCAGGTAAAAATTTCCTAATATATATAAGATATCTACTATCGGCACTAGTTGCTCAGTACTCTAACCCTTCTACTTAGGAACATCGCGTTGTGGGGATTCAAGTTGATGTGTTCTGTGGTCGGTTCTCTTAATACAGACACGGTCCCCACTAAATGTTTGCCATCGGCGTGAACACTACTAGCGAAGTCTGCGGATGTCCATGTTGGATGGTAGTCAGGGTCAGGCTGTACTTTTGAGTTAAAGTTAACTGTGTATGAGGCTTGTCAGTTAGCTGAAAACAGACAAATACTTCGTGGTTCGGATTCCACGTAAGGATTCCCTTAGTTACCCTGGCTATCAATAAAAGGCTAAGGAACAGTCGATTTAAATGATATTAGTTAAATAGCTCTTTCATTTACATCCATCACACTCAATTCTAAATAATAAGTGAATGAATAAATAAATTACAATGGTTCAAATGTTTTACAGTCCAATATAACTTATGGTAGGATTGTTTTTGACTAAAATTGCTTCATTCACTATTTATGTAGATCAACAATTACCTCCTTGAGTCCTTCCAGTCAAAAAAAGTTAGTTTGTTTTTGAGAACAAACTAACGAGTCTTTAACTAGTCAATCATACAATCTATGTTCAACTGTTCTTTTAATTAATGAATGTTTTAATGTTTGTGTCATTACAAAAACCCTCTCTAACGTTGCAGTACAAAGCTAAGTTCACAATATTCAATTTGCTTAAGAAAGTAAAATAAATAGGCCTAAGGTTGATAATTTTGGCTTTTGTTCTACCCAAAATCAAGAACATACGTTTCTTAAAAGGTTAATGGCCACCTTTTTGTAAAACCAATCGTTGGCGCAATCTCCAGTGACTAACTGTACAGTAGTTGCCAACTGTCGAACTCTTATATTCCAATTCGGTACTGTAAAACTATAATATAAGCTGTAAGTATTGCGATATCCAGTAATTGGATATTGCACACATAATTGGAAGTGCGTTTGTAAACTCTAGTACCATAACGTTTCAACTTGTCACCGGGTAGCAATAAAATAAACCATTAGTGGAAGGAAATCCAGTAACGGGAACTGCAGCTGCCAAGTGTCGTACCATTACGTTGCTCCTTGGTATCGTGAAACTATGATACAAACAGTTAGTGTTTCAATATGCAGTGACTGGAACCTGTAGTTACCAACTGTCGTACCTCTACGTTGCAGCATGGTATCGTGACACTATAATACAAACAGTTAGTGCTTCAATATCCAGTGACTGGAACCTGTAGTTACCAACTGTCCCAACCATTACGTTCCAACTTGGTACTGTGAAACTATAATACAAACAGTTAGTTTTACAATATCCAATAACTGTAACTGTAGCTACCAAGTGTCTTACCATTACGTCCTACATGTTAACGTGCTCGTAGAACACAGACCATTAGTGGTGCAATCTCCAGTGGCTGGAACTGTAGTTGGCAAGTGTCGTTCCAGAAGATCCCAAATTCTTACAATATGACTGCAATACACACCGTTAGTGGTACAATCTCAAGTAACTGGAACTGTGTTGCTAACTCTCGTATTATTACATTCCAATTTCTTACCGTGTAACTACTGATACCATCTCCAGTACTGGAACTGTAGTTGTTAAATATCGTGCTTTTACGTTCCAACTTGTTACCTTGAAACTACTAAACTAACTGCTAGCGGTGCTATCTCCAGTAACTGGAATTGTAGTTGCCAACAACTATCTTATCATTACGTTCTAACTTGTTACTTGTCAGTCTTGTTTCAGAATTTAAATGGAGAAATTCTCCTATATTTGCCTATACAAAGAATGTATTTGAAAATAACTCGTATAAAAAAGTTTATGTCGTCAGCAAAGATCCATAATTTCTCTATCTAGTTTATATAAATATTGCATATAATCTTGAGGCAGTACTAAAAACTATAAATATTTTACATCTGGGATACAGAGTTTCAATATTCATCGAACGTGGATTTAATAAAATTGGATATTGTGGCCTACACCTTTTAGAGGAAGAAAACTATTTTGTATTTACACCTCGATGTATATTCAACTAATCTGTATTCTGAAGCTGACACCTCTCAGATAACCGGGATTTGTAATGGCTTTCGTATTATAACAAATAATTTTCTATTTAGTAATCCAGTATTACAATATATATATATATATATATATATATATATATATATATATATATATATATATATATATTTTTTTTTTTTCAAGATATAGAACTGTTTTGAGCCTGGCTTAGGAATTAAAATATACATTTTAATTGTCAATGAAAAAATATAGGGAACTAAATTTAATAGAATACTTGTATTTTTATAGTTTTCACACCTTAACTGTGTTATGAAAAATATGTATTTATTTTATATCCCTACACTAAATAAATACATATACTATTGAAAGTTAAATCACATCCTCATTTTAGAAAACACTTATAATCTAAAAATAAACCGGTAAAACTTAATAATATTTAAGATGAAATACACATATAACTGTTCATGCTTACTCTTTTGAATAGAAAGGCAACACTTCCCTTTTAGTTGTGTTAATCAAAATAAAATACAGTATTTAACTTTCCGACAGAATTGAATTATTATAAGGTTTATGGGATAAGAACTATCAGAAGTACAAAATATTGCAATTCCTTTCTGCAATAACAACGGTGAAGATAATAATTTGAGGTCTTTCATTAACTAAAAATATAAAATGTTTGAAATGTATGTACCACAGACCAATGTCCAGAAAAATCCCGAATGAGAAGTCATCCTCCAAAATTAAGTAAAAATAGTGAATAAATAAGCTGAAATACCAACTAAACAAGAAATAGTGATTAAATACTATAGTGTGTTTAACTTTTTCTCCAGACTCTGTTCACTAAGATACAGGTGGAAAATAACCAAAAGCGATTAATCATAGTTTAAGATAACAGATACTGTATTTTTCTTCATTTAGTACCTAATCAAAACACATATCTTTCATTCAGTAGCTAAATTAAATAACATTTTACCGTTACAACAGCTTTTTCTACCTAAGTAGGGCTGAATAAAAAATGGCTGAAGTAAAAGCTTGCGTGGTTTTCCACTTGCAATAAATTCTGGTTAGTCTCTTACCCTAAGAGTGGGACCACACGTCTTTCCCAGAATACACTTACAATAAATAGTAATCTCGGACTTTTTGTATTACAAAGATGAAATGAAATATAACGGGTTTTATCTATTATAAATTAAAGAAAGAACGAGCAGTTTCGTATATAGTAAAAAATGTATGGTTTGAAAACATGTTCCCAGCAGGTTTGAATACGCCTTTATTGTAAATTTACACCACTTTAATGAGGGAGACAAAGGTAAATGGACATTTGCCATCATTACGTGAAAATTAACAATCACGACGTTTCGATTTGGTAAAACCCAAACCTTTTTCAAGTGCTAAAAACTAAATTACATCTGCACAAACATGTTATAAAACTACGTTCTTAAACTAATAAACTTATCTACTTTAATAATTATCTACATTTTAACCTAGATCCTAGAATGGGGTACAACAAAATGAACTTCTACTAAATATAAAAAAAAATATTAACAGGGTTAAATTAATATAACCAATTAGGCACTGTCAAGGTCACGATATCAACGAAAAATGTCAAAACACAATTAAAATTAATATTCAAATCAGACTGAAATAAGATTACATTAACTAATCATAAATATATGGTACCTGAAAAACACTATTAATTTAAAATAACATTCAACATGCACAAAAAATTATTTATATGACTCGGAAGGACTGAGACTACTATTACAATTACATTTTAACTTGAAAAGACAACAATTATTAGGAATAAAACAATACAATAATCAAATATTACAAAAATGATGAAGTCTTACGACCCACAGTGACGATGGCGTCTAGACGTCCCAGGCACGAAGTGAGGATGATACAATCCAAATGCAGTGTCTACGAAGTTCCCTCCAAGGTGATAAAACACGGGGACAAGACAAACATACACACTACACTTCACAACAACCATACACAGACTGACGAGGTCAGGGACGTACGCTCCGAGATCGCCAAAAATGCGGTGACTCAGGTACGGGGACGTAGACTCATGGGGTGTTTAATTGTTGTAGGTGCAGGTGGTGTAGGATTCTGGTTAGATGATGTCATGAGTGTATTTGTATGTGTATATACAATATATATATATATATATATATATATATATATATATATATATTCACAATATCTGAAATATGATATTACCTTAATAGCTTATCCTGTTATTATTTTTGTGGGTTGTCTTGTTATTGCTATCATTATTATAATATAGTTTTAATTATTATTTCTATTTTTGTTTTTTTCTTGATCACTATTGTTATTTTCCATTGTAATTTTATGTGTGAATACATGATGTACTGGTGTGCAAATTACCATTATTAGTTTGTTTTTCATGAAACTTGTTAATTTAATGAGACCTAATGGTAAAATGTATTGTAATATAAGGTTTTTGTTTATAATGTAGTCCATCTTGAAATGAAATCTGTTGAATCTTTGTATTGTATATTCAATGTACAAAATGGCTTAATCCGTAGAAAGAATAAATAAAAAATTTTGTGTTGTGTGATGTTTTACTTGTACTGTATATGTACCAACATGTATTATGCTAATTAAAAAACTATCAATGAAATCATTCATTACTAGTACGTACTTGACGATATAGTTAAATACTATTGTAATAGTGTAGTACAAGACATGTGGTTGAAGGCTAATGGTTCCAAGTATATGGTCTGTTTGAGTAGATCTGAATACAAATCAGCGTGAAGTTAATGTATAGTCCAGCTAGCCTCGACCACTGACGTGAATATATTATGACGAAAAGCTAAAGTTGCCTTCCATGAAATACCTTAGAGTTGTACTATCATGATACTGCGTTGCTATTTGTAGCGCTTTTATTTTTCATTTATTCATAGAATACGTTTTAACAATGCTGTAAAAACTTTATTAGCAAAGTTACAATTACATCGAACAGTAGATTTCGATCTTCGTGTAATATTTAGCACACGTAATATTTAGGTTTAAAGAGTGGAGGGGACACGATCCACTGCTCCATCGACGTACATAATGGACGTGATTAACTTTTAAGCTGCGATCTGTGGTCAACTTTCACAACAGTGTTCTGTTGTAAAAAGTAACTGTGTTACTGTAGAAGTTTTGTTGTTGTATATTTATTGTTTACATTATAATTCATTGCGTTATTATCTTTGAGTTAAATAAAAAAATACTGTCAGTTTTTTTTTTTCATTTGCTTACATTTGGCAAATGGTTTATTATATTGATTAATATTTAAATCTGATTCATCGAATATGTTCTGCATTCTAAACTTGCAATACATTCTGTTACATATTTTTGATTCTATAAAATATTTTGTACAATACAAAACTGGCATTTTTGGCTTTTATCATTGTATTTTATAATTATATACTAATTTTCCCCCTGGAGCTTTTACAAATAGTTTATCATGAGAACAGTTATCGAGTTGAATACCGAATTTCAACATGGAAAAAGTCGTAAATACTCGATTTAACGAAATAAATAGGATGAAATACATTGGTATTTAAAGTCCAAGAAGGTAATTATAGTTAAACAAAAGTCCTCGTTGCTTCGGAAGTTGAAGAGCCTTCTTTCCAGGAAAAGGCAAACTATGAATGGGTTTTCATGAGTTTTTGGGTAAAAACAATTTTTGGGGCTAAATACATAATAAAGACTAAATATGCCTAAGGAACAGAATGAATTGGAACCATTTTTCCAACTTATCAATCAGCAATTACTTATCACTAACTAGTCTTAATTAATCTCAAATACTTAAGGGAAATTAATTGGCCTCGAGTAAATAAGATTTTTAGCTACACTAATTCTATAAAAGGCTGTCTCAAGTTTTCTCCACGTATTTACACCATGAAGAACAAAAAGTTATAATGAAATTGGAGTTTATACATACACTTTTATATAAAAACTAGTAATATATAAAAGTGTGTTATGATCGAACAAACCTTGTAATACTGTAAACACTCTTTATTAATAATGCTGAAATAATATTAACAACTTTATACCATGTTAGCGGTTTTTTATGTATATTTTTTATTTGAAAAATTAGAAGCCAATCTCCTAAACCTTAATATACCCATTTCTCATGGACTAATGATCTATACGAGGAAATTCAGACAGAATAAAGGGCGAACCAGCACAGTGGTACAGCGCTACCTTTAACCCAGGTTCAAAGTACTAATGCCTTAGACAGCTGGCCACCGGCTCACACAAATTCAGTAATAGTTTATACATAAGTAATAATCTATGTTAATTGAGGAAAAACAATACAAACATTGATTTTAGCCAGCAGTGAATAAAACTGGTTATGAAGTCTGAAGAATAATACAGAATAAACACATTTTTTATTTATTAATAAAAATGGTTCTCTTTGTTGTGTTCAGAATATTCAATCGTGAGCAAGATTGTTTATTCTCGTTTTTTTTTTTTGTACTACTCAAAACAGCTGTACCCACAATTTTTAAAAACTGCACCCTTAGTTCACATGACCTCAGTACTGTAGATGAACGTTATACAACGAGTTATATATCAACTGCCAGCTTAGTTTACAACTCGAACCTTGGAACATGCAATACTTAGTCCAACACTTTACCCAGTGATCTACATCACCAGTAATTAGTGGTTGCTTAATTTATTCCACCTAAAAATATCACCATCCAACCTGTTAATAAACATAGTTAACATGTACAAAAAGTATTTAACAACCTATCGATGAATATGATTTATATTAATTCTGATATTTAAAAGTTTCAAAAGAAAAATGCATCGCTTGGATCTGAGGGTTGATGTAACTGTGTTTTTGTTCTACGTGATATGAGGACTGTTTTGAATAGGTCCATTAGCATACAAATGTCAGCTTAAAACTTTGAATCACAGGTTCCAACGTTTTGTCTCTGAACACTTTACAAAATACTGATGTCAGTTGTATGATGTGGAAGTAGATTGATGTCCGGACATTTGTAAGGTTCCTAAGTTCTCTATATAATCCAACACATTGATTAACGAGCCCTCAGACTTAATAAAACGTGGAATATTATTCAAAATATATTCATGTTTGTAGAAAAAAACTAAACTTGCTGGTTCACATTCGCCTGCAGGCCTGTGCGTGAATTTTATTTAACGAGTACCGTAGCGAAGGGGTTAAGGCTCGGGTTCCATTCCCGATGTGACCATAAGAGATTTTACCCCTGTGCTGTTCCTGTGGTTTGAAAAAAGGGGGCTTGTTTAAGCAAATAAGGGGAAATAGATGTGTCTTAGTTTGGCATCCCTCTACACTAAAAGCCACATGAAAATTATTTTTTATTCAACAGTGAGGTACCAACCGTTATATATAAGTTGGGGGGTTCGAACTTCATACCTTGCTTTCCACGTTCCAAAACCTTGGCCACTGAGCCACCACTTTGGATTGACTTGACTTCTGGCTATTTGAATTGACAAGACATTTTAAATTAATAGTATATTATACCTAATATACTATAAGCACTTTTCAGTTCCAAAATATTTCCTTTCATAGTTTACAAAACAGAAAGTCATGTACTAACCGACATTTAATGATTGTGATTCACTCGTCCCACAACATTACGACCTAAATGAAGTTGACACTAAAAATCATGCTATGACAAATAATACCGGTAATCTTCAAGCTAAATTAAACATTACTATCACATACATAAATGCCCTCTTCCGTTCCAGCTACTGATGGGTCTGAATCACTCTAAGTCTCTCCAACGGGGACGAATAACTTACTATAATATCATGCAATATTGATATTTTAAGAGTTTGATATAATAAAGTGTAATTCGATAAACTTTTGATACATGTAAATTGGCAAGAAAAATTCATTTAAGAACAAATTTACTGTCTAATAATTGACTGATTAACTTATTGCTTAGTAACAATCTATTGCTTTTACAAATGATGTCAAAAATACTTAAGCACTTGTGGTGGCAAATGATCGTTGGAGATCAGCCAAGGTGTATAGATGTGTATTTGTTTTAATCGACAAATAATTTAACATTTGTAAACCTTCTGTTGTATTTGGGTAGGAAGGAATATCAAGTATATTGACTTTCAGGGAATGTGGATGAATAAGCCAATAAGTGTCCAGTCGAGGGATCGGTTAGTAACGTGGAGTCAGAGGGTAGCAATATCTTCAAAGTGGTGAACATTTGTGGTCTCCACAAACCGATATATTGGCTGTTTATTTCTTTTGAACAAAACTACATTACCTTTTTACATAAATGGCTATTATTTTATAAAAATGCTCTTTTATAACAATATTTGTGTAATGAAAAGAAAACATGAAATCACAATTAGTTATAAGTATGAGAAGTCATATAGTCAAGTTTTAAATATAAATTAGTCGTATTAAAAAGTGCGAACAATTTATACAAAGTCGTAGAGAAAACTTTACCCTGATAGCTCTAAATATAAGTTTGCCCTTAATAATTACACAGCTTCAATTACCTGATTGTCATTATAGCTACAATTATTGTACATGATTACTATGTTATAACATAAAAACACCATGAAAGACCAAAATCGATAATCGATCAGTGTCTAATTTGTCGCAATTATAGTTAGTCATAGCACACCTTTATAAATGAATGGTCCTCAGTTCGATCCTCATCAGAGTCATAATAAATTTTGAAAGGAATCAGCGGATAACCACCGGCTGATCATTTATCTTTGGGCTATTGATTAAGAACACTTTCTAATGAATAGTTGGCCTTAGTTTGTAACAAAGATTACATTCGTTCATCTACACTCATTATCCATATTCATCCATACCTTGGCGATTGGCTTAATAATAAATAAATATTGAATGGATACAGTAATATCAGCATGAAGGCATTACAACTTTAATTGGGCCTTAACGGAGGTGGCAGGTCCTGAGGAGAAGGAAGGCCGCAGAAAATAAAGAAACAGATGTCGCTTTCTTACGGCCACATTTAATGCCTGAGTAGTAGTTATAATAGATTCAAACAAATGTACGTCTTTAGAAATCTGTAGGGATATTTATTACGTTTATCCTAAAGAATTTGAGGTTATAAAAGGAGGGACTGACAAATTTCTGGCCCTTTCATCGTATAACAAACTGTAGAAATAACTATTCGACACACTAACTTGACACACGATTAGCAAGCTATTGAATGTGACCTCTGTTTCAACCTTCTCTGTGTTAAGGCTTCAAACCGTGGAGTTCTTGCCAATGTTCGAATTCCTAACTGAACTGACGGTCAGTACTTCACTCTTTGAATAATTTTAACACAAAGGCTATGTAAATTTGTGAGTGATAAAACAGTGATATATTTTAAATGATGAGTCAAATATCTGACTTTTTATATTAACTAAAGTTTATATTCAATATTTAATTTTTTCGTTCTCTATTTTTCAAACTTCCCAAACACTTATGCTATCCTCATAAATTAGTGCATTTAAAACTAACTGCACAAAACACTCAACCTTGAATTTACAATGAACTTTTACAATTTCTTTCATCTACAAACGAATATCAGTCCTTTACTACCAACATTATACTCTTTTGAAAGGATTATATTGGCTTTGTTTTCCAAAAGAATTAAAATATTTCTGGAAACAATATAACATTTCCTACATTGAATAAATAAAATATTTCAGACAGATTACCAACAATATTTTTCTGTACATGTTAATTAGCGTTTCTTAAATTCGCCATCCTCTTCAACACGCCTTAATTTGTCTGAAGAATTACATTCCCATTTGTCAGTCTGTAAAAATAGAATTCTTAGTAAGAATGTTAATCTCATGTTATGTAAAAAGGGTTAGCAATATTTGATCTTGGATTGTTCGCAGGTGAGAGACGTCTTGTGACATTGCATTCTCCGAGGGCCCCATTAAGGGTGAACATTAGGCCTGTTACCACCATAATGACCATCTCAGGTAAACTTCCCAACCCACAATATTGCACTTATCAAGTTATCTTTACCAGGCTTGTGAAATCTATTTCTGTCAACTTTCTGCTGCCTTTGAATATCATATCTTATTTTGTAGGAAGTATTATTATTACATTAGGAAGTAACTGATCTTTTATTTCAAAGTAGAGAGACAATTTCTAAAATCACTTAATAATTTTTAAACAAAATTATAAAATAGCAAGTAATATTGCAGAAAAACATCAATTGGAATCATGAAAAAATCTATTTATATTCAGAACCATAATTAGTTTTATAAAATAAATTAGTAAGTACTTGTACTGGTCTTCTCAAAAGTGAGGCAGATGCTAATCATTATTTTTCATAGATATGATTTTATCTCTCCTAAAACCCTCTATGGTAGTTTGACAATTACGATTGCCTTTATAAAATAACAAATATTCATTAAACTTATAAAAAGATTAAAAGGGATTTTTGCTGTTAATAAAATACAATTGCTTTCATGTTGTATTAATGATGACTGAGAACTCTAGAAAAAAAAAAATAAATAAAAAAATATGAAGTTGTTAGTACATTATACTTTAGTATAGTCCTTTACCTTGGTTATACTTCAATTTATTGTAAAGTACCTACTTAGCTAAAATGGTTTATTTAATTACTTGTTTATTGGCATCGTTAGAATGGATCAAGTAAAATATTTTCCTATAGTAATATTCGGATACATTAATACAAATTATTTAACATCAGTAATACGAACAAGATGTATTTACGTTATTTGTTGTATAAAGAAAATAACTGATGAAATCGAGGAACCCACGTAAAGTAAGTACGATTGAAGGATGGCCAAATAGGAGTGTACTTTTAGCTCATTATTTTGTCTTTATACGTTCGAACAACATGAAATCTATTAGATTATAACTCTAATTTCTTATTATAAGATAAAATTTCCACTTCACTAAAACTGAAAATGTTAAATAAATAAATTGGCTGGTCATATAAAAATATCGTTGCAATTATTACTCTTGTTATGTATAACAGAATTTCTTGTTGTGTAATACTGTCACAATAGTCGTTAATTATAACACCATAAATGTGTAACTGATTGAATCCTTCATTACTTTTTTTAGATATATTATCCGATAATCCGCAAGAAAATTGTTATCATACTGATTTGTAATATTTAAAAATATTATAACAAAAATCATATGAAAATGTTAATTAAAGTAATAAAAATAGTGTTATAGAAACATTTTATGCAGAATATACGATGTTATTTGGAAGTAGTTTTATTGTATACAACTATTAGATATACGAGTATTCGCTGTATATGATTATAAGATATAATCTACTCATTATATACGATTATAAGGTATACTCTTTGTACAGTATTAAAAGGTATACTAATTGTATAAGATTGCAAGGTATACTCATTACATATGACTATAAGGTATACCCATCGTGTAAGACTATAAGGTATACTCATTGTAAAGGACTATAAGGTATACTCACTGTAGATGACTTCAAGGTATTAGCTTCCTAATTGAATATAAAGTATACTCATTACGTCTAGACTATAAGGTATACTCATTGTATAGGACTACAAGGTCAACACGTTGTAAAATCCTACAAGGTATACTCATTACATACGATTACAAGATATACTCATTTTATACAACTATAAGATATACTCATTCTATAGGACTGTAAGGTATACTAATTGTGTACCACTTTAAGGTATACTCATTGTATACTATAGGGCCTAAGGCTGTACTTCCTGTAACTGTCCGATGCAGTTTACGCCGATATTTATCTTCTATCATTAATAATTAATTAGCTTTATACAATAAATACTATATAAATTATTTTTTACTTCGGTAATTCTAGTGTCACTCATTTATTTCGGTCCCGGTTACAGTTTCTTTATGTTGACAATTTTATCACTACTTTACAAAAGTTAAACTCACTCTCTACTTTGCGATATTTTTTTTACAATAACTAGATATACTTCAACATAATTTTTTATGAAATTAAAAGTAAATATATTTAATTCAATAAGTGGATTGATCTCAGATTCATAGCTTAGTTAGATTCGTTTTAAAGCATAAGCGAGGAAAATATCACATGTATGTAAAATGTATCTGGGATCCATCCCACACAATGATGTTTTATCTTCACCTACAGTATTTTTATTAATAAAAATAATAGCTTTTTATACTGGTGTAAACATTACGTATATTTAGTGTGCATTTAAAACCGTCTGATTCTTTTATATATATGTCACTGTTGATTGTCTTGCCATTTTGAGAGAATGTAATTTCATACTATGGAGATGCTCTAAGAAAGGACTTTGAAATTTCATTTAATATATCCTTCAAAAATACATCTTTTAATCATAAAAACATATACATACCTAATTAAAAAAAAACTGTTAACTGAATCAAAGACCGAGGCCGAATGCGGAAGTGTTACGAGTAGTTAGTTACCAACTTGGTTCTCTTGTGGAGCGTGCAGGGGTGTCTCCTGGGTTATCTTTATTTTATTTTTTATATTTTTTTTATTGAGGCAATCCACCCACGTATGAGAGTGCCCGCCAGATATTATGTTTTACTAATAATTAACTCAAATGCACTTATTGAAAAAGGAAAAAATAAAGAAACGTGTTTGTAACTATATAACAAATATGAGGTAGGCCTATGAACAGATGGTTAAAAACGTTGTTGTGAACATCTAACATTGTTGTGAACATCTTAACACGAGGTTATTCACTTCCGCAATGAACGTTCGGTTCACGGGATTAAAGCGAAAGGCTGAGAAAAACGACGTAAATCGGATTCTTGGGCCTCAGCCAGCCGATCTTGGCAAAATAAAATTTATCGAATCACACTTGCTCTGAGCGCTAGCGAAGAAAATATAAAACTTGAATACATTGGACGAAGAACTTTGTAGTTTATTTGGTTTACTATGTTAGCATTATTTATACGCCCAGTTCTGTTACACATTGTATGATTTATTCCAACATACTTAAAGTTTGCGTATGAAGGTCATTTGAAACTTAGAAGTTTTCATATAATTTTGTAAATATTTTTAAATATATAGAAAGTTAAAATTATAAATCGCTATTATGAAGTTTAGATATCATAAAGGAACACAAATTTATACGTTTGTATTTTTTAATATTTTTTTAAAGAAAAGAACTTGGTTAGTTCACATGGGCCTGCAGGAATATGTATAAATTTCATTAAACGAGTGTTATAACGACCATTAGCCCAGTTAGGGACTCGAACCTTGTGAACTGCCTGCAACTTAAGACACTGGGCTACCACGTGTGTCATAAAATGTGTCGACAATAGTTGATAGCAACACTTTCTATATTCACAGCTTTCGATACCCTGCATTCTATATTAAAATAATTATTTTGATAATCTTTTGAAAATTGAACAGTCGATAGCTCACCACTAATCAGAATATTTAGCCTAGTATAGCCATACTTTCTCGATAATCACAACTTTCGACTTATATCTTTGACACAAGTTCATTACCATTACCTTCTTCATTTGAACACTTTAACTGATAGCAACCATTCATTAACAATATATTATGTGAAAAATCACCCTTATAAATCCACAGATTTCAACTTGTCTCCTTGCTGATAACCTATACATATTGATAATTCTTTTACGTAAAAGGAAAGTAATATTAGGTGAAATACATGGCGTCTCTTTATTTTTCAAAATCACCAATCTAATTAATAGAGGTTACCTGTTTATCACGTTATAATTTAATTATTAAGACTTATCACAGGTGGCTTAACGTTATAAAATTTTATTCATACACATTTGAACATTTGGAAAATAATTATTTAAAATAAGACTGTTTACGCAATGCTAAATCTAAAAATAATGTAGAGTATGAGTCTAACACAAAGACGGTTAAGGCAGCTTGTTGTCTTTTAGTGAAAATTGTGGAGCACGGCAATCAAGTTTAGTGCTTTTTCACAAAAGATAATAAAGAAAAATAAGACGCTCTTCAGTCTGGTTTCATAACAAATGATAACAATGAACATTTTTTTTCTTCTTATTTGCGTAAGATAAAGTACCCAATAAGCCTGCACATGCCAACAGAACAATACCTGTTTGGCATAAATTAAAAATAAAATGTAAATTTATTAAAATTGAGCCGGATAGCCGGACCTTGTGTTATACTGTATTTAGGTTTTGATTAATTTACATGATATAAAAATGATTAATTTACAATACAAAATGTTATTAACTATATGAAAAAATGTGTTTACAAACTATACAAATAATGCAGTCATTTTTCATTATTAAAACGGTATAATATTGCAATATACAGTAAGCAGTGCAAGCTCATCTGAGTGAGACAGTCAGTCAATCAGCTGTTTTAGAGGGGCGAGAGGGGAGGTAGCACTGGCCGCGTCCTTGAACGGACCTCAAGAGTGAACAGACTCGACGCTATCGGTGATTGTTGCGAGTGGCAAGTATTTTATGATCTTAAGTATGATTGGGTGAATAGTGAAAGTGACGTGAATAGCTGTGCAAGTGACGAAATGTGTTGTTGCAGATTAAATGATAAAACTATTTAGTGAGGTATTTATGTTGATTTAGTTACTATTTTCCTACGTAATCAACTAAGATAACCTAATTTTTTGGAACGTTCCATGATGATTCACCACTCTAAATATTTTAGGTTATAATATATTTAATTCTTACTAAATACTTAATATACTTTAGTACAGATCTACTAAAGAGTAATTATAATACATTGAATATATCAAATAAAAGCAAATCAAAGTTGAATTATATTGTGTTAATTAAATTAACAGGTTATATATCAGTGTGTATTTGATATATTCTACTTCCAATATTCATGTTTTACTTTTCTAGAAAAACACATTGAGCAATGTTAATACACAGAACAATTTATTAATTCTGGATAATTAAACAATTGAGCCATAAAAGAATAGGTTATGGGTCTAATTCTGTTGCTAGATGCCCCCAAAAACTATTTTCAATAGCAATATATTGATGGAAAGTAATCAAATATGTTGTAAGAAGTATCAAACACTCATGTGAAATATTATTTTTTTTTTAAACACATAGTTCTAAGTAGGGAAATGTTATATAAATATTGTAAGCGGATTAAGCTGGAGGCCGATACAAACAAATATATAGCATTATTTTAATAAAACGATTAACCTAACCTGACTTAACCTAAACTAACCTACATAACATAATGTAACCTAACCTAACTAACTTAACCAAACCCAAACAGAAAGTACATTTATTTGCTGGAAGATAGGAAGATATGGTCAAAGGGCGTTTTACAAATAATTGGTTAACAACTTTTATAAAGTGTTAATAATTACTTTAGTACTTGATGTACAGGGTTACACTTAAGTCTGGAATATATTTATTAATAATTTTAAAATATTGAAAATAATTTAATGAAACTTTGTAGTTATGTACATATTCCTATACCAAACATTTAGACATATTTTTGTTGTTTTTTGCATAGCTAGGGGATGGCACAGTCTTAACTGTTAACTTGTTAAGGAAGTCTTAACAATTGTATATGTAAGTGTACCTCGAGTGATAACTCATTTTAAAAGTAGTTGTACAATACGACAGTGCAATTTTTAGGTCAAAAGGACGACCCAGTCAGAAAAGAGCCTCTCTAAGAATTTCATGTCGTATAACTAATACTTCATAAGAAAAAGGTTAACATAGTTATTATTACCATATAATTACCATAGTACGTGTATGGGTGGGTGGTTGGGTCACTACCACAGTACGTGTACATGGTACAATATATGTAGATGGTACAATACAAAAAATAGATCCTCAAAAAAAAGACTCATAAGTTTATTTTATGTAGAACTTTTCGGTAATTTTGGTATCACTGCAGGACGCAACAGTCTCATTCTTGCACTTTATCCAGATGATTTTTAAAATTGAATAATTACAAGTGACAATTGTCTATCTTTACGAATAATGTAGATCTCAGAATCTACCACAACTTTTAACAATGTACAAAGTTCTGCTATTGCTGCTATAATTTAAATGACAAAATATGGTATATTAATCCATTTTCACACAAAAAATATGTAACAAATACTTATAATATTTTCATTTTTCCGTCTTGAGTTCCCGTTGAAACTATAGACGCCACCACTCTTCTGGCAATGATGAGGTAGGGAGTTCACCCCAATACCACTATAATCAGTGATTGCTTGAGAGCATATAAAGGCCTAGACCGTCAGGACTCCCAACACTTCACGGTCTACCACTGTATTAACTTCGTAACAATATAATCAATCCGACACTGGAGCGCATACCAACACTGTAGAGTAGAACGTTTGTCTTGAGCTACAGGACCCCGTACGGGGTCAAATAGCACCACTGTGAGGGGTATTTGGCTGAGTACAATTTAAAAGAAAATATCCCCGAGGCCAAAGACCACTTCTCTCTTGTTGCAGCCAGGCTATATCTACCAAAATATTAAGGTAGGTTGATGTAATATAGATTGTCGGTGGCAGGTTAGGGAATAATTGCTTTAATAATTAATTATTTAACTAATAGTTTGTTCTTTTCACAGAAGTTTGCTACAACGAAAGTAAATTGGCATTCCAGTCAGTTACAATCATTTTCATCACATTTGGGACACACAATAGACTTTTTCAACACACCATGAACAAAACCATCACATTTTTACTAAACCACCAGCCAATAATACAGAGGTCACAATTTATTTTGAGATCTATTTCACATACATAATCTGAAATGTACAATAAGGCTATATAATATGTTATATTGTTGTTGGTGGTCGACTTTAAACTCGAGGATACGGTTTCTCTTTATAAGATATTTGTCTCATATCAAGAAGTTAAAGCCGTAATTTTTACACCATTTCACACATTCTTTTAGGTCAGTTTTTACTTTTACTTCACTTTCATCAGATATAATTCTAAAATCTCATACGATTAATTAAATTCTCTTCTAGATTCTACCTACTGGTTGGTCACGGCTTTCATGATATCTTCTGAGATCATGGAGCCTCGTGTAGCACCAGTGTTTAGGTAGTTCCAAACATCTTCTATACATCTATTTTTAAAGAAAAAACAATTAAAATATTAGTTTCATGGTTAGGTATAAGATAGGACCCCGTAGTCATAACCTTACAATTTGCACATAAAAGAACAGGTACAATAAAGATAATATTTTCAATGCATTTAATAAACATTTACACATTTTTGATACGTTAATAGAAAGTAATATAAATACTTATGTTTAGTATGCTGTTAACCAAATTTTTAAATCAATAAATTAATTCTCTTGAACTTATTAAATTAATTACAGCGTTCAAGGGTACTGTAAGTTCATTAGGTAGAAATTGAGATTTCAGTCACAAACAACATCTAATAAGATTTTGCTAAATCACACCCAACCTTTTGCTCAGAAGCTAAGTTAACCCAACTCAACCAAGCCCCACACACCAAGCCGATTTTATCGAATTAATTGGAGAACTTAGCTCATCTATTTTATTTCAACAATTAAGTTTAACAATTACATTGCACAAAATAGATGCATTTCATTTACAGTAATTATTTACAGTATTATTCATAATTACAATTATGTTGAAGCAATTATTTAAGTAATGTGTATGTAGTTAATAAGGTTTGAATTTATTGTTATTTAATTTGCATTCTCACGTTTAGAAAAATTCATAATGTTTGTATAAAATCAGCTTTTAAAATAATTAGACCACATATGTACCACTGACTGTACATGTATTTGAAAAATGAAATTATTGATCGATAAAAAATCCTAACCTAACCTTGGGGTTGGGCAACTTTAGGAATTAGGCCCAGTTTTCAAATCAAATTATTTAATTTAAATAATATACGAATACTATTAAATGGGTAGTTACAAACGTTGAGTTTCTTGATATATCATCCATTTTTGTTGCTGTTGGCTGTTTTAAATATAAAATGTAACACTAAATAAATCTATATTTATATACATGAGATGTCAACATTAGTAGTAAAGCTTGGGGAATTTTAATATTTTTAAAACAAGAAAACTCTACTACATAAAAAAAAACTTTCTGAATGTAAATGATACAATTTTACTAATTGATGACACAGTTGTTGAGAAGTAAACGTTTTAATGTGAAACTTTAACTTGAACACAGCCGAAGTCGTTCGAAGTTCACTGTTCACAGTCGGAATGTAAAGTGAAGTAATCACTATTGTCGTGTTCCCGCTTTCCGATCACGTGTTCTAACTTATCCAGTCATTTGAATCTTGTAACATTGAGTGGGGTAACTGTCGCGTGAATATATTTATTTTTAATAACTAAGGGCTTTTGTGTTACAAACTGTTATACGCACTAAGCAAATAGATTTGATATGTTTAAAATAATTGTATGTTGTTTTGTTATCTCAAATGATTATAATAAATTGTTAAAACAATATATATATTATTTATATTAAATTAAGACAAAACATTTTTGTATAGTTTATATGGTAATTGCAGTAATCTTTTTAAGTAAGTTAAAGTTTTACTATAAATTGTGTATATGATTTGTTACTAAGGCTTATTTTTGGTAACACTTCCACTCACAGATATATAATATAAGAGGGGAGTATATTCATTTTTTCACTAATTCTGTAGCTTGTGTATTGAATATTTTGTTCGGTAAATAAATTATTTTAATTGTAATGGAATTTTAAAATTAATTTATGAAATTAAATATAAAACTTGTAGATGTGTCTCTCCTATTAAACGGTTAGAAATATTTCCTTTACTATAAATGTATCATAAATATACCTCTATTATACTCGTGTTTGTGTGATTTTACTGTTGATGACTGTTTTAGACTGAGGCCTACTCTGAAGTGAATGAACTTTAATAAGAATATATGTAAAATTCCGTTTCTATATCGTTAATTGTTTCTAAATAATTTGGTTTATAGTTTTTGTATAAATAGTTATACTGTAGAAATCTAAGTATGTGTACAGGGTGTCCCGAAAGTAAAGTGCCAAACTTCGGGAAATGGTTATATATGCCAAAATAAAGAGAAAACCAAGGCCAATGTTTTTCCAAAAAGGTTTCGTTTACCAGATGTCCACCGATTTATTTTCTGACAAAAGAATTTTTATCTCCTAGTTAACTTAAGCGATCTTCATGAAACTCGCTATGCATGTTACAATAATAGAGATATATTTAAGGAAAAAAATCAACTTGATCGAATTAAAAATTTCAAAATGGCGGCCATTTTAAATTTTTAAACGGAAACTGCGGAAAACGGAAAAAATATAAAAAACTTATAAAATCATATTTTTTTAGATAATTGTTTTACCAATCTTTCAGTACAAAAAAAATTTGAATCGAACAAAAAATAACCGAGACACATTGACATTTGTGTTGAGAGGCAGCAAAAAAGCTAAAATCAAATGGTGAAAGTGGTCGAGTACAACGGAGAGAATCCATTGCTAATGTGTTGTAATGGTTATAGGGTTGGGAGTTAAGTATCAGGCTCGTAAATTATCTAAAATATCATACAAATACAACGTGGTTTGGATTCCACGTAAAGCTGTAGGTCCCTTAGCTGCTCAGGCATTTGGACTGTTTATAAATAGCCCTTTCTGAGCACAAGTAAAACTCATTTAATCACCAGACTACATAAGTCATTCACACTCATCGTACACACCAAGTTATGATGATTGTGGATGATCATTCACACCAAGTTGTGGTGTCGTTTCACATCTGAGAATATTATGCCAGAGTTTCCTGTAGTGATTTTCAAACAAGTAATCAATTTTAACAAGCGTGGAATAGTTAATAGAATGCGTTTAGTAAGAAGGTTTGTTACAATCAGTAATACACCAGTCAACTCTTATTACTTGCATTACTGGCCTATTTTAGCCTTTAAGAAATAATTTATATATAATCTCCTCCACCCTACAGTTTTTGCTAGCATCAACAATTCCCTCAAGGTGAACTATATCGATTATAGATAACGTTTTAATTATTTATAACTATATATATACTAAATCTTTTATGATTCAGTTATTTTTTACTGTGTTGATACAGTTTACAAATAATTGCTTGTGCACACTGTGAAGTTTTTCAAGCTAGAAAACCTTTTTAGAATTACGTGTCATTTTTATAATCAGGGCACCTGTGTGTCATTTATTTCTGGCATTTGTAATATTGTTGGAAGGGTAAAAATCATCGTGTGATAGTAATATCTGTACCACATCATTTTTATTAAGTGATAAACGTATTCCTCTCGAAGACGTGACGTTGTTTATTAAATTGAAGGCCCTTTCGGCATTTTGTTTTTACCTGATATCCTAGTATTATTGCACTTAATAATAAATCTCTCGAGACATTCCTAGGGTAGCAGAATATCGTTTCAAGGGACAATTAACCATTTATAGACCATATTTTAATCAATTTATTGTTTTTCGCTTTTATCCACCTCTTTCTTATGATTTTGAAAAAGAAGCTCATCGAGTGCACAGTACTTGTGTGTTTTTCGGTTAACTTTATGATACATAGTATTGCAGCATAGTTGATTAATAACGCTGAAGAGCTGAATATTTCATTACTTCGAGAAATAACCCGAAGAACTAAGAATCAAGCATATACTTTAAAATAGGTTGTTTTTCTGCTATTTCTAAAGCTGCTAACTTTGTAATAAGATTATATCATCAAGATATTCCTGTCATTCTTGGGCAAAACGACATGGACTCAAACTTAACGATGATAAGACTCAAACAATTTTAGTTGGACATCCTAGACTATTAACTTCTGTTGACAATGACACTTTTCCGAAAATAAGTGTTAACAACTTGACATTAAACTATTGTGACAAAGTTAAAAATCTTGGTCTTACTATGAACAGGACATTAAGTTGGACTGACCAAGTTACTGTGACATGTGACAGAGTGTTTGGTGGTATCCACAGTTTGAAGCGGTATGCTTCCTGTTTCCCGTTCAATGTGAAAGTGATGTTGGTTAAAACTCTTCTTTTGCCGCACTTTAACTACTGTGACACCGTTATCAATGATATGACTGTTAAGCTCTCGGACAAACTTCAAATGGCACAAAATTACTGTATTAAATTTATTTTTTACTTTCATCGTGAGGATCATAATACACCATTTTTTCGCCAAATATCTGTTTTGAAGTTGAAATAGCTTCGAGATTATTACGTACTTACTCTTCTTCATAAAGTTTTAAATTACAGAACTCCAAGCTATCTGTCCGAGCGTTTCAAGTTAATTTCTGAAATAAGCATTAGAAATACTCGTCAGTCAGGGAGCCCTTTTACTATCAGTCCCAATTCACCGCACTGCCCTGTACAATAGATCTTTGACTGTATCCGGGTGCCGATTATGGAATATGCTTCCTGACAATATCAAAATTATAGGCGAGGGCCCTCGCTTCGGGGCGGAGCTAAAGAACCTATTTTTGCGGGACCTGTAGACGAAGCGGGCGGGTGCGTTTGGTAGTCATGGTTTGCGGGTGGTATGTATGAGTGATGGATGATTGTGTTTTTGAAGATTTGTATTATTTTGTGTAGATATTCATTTGTTAGTTATATAGTTATTTTTTATGTTTGATATGTCGAGTTTTGTTATTTATTATTGTTGATTACGGAATTGTTGCAGTTGGTTTATATTGTATTAATAGTAATGTTTTGTGTTATTTTTATGATTAGTTTTGTTATTTGTGATAAGGTTAGGTGGTAGAGAGGACTGTCCAGTCCTAACCTCACCTTAAAAATAAAGTCGTTTTTCATTTCATTTCATTTTTCATTTCATTTCATTCTGAAGATAAATATAGCAATTTTCAACGGTTTTAGCTACATAATTCATTCAATGATAGCTCAAAGTTGCTTAGAAAATATTTAAATTGTGTTAATGCATATTAATTTATTATTTTTATGTACGCAATTGTTTATACACATGATGCTTATACGTACGCAGAACAATGTATCAAGATAGCAACAAAAATATAATATACTCCGCATGAGTTGTAAATATCTAGCTAAGTTTGAAAATGAAAGAATTACGTTCAAATAAAAATAAATATATTGAAGGAGGAAGTGTGTGCAACAGCCGAAACCTATAGGAATCACGCGTCACTGGCTTAGGAGACAATACTGCTTGGGGAAGGCGGGGGAGAATCGTATACGTGTGCGTGCCTTTTAATCCCTCATACCATTGTATTCTGTGGCCGTTTCTTTGTGTTTACATTTATATTTCATTATTTATACTGGATAAATTAAATTGTAGAATAAGTATAAACTACAGAGTAAGTTTAAAAAACTGCGTGTATTTTGATTAATGTAATAGATTTTACTCAAATTTATATGAAGGTTATAAGGTTAAGTACAGAGCTAAATCAACCATAAATGCACTGTGGCTTATTGTTGTAACCAATCTACAGAAGGGTTAAGTATTGTGAAGATTGTAGTTGATGTCTTGAAACACCATTCGCTTCATGGTTAGTATCAGCATGGACACTACTAGAGAAGTCTGAGGTGTTGATGTTCCATGATAGCCTGGGTTTGGTTTTTACCTGGAGAAAGAACTCAGTAACAGACTATTTAGATCAAGATAAAATCAGACCAATACTACGTGGTTCGAATTCCACGATAAACTATTGTGGTATTTTCCCACACACCCACTCGTACACATAAAACCACTGATCCTCATAAATAGCCCCTTACAGGTATCGGTTGGTTATGATTATGAAACCAACGGTTGGTTATGGTTATATTGAAGATTATGAAATAATTCATGATGTTATATTTAGTAAGTCAAATCAAAACAGTTCATGTTAATAGCCTTTAGTTAAGATTACATTTGGCAAAATATTAATTTTAGGGGTTATTTGTCCTGATGCAATGGGGTGTTGCTGCGTTTCTATAAGCCTTACATGTCAAGGTGTCAGACTTAAATAAGGTTACAGAGAGAGACTGGCTAATTACAGGAGCTATCGGGCTTGTTAGCGCTTAGTTGATGACCACTGCTGGCAACTAAAATCAACCTAGTCAACGTGACTCGACAGTGAACAACAACAGTTGCTTGTTAGATAACTGTTTGAGATGTACAAGAGGTAGGAGTTGCCACATTACCAGAGCAACCAGGCTTGTTAGTGTTAATGAATGACCACTGCTGACAACAATGTCTCAGAAAACGTAACTCGACAGTGAACAACAACAGTTGGTCGTTACATAACTGTTTGAGATATACAAGAGGTAGGAGCTGCCACATTACAGGAGCAACTAGGCTTGTTAGTGCTTAATGAATGTCCACTGCTGGCCACAATTACTCAGAAAACGTGACTCGACAGTGAACAACAACAGTTGGTCGTTACATAACTGTTTGAGATGTACAAGAGGTAGGAGTTGCCACATTACAAGACCAACCAGTCTTGTTAGTGTTAATGAATGACCACTGCTGACAACAATGTCTCAGAAAACGTGACTCGACAGTGAACAACAACAGTTGGTCGTTACATAACTGTTTGAGATGTACAAGAGGTAGGAGTTGCCACATTACAAGAGCAACCAGGCTTGTTAGTGTTAATGAATGTCCACTGCTGGCAACAATTACTCAGACAACGTGACTCGACAGTGAATGACAACAGTTGGTCGTTACATAACTGTTTGAGATGTACAAGAGGTAGGAGTTGCCACATTACAGGAGTAACTAGGCTTGTTAGTGTCCGACAATGTGGCTAGACAATGAATAATAACGGTTGATCTTTACATATTATTATACTAAGAGTCATTATTTATAAGAAACTATACTGGTTGCATTTATGATTGAAGAGGCTGATTGTTTCTACTATTACATTTATTTTAAATAGTTGCAGTTAATCAAGCAAATTGAAATTAAAGTATATTTTACATCTTTAATCAAATCTTATTGCTAATACATTGACTTTTTTGATAGATAATTGTAGATAGATACGTACATATCATTACTGATATACACGTACATATTGTTCTCTATTATGCAGCAACGTGAGCGTAAACTCTAGGGGATATTTGTATGTGTGGGTGGGGATGGAAAGGCACTCCTCATGACATAATTACTGCTGTGATAGTTTAGACCTACCGTTTATATTAGGTTTACAGCCTATGTATACCTCAGCAGGATCCTATTTAATTACATAACTTATTAAATAATTCATTTTTAGTTCAATGTATTTTACATTTCTATAAGATACATGTATTAATATTCGATGATACATATTATAATTTTAAAAACCAATCTAACTTGCTCTGAGAATCATATTTAGAGAATTTTGAGTTTTCAAATAAATTCTTGTATTTTCTATGTAGGAAGATCTGTTGTTACATTTAAACCAATAGTAAGTAAATGTAACCTACATAAATATATTGATGGATAGAGAACTAACAGTAAATGCACTTATGTAACTTGAAATACTATTAAAGTAGTTTTTACCACTTTTATTGTTTACGATACGTGTATTATGATTGTTTACTTAGGATGTACATGCAACCGTCACATACTAAACTAATTTGTTGCATCTATTACAATATTTATATTAATTTGAAAAGTACGTTGAATTTGTAACTGGTAGATATACTATCCAAGGAAGAAAAAGAATTATTTAGTTTTTGTTGGTTGATTATTGAAAATGTAATTGTATTTTGACTAATACATATTTTCTGTAAATATTTTATATTTAAAGCTTAAATTTAACAAATAAAATATAATATAACATAACAAAATAATGTATATCGTTGATATTAAAATAATAAACGTGAATATAACATAAAATAAAATTATAATATAATAACGTAAATGGAATATAATGAAATATAACGTGGAATAGTAACTATAAAAATCTAATTTATGCACAGGTGGAGGAAAAAATGTAAATTTCAAATATTTATCTTGTTTAAACATAACTTGTTTTTAGTTGATATTCATCATTTTATATTGTTAAAATTGCTTCTTCATTTAAGTCCCAAAATTATGTATTGTGCAGTTTATAATAGTTTGTAAGTAATATATATAAAATAATGTTATAATAAAAAATAATAACTGAGCACCCTTAAATAGTTTTTTTATTAAAATAACACGACCGGTTTCGGCATTTATGCCATCTTCATAGGTGTATATGTGTTTACAAAACAAATAAAATTAAATAAATAATGATCATAAAGGAAACATATGTTAAATTAGTAAATATTTTTGATTTTGTGATTAGTTGTCATTGTGTGTGTTGTTTCTTATATGTATAATTGTTTCGAATATTGGGTTTCTTTTTTGTGTTAACATGGTGTTGATTAAATTATTGGGATTTTCTTGGTTGTGTTTATAAATTTCAAGTTCTTCTTGAGAATCTAGTTTTTTTTTTGTTTGCTTTTTGAACCGAATTTTAGAATTTTCATGTTGGTTTTCATATTTGTGTAGTTGTGATTATTGTTTAGTAATTGTTCTGCAAAGGAAGATTTCATTGAAGTTTTTGTTTGATTTTAGAGCTTGTATGTGTTCATTAAATCTTCGTTTAAATGATCGTCCTGTTTGTCCAATATTATAGTTTGGGCAGTCTGAACATTCAATTTTGTAAATTCCTGATTTGTCAAATGGGTTTTATGTAATTTTGAAGTAGATTTCTTTTGTATTATGTTAAATGCGTTGTTATTTGTTTCAAAACCAATTTTGAATTTTTCTTTTTTAAAGGTTTTTCTAATGTCTTTATTAAGTATTGTGTTGTGGGGAACACAGATGAATGCTCTATTTTCTGGTTATTCTTGACAAATGTTTATATTTTTTTATTTTTATTTTATGCAATATTTTGTCGATTGTGGAAGGTTTGTAACTATTAGCCATTGCTATTTGTTTGATTATTTTGAATTCTTCATTGAAATCATGTTTGTCCATCGGTACTTCTACTAGTCTTTTAATAAGAGATCGAAATGAAGCCATTTTATGACACCACGGATGATTGGAATTTATTGGGATTATAAGATCTGATTGAGTGTTCTTTCTGTAAGTTTTAAATTTATGTTTTAATGAATTTTGATAAATTGTGAAATCTAAAAAGTTAATTTCTTTATTTTGGCTTGCCATTGTAAATTTGATTGTTTTATTATTATTTACAATTATGATAATTATTTATTTAATTTTATTTGTTTTGTAAACACATATACACCTATGAAGATGGCATAAATGCCAAAACCGGTCGTGTTATTTTAATAAAAAAACTATTTAAGGGTGCTCAGTTATTATTCTTTATTATAACATTATTATAAATAGCAGCCCTAGGAATTACAACTTCTCTCTCTCTCTCTCTCTCTCTCTCTCTCTCTCTCTCTCTCTCTCTCTCTCTCTCTCTCTCTCTCTCTCTCTCTCTCTCTCTCTCTCTCTCTCTCTCTATATATCTATATATATATATATATATATATATATATATATATATATATATATATATAATGTTAGACTGATAATTACCAATTGTAGTTAATGTCTGACCTTGCTGACAAGTATGTTTTTTACTTAGGGAGGCCACAAAAAATTTAAATTATTTCAATAAGTTAAACTATTCTATTCTATTCTATGACGCCTTCAATTTTATTTGGTGGGAATAATAATAATAAAAAAAACCAAGCTATTGCTGGAAACCACTTTAAATGAAATGACAATAGAATCACAAGTTCAGTAATGAGATTTCATGCTATAACGTAATCCAATGGTTTATGGCGGTTTTTACATTGTCTCCCAAAACAAGGCTTTGATGTAGTTCAGTCACTCATTACGGGAGTGTTTGCCTCAGGACATTCTGTTTTGTTTGTCGTGAGTGATACACTTTGGGAGTTAAATACTATGTTATTTGCCATAATGAACCATTAGTCCCAGATTTCACGATATTTTCACTATTGTTTACGTAAACGTGCGTATCTGGAGGACTATCTTTTAGCTAGCTGTATCTTCCCATTTTATAATCAGTGGTAAGGGGGCCCAGCCTACTTTTTATAAATTAAATTAGTCAACACATCTCTAAGTTATTTTTTAATTTTTTAAATGATAAAATGGGAATATCGTTTATAGCAGTACATAGTGGTAAAAGTAAACACTATACAAAACTATTAATAACTATACATGCCTAATTAGATAGTGCAGATACGAACAAAAAAGAACAGCTGAAGAAGCTAAAGTTTCTTCAATCCATTCTAATCAGAGGTTAGGGGAGAATTTTTTGAAACGGTACCTAACCAAGGTTTAATGATCCCTAAAACATTTGAAAGAGATCAGCTGATATCCACCGGTTGTTCATTTATCATCGGGCTATTAAATAACGGCAATTTTTATGGAATAGTCGGGCTTTGTTTGTAAAATGCTCATCCATTTGCTCATCTATACCCATTACATTCATTCGAAATCTATATCAGCCCATAATTTGACGATTTGTGCCTTGAGAATAAATTAATAAATACAAAATAACTATGCTACTAGTCCTACAGTAAGTTATCCCGGAACTATTATTTTTTCATCCTTGAATGTGTTCGATGTAAAAAGGTGAAACAACTATTCAACATAATTTTCTTCTTTTATTCAAACAAAACACAATTACGTATATACATAAATATATACTTTATACTAACTAGTGTTTTTTTTTTTTAATAAGCTACTACGAAACCCTGCATGTATTTCAATGATTGTTTTTATTAAATTACAAGAATTGTACCCAAGCAGAGATAGAATGTAAACAAATAGTTTGCTAAGATTAGTAAAAATTTTAAAAAGTCAAATAAACTAGGGATGGTTTTTATGTATTTGAATTATGCATTTTAACAAATTACAAATAAACTTCTTAAATGCCATTTTTACTTTCATCCCAGTCACAATGAAGTTATTTTACAATGAAACATTAATAGGAATATAATAATTGGAGGACATTTACGACATTTTGTTTTTTATATTTACGTTGTACTGTTGGGTTAAACTATAATGTTCTTATAATTAAATTAGTTTTTAAATTTTCATTAATAATATATAATACTTTTATGTCTAAGTAAATATTAAGAGTAAGAGTAATGGTTTATGTTGTTTTTCAATAGACTTATATTTTATTGGCAGAGATTTTAAGCGCAGTGAAAATTAAGCACACAGTGAGGGGTTGGTGGCGTAGCACTAACAAGCGAAGCTTTCATGTCATATATTTGTATTTACCGTACATAGATTGTATTTCACATCTTGCATTTAGTCTAAAATTGTACATACATTAAGTAAACTATCCAAATAAAGCACTATTAATTTACCGATAGGATTTTGATTACAAGAATTTTAACCTAAATCAAATAGTCTGTTGTTTTCAAAACATTTTCTCTCTTACAACATAACTTAATATTAACAACAAATAACTTTATTTTCATTTCTTATGCTTTGTTATTTATTAGGGCTATTTGTAAGGTTTTGGAATAAACGTATTCTGCAGTTTTTTTCTATAGAGTCGCTTTTAAAAACATTCAGACATGAAAAGGTTTCCCTAACTTTCTCAGTGGTAGTTTTGTTAAAAATTCCTTCTGTTTTCAACAAACAACAGTAAAAGTGAGTTGCGGTGTGTCCAGAGGCCAGTTTACCTCGGATTACGACTGATGTAGGCAGTTCGCAGCTTTATATGTAGTCACTGTGACTTTATGGACAAAAATGTGGCATACCAGTGTGTTAAGGATTTAATATTTTCTCATGTTTAGCTCAACAATTTTGAGAAGTTTATGTAAATATAATATAAAAGTCTTAAAATTAATTTCTCCATTCAAATTTGATTTAATCCTAAAAAATATCACAGAACTTATGAATTGTCAATTAATGACCTTTCTATAATTATTTCAAGTGTAAACATCTTTTAAATATTAATAAAAAATGGCATCTTTTGGTTTTTAGATTTAAATTTTACTTAAACTAATCTTTTTTCCTGAAGTGTTTCCCTTTGTCATATTATTAGTACTAATCCAGGGTAACTTAACATTTATTATTGCTTAGGCTACTTATTATCTTCATTTCATAGGCATGATAAAATATCTACTATTGAATTCAAAGTAAGATGAGACATATTAATTTGATTGATTGGGACAAATTGATGAATTATTCTCTATTCATTACATAGACGCCGATCATAGACATATGGGCGAATATGAAGTGTGAATGAATATAGACGAACGGGTGTAATCATTGCTACTAAGGTAAATTTTTTCTTAAATAGAGCTTTTTATTGATAGCCTAATAGCTAGAAGGTAACTAAGAAACCTTCAGATTTACGTGGAATCTGAACCACGTAGTATTGGTCTGCTTTTCATCCCTACTTAACCCCGGACATTGGTTACCTCCCAGAACGGACACCCTAGACTTCTCTAGTATTATCAATGTCGATGGAAACCATTGAGTGGACACCAAGCCAGTAATAGGAGGATCGAGAACAGCACCTATCGTCTACAAGCTCCTCAATGAATAATGAATAAATGAGTTTATTTCCCATAATACAAAACATACATTCAATAATTTGAACAATTAAGAAAAAATTGGCCATTTAACAAGTAGTGTGGCCAATTACAAACAAAACAAATTACTTTTTTTATTTATATTTTTTACTATAAACTACAACAAGCCTAGCATTATGTACATTACATGTTGTATGTCCGCTGCAACATCTGTGGACAAAACAACTCTGAAACATGCTTAAAACTACTACTCTAACACATTGGTGAGATACCTTACATCCTTTTTACCATAAAGCCGAATGATTATTTTTTTATAAAAATATTTTAGATTGTTTGAATTTTTTATTTGAAGCGGAGATTGGTTGAAATACTTTGTCGACAAGTAGCTGGGTTACAACAATGCGCCGCTAGTGCCGGTGGAGAGTGTTTCCTGACAACTAACTACCAAAGAGGGAAAATGGTAAATATTAAGAAGTAAAGTGACATAACTTAAAAAAATTAATATTTAGGGTACACTTCAGACATAATAAGTCAAATGTACGAAGGTGCAAGGTGCAATACATGATACTATATGAATTAGTGAAGGGTTCAAATATAGGGCTTTTAAATACTAAGGCAATTTTCATACTGTATAATTCAGACATACTTTGTCTTCACCAATTACTTTTCATTGTTACGGTTTCAGTAGAACAAAATAGTTAAGATAGGTTCACAAGTCGTATGCTTGAAATGGCCAATCCCAATTAAGAATATAAACGAACGTAAAGCACTTTATCTTTAATAAAAACACCAGAGTAAACTTGAGACGAGAGTTTACTGGAAATTAAAAAAAATATGAGCAAGTTTTTTGTTGATATTTCAAAATCGATAATACAGTATAAAGTTTTAATGCCAAAGTTTCCCAATCAAACCGGGTGATTAAAACAAAAGTAGTAATATTTTAAAGTTCAGCAACGTTGCTTTAAATATTAAATTGTTTACAAATCTTTAGCTTTTGTTGTTTAATTATTCAGGAAAGAGTTTTTACTGTTTATTATTTGTTCTAGACACCTTCCGTTCATCAGTACCTCACTAACATTTGCATTAGACTGCAATCATAATTGTTGACCAATATTATCAATTAATTCAATTTAACTTATAATGATTACTATATTATAAGTATAGAGCAGGGTTAGTTTAAGACGTAAAGTAATACATTTTTACTTCATAGAAAGGAACAAAAAATTATAATAATAATAATATCGTAATAGTGTAAGTCTCTTGATGCTTTAAAATGTTAGATATTAGAAAATATATGATTTAATTAATTTTAAAAGAAGTACATGTGCGACTACGTATTTTTTTTATTTAGTATACGCCTAGTAGAGTAATAACATTTTCAGTCATAATTATGACGAAAAAATATTACCAAGAATATGTTGCATCTTAAAATAGTTGTTCATCGCAGTATGAATACAGATCTATTCCATTTCGTAAAGTTATTCCAATAAATTAAATACCACGAAAGTCCTTTGTTAGAAGAGGTAATTTACATTACAGGTGATTTTAGATTTCTGTGTGGAGCGTTTTTATTTCAATCAATATCTTCAAAAGCTATTTTATAATAAACTAGCCTTACTTTATTGGGTAAAATCATCAAATTTCGTGACAACTATAATAAAGTTATAATTACACAGAAAAATAAACTATAACACCAGGATAGCTACGACATCTTCCTGAGTATGATCTGATTGTGATGTATATTTTTTCAATTTAGCACATTTCCGGTTACATTTTTAAAGAGATCCGATTAATACAATAAAAGCAGCAGAAATAAAGTTAATAATAGATAGCAACAGGATTATCATAAAACTATTACTCATCTTCTTATACAATGACAACACGTTTTGACAACAGTTACGTGTGTAAACATACAATTGAGAACAACGGTTGTCCATTGAATTGGTTCATTAAATATACTAATTGTTACTAGTAATCAATATTTGTAACAAATAATTGGGCCACAGTTGTACGATTGACATCATTTCAGTATCTGAACGTAGGTTTTCATAAGGATTGAAACTTGATATTTATATGCTTTGAAAAATGTTGTCTATTCACGTGATCACTGCATTGTTATCAACACTATATCTGTGTTCACTCGGTATTTAAGTGTACAAAAACAAAAACATCATAAAAGAACTATGAATTTAAGTAGAATCGAATTATATTCTGTTCGCATAGAGTTGAGAATGACGCTCCGCTTAGACTGACGCTGTCACAAGGGCGCCGGTCAATAAAAAGAGGGTGTCCATGTGGACCCTTGTTTTTCAACAAGACTAATTCATTGGCATCCCCAGTCGGCAGCCAGTTAGTCTCAGACAGATAGGACAGTTCTTTAATACATCAACATGTAAACGCCTGTGCATCGGCCTAGCACCTACGTCACAGCAGCAGTAGGTGAATCTTTACTCAACTAGTAGTATACCGTACATTGGAGCTGGTTGCCTAGAAAATATGGAGATATTATTCTGATATTAGCATATTGGATGGATCCATTATTTTGGAAAACTTTGATAGTAAAAGTTCTTATATTTCTTTTCTTTTATTTCCTCCTGTCTTTTTTTTTAATTAGAATACGTTGTTTTTTTTTTTTTTTTGTAAAAACTCAAGCAATCGTACTTATCAGTTTATCCACTCTTTTAAAGCCACCACTTGGTTCAACTGTATAGGATCATTAGCAAATATTCCAATAAGTACAAATACTAACCTTTTGCCTTTCGGGTTACCCGACATGATTGGATTCACAGCATTGTGCAAGGTTTCTGCCTTAGAGATGTATATTATGGTTTCTAGGGAGGGGTGAATAGAAAATTAAAACCTAATCGAATAAAAAGTTAGCTGTATTTTTAGTAATTCACTCATATATTTTTTACTTTACTTGTATTAAAACACTTCAATATATTTCCCTTCATGTATAGTGAATTATAGAGCTATATTTTTATTTCAACTTAACCACATTCTTCAGTGATAGTTTTAGTCCAACTCTCATGTATTTATTTTCAGACAGAAATATTTCCAGTCCTTAATGAAGTCTACTGAACTGGATATACAGAAAGTAACGGCTCTAATCGCATTACGAAGCTGAAAAGAAAGGTTGGTTTGTTACCGACATTAAAGTAATATAGATTAGATTTATCTGTAGTTGTTAGATTAAGCAGTGTCTCTGATGTTTGTCCGTGCTCCCCCACCCAGGTGGGGGATGCGAGTTAGAGTAGCACCCCAAATACTCGTATATTTTTGTTCATACGCATTCGTTTACAACAGAAATATCATCTCCGGATTAGTGGGAAATTAGTTGATTTATAGGGTAGGTTGACTGAACTGACAGTTACACTTCATCTACGCCTTCTTCTGATTAAATGTATACTGTAGTTGTGGTTCCCTGGTGTAAAATTGAGGTACTATAACAAATTGCCCATATGTTTGCTTTTATGTTTAAATTACGTTTAGCATTTTTAGATTGAGGCAGTCACATGTCCACAAAAATTTAACATACATTTTCTATATTTGTTTTGGGAAAAATTGAAAACGTTATTCAAACACAATCTGAGATTTTAGAGGTCTGAGGAAGAGGGCTGATGCAGCTACAACGTCGATCACCGACTTTCTATTTATTAAGTCGGAAAAGACAGATTACCGTTTGGACGAGACGAGGGCAACAAATGATGCCCATACCTAACATTTTACATAAAAACATTATAAGTCACACTCCTTTATAACCCACCCAGTGGAGTTTCGTACACAACAATAATGTATAAATAATGCTACTGAAATAGTACTTAAGAAAAAATGTTTAAAATGTCCTCCTTTAATTAAAAATATTGTAATACTATATAGTTGTAAATTATTAATAAAGTTTGTATTATTGTGGCTTGTATCTTAGTAGTACAAGCAAAGCAGGCCATAGTGACGTCTACTATTCTACCACAGATCAATTGAACATAACAGTTTAGTTCAAAGATCTGTAAAGCAGAAAAATATTTCATCCTCAAACACGAAGCCTCCTGGTGATGAGGACATTGTACTCGATTGATGAGTTCATGATGAGTTGCTAGGAATTTAATTAATAAAACCCATATTTAACCCCTTTTCTAATATCTAAACCAACAATTTTAAACACGTAACTTAATATATTACCTCTTAATGATTAATTTTATTTATTTTTATCGATTGTTATTTTATCAGTTATTAACATTGTTATTGCATGTGAGTAAATTATATTTGACAATTGCAATGCAATTATTCTCTCTACAATAAACATTTGAATTGAATTGAAAACGACTTAATCTATTCATCTTATGTATTCTGTTTTACTCGATTAAATTATGTTGGCTAATGAGTCTCGTAAAGAAATATAGGATAAGAAGCAAGTGTACAATTTAAGGAGATATGTATTTAAAATTATTCAAATTCCATTGTGAGACATTGGAAATAACGGAAGAGGGTCTTGAAAAGATAGCAGTTAAGGGCTGTCGAGCAGTTGTGTTTGAGTGTTTTGGGGAATGAGGCTAAGTTTGCGGAGAATCTCAGAAGCCAGATGTTCAATATTGCTGGAATATCAAGCAACAGTGCCCGTATCCCCTCTATACGCCGAGATACTCAGTTCCCTGAAGTATACTAGCCAATATGAAATGATGAAGCAGAATATTTATTAAAAAAAACCTGCACTATCCATTTATATCAAGAAACCCACTGATGAACCTACGCTCTAACTAAGAATGCTATAAAAAACCTGGGATATCCACGTATATCAAGATAACTACTGATATGCTTATTTTGCTGCCTTAAGTCTATATACGTTTGGAAAGTTACATGATACATTACTTTTGATTAGTTGAGGAAGTTCTTATAAATTTTTTCGACTATAGGCAATATTATATGTATGATATACTAATTTATTTATGTTTAATATGTCTATCCGTAACGTACAGGGTGGAAAAAAGTATGGAAACGTGTTCACAACTTTTGTATGACTTCACTTGTAAAAGTGAAATCTTGTACATGATCATGGCTACAAAGAAAATATTTTTTGACACCATTAGCGACATTTCGTCTTTTCAGGGGAACGCCCGCAAGGAGTTGAACGAAAATCTTCAATGTAAGACAAGGTCGAGTTGGCATCAAATGAAAGGTCTATTTAAGAAAAATGAATTGCCGGATAGGTTTATACTTTCCAGAGTAGTGGTCATTTGCATTTCGAAGTAATTAATTTCAACTATATTATTTCTCCACTATTTAACGGTTTCAAGTAACTTATTCTGATCAAAAATTATACTTTACGGAAGACAATTATTATAAAAAGATAACAATAATTATCTATGGAAAAAATAACGTTGTTGTGAAAGCGTTTTTCATATTTTTTTCCACCCAGTATATTGTTTATATTGAATGTAAAGACCTACATGATAAGTATAATTTTCTTCGTATTAACTAATCACGAAGTATAATAATTATTCTGTTATTTACGGTTAAAATGACAAATAAAAATATATTTAAAACGCTTACCTGATATCCACAAGCTATCAATTTGCTAGTGGGCTATTAATTACACTTTCTAAGCAGTAGCCGGCTTGTAACTAACACCCACTTATCACATTCACTCGAAATGCATATTTGCCAATATCTTGACGATTTTAAGAATAAATATATAAATAAAGATGATACATAAGTGTTCAATAAGTTCTCTTTTCACATTACTAAGCTATCAGTAAATTAAACATGTTACTTAATACTATGAACTATTTGGTTTAACTAATACTATGCAATATTTTAGTTAAATAGACTAAATATTTTACTAATAATATAATAATTCCAGGATTAACAGTATGAAAGTCAGTTCAGTAGCGTCATAAAATAGACAAGTTGACAAATTAAATTCGGTCTCTAATAATGTTTACTTCAAAGTAAACTAAAGTAACTTAGTCTGACTAATGGAGCTATAGGAGGTACCATTCCCTACGGTACAGCAGAAGGTCTGACTGTCTTGATATCTCAGGTTGAGCTCAGCCAATCAAAGCTTAATTCCCGTTGCAGGATGGCTTTTAATTATCTTGGGTGATTACAGTTTTCTCTCAACTTAATTAACTGTCAAATCACCTGATATTTTAGCTCACTGCCATTTCAAAAGAAAAGGATTAACAACATGTATAGCATAGTATAAATTAATTCAAATTTACTGTATATTTTTTATACATGTAATTGTCGTGTTATACACTGAGAAATGTTACTAACTTGATACGATAAGTGAGTCAATGTATTAATATACTTGTAGCGTTGATGTAAATTAGAATTTCACTTTAATTAAATTTTAGTTCTACTTAGACTTGTAAGATTATTCAGTTTTATACTGAATATTACTGTTGAAAAAAGTTTATTTAAGTAATTATGAAACTCATTCTTCGAAATAAACAAGAAAAAAACACGTTTCCTCATTACTTGCGACCAACAAAGGAGGTACTCTAATATGGGAGTTGTATAAAGATAAATTAAGAGTTGCCGACGTTGATAAATCGAGTAATTTAGACAATGGGACATGCGATACTTTATCGCAGTAATTAAAGCCATTTATCAATATACCACGATAGAAAACATGTTTGTCAGCCTTAATCGGAACTTATAGTCATATGGTTTTCGTTATGAACGAATTACATTTTTGACGCTATGTATAGTTAAACAACTACAATGAATACAATTTATATTTCGCTATCCATTTGGAATATTAATTATGATTGGATAAAATGCATTCTGTAAAGTCTGTAACAAACAATAAGGCTTTACTGAGTAAAGTGTATTTTGACAGTTGTTTACAGGGATGCCTTTCGATTAAAAACGACACATACAGTCATACAGTGCTTATTTAAACACAGATTGGCAGATATTTTTTGTAAATTAAATGATATCGGGAAAATCTCATATCAATTGTCTGTGTGATACACTTAGACAATTGATATGAGATTTTGTGGTAGTTAGAATAATAGAATTAACTTTAAAACACAAGAGGTAAACATATTCTGTTGAACAAATATTACAGCTATTTACATAGTTGATTGTATACATATTTTGTTATTTTTATTCTCAGTATATAAGTACTACACATTTTCAAATTTCCTACTCGAGGGTTGACCGTGGGAGAAGCAGGATTCTTTGCGGTTGATGCAGCAATGTTCTAAAGACAGTTTTTAAATGATAAAAATATAGGCCACTACAAAATTCGAGGGTGTTTTTTAATGTTCCATAACGATCCAAAACATCCTGGAACATTTTGAATGTTTTGGCATACTCTTTATTGTCCTGGAATGTTCTAGACGTTGAAACTCAACAGCCCACCCTTTATATATCTTCAACTGTACTTCCTTTAAATAAAAACAGGATATTTGTTAGAATTTTCCGCTTGATTCATTAAAATAGTTTATGAGTTGATGAAGCTGGATATCGTTGATTTTATTTATACACCCAAGGAGTGGCTGTCTGGGTTTGACTCCCGATATGACCATGAACAGTTTTTGCCCTGCCGCTCCCGTGGTTCGGAAGTAACGTTAAGCCGTTGGTTTGGTCCCCAGGTTAAGCGTTAGAGAGGGATTCTTAGCCCTAACTTCGCTTGGTAAAATAAGACGAGCTTTAACTTTAATTTCTTTGTATTTTAAAAGTGATTGTTTAAGTCATAGCTCTCTGACTTTTGCAGGAAATGTCCAACATTTAAAATAAATATATAATTGAGATCTGTACTAGTCATACTGTACGTAAGGAATGCTAGTTATTTCTCCATGTTAAAAAGGTGTTCCTTATTATTTATGTATAAAAAATATTACGTTTTATGGCAATTTAAAGGCTTTGGTATATTTTTAACAATATTTTCAGGAAAATTTTTAAAGTATCAAGTGGTCGATGAAAGTAACAACTATTGTAGAATAGTACCTAGCTATACAAACACAGTTAGATACAAAAACAACAATGACGCCCTAATCAGTTCCGATACATAGCCTATTACCTGGCCTGAATCTGTGCATAAGTGCATAAACATCTTAACAAATAGTATTAAATGCCAATGATAAAATAGTGAAACGTGCCTAACCAATTATGATATATTAATGTTCAAATTCATATTTCATTGACTGTAAGTTATATGTTCTTAATAAATTATTTATTATTATTAAGAACACGTTATGATTATTTATTATGACAATGTTATTTTCTTTATTATGATGTATTTTGATCAATGGAAATAATAGCTGAATATAATACAGTAATAATAATAATGACGTAATAATACGTGAAATGAAATGAAATAGTTTTTATTGCTTTTTGACAATATGTACATATTGTATAGCAAAAGTCATATTATTAGTAATAATGATCATAGAAACTAATGATACATTAAGTGATGGGATAAAATAACTGTAATAACAATTTCAGCAAAGTTTAGTTTAGTTCATAGAGTAACGCATTCATTCACTACAAACACTCTTCTACAGCAATAACATTCATACAGGATCTCACCCGAGCCGTCTGCAAATTAGGGGTCTGCTATAAATTCACCCACAGAATAACAAGTGAGAGCCACTAAGTAGCCTTTTAATCGAGACTTGAATTTGTTTAAATTTTGTTCCCTTTTAATATAATCTGGGAGAATGTTTAAAATTTTACGCCTGCGACAGACGGTTTGCGTTCCAGGGCCGATGTACGGTGCCGAGCCACTCTAAAACTGTGACTACTTCTTGTTTCGTGTTGATGGATGTCGCTACCTCGTGTTAAATTACATTTGAATCTACAATAGAGTGCAGTCTCCAAAATGTAAATGCAAGGCAGCGTTAGCAAACCTAATTCCCTGAAGGACTGTTTGCATGACTCTCTAACTTTTAATTTGGAAATTATTCGGATTGCTCTTTTTAGTAGCAGAAAAAATCTTTGAAGTTTGTCTAAGGAACAGCTACCCCACAGTCTTACTCCGTAGGTAGGGTGAGGGTAAATGAGACCAAAATAGGCCACTTGAAAGGTATTAGAGGTATTATCAGTTGTAAATATTAAATTTGTGTTATGGAAAGTAAATTGGGTAAACTGACAGCGAGGTTAACCATTCTCGGAAGGAAGATCAAGAGGTAAGACGGAATTTAATTCACTACCTGTATGTCAGTTTCTCGGAACAATATGCGCGCTATAGTTGGCGTGTTTTAATATTGAGTTATTGTCAGTGTACTGTCAGTAATCTCTTATATTCAGTTCCAAGATTTAATATTAATAAAGTCATAATGAACACCAAGTCGAACTTTACTATCATGTTTATTTAGTTATATGAAAGGTAAAAAATAAAAATAAACTTTATAATGATGCTAGTTTATTAAAACTAATTAATTTTATGTAAAATAACTTGTTCGTATGCACCGAGATATTTAATTTAACGAATTGTATTCAATTGAGTGTCAAAGATTGTAACATAGTTTTACAAAAATGTGTATGTTAAAGCTAGATATAATTCATAGCAAGATATCGACTGTTGACATTTAATACCTTGCATAGAGACCTAGTTACCTCTCACATGTATATTAACATATTTCGTTACTAACTTCAGGGTATTTTCCATTAGTCAGAATAATTGGATGTTTATATTAAACAAATTCATATTCAAAAAGCCGGTGTGATAGCTCAGCGGCTTAGGCTTCGGGCTGTGAGTGCTAGGTTTGAATGCCCAACTGAGCTAAATATAGTTGATAATGAAATTATAAAAGACTTATTATGATAAGAACACAAAGAGCTTTGCGAGTTAGCATGAATTACTCCGTAAGGGCTGAAGAGTCGCTATTTTCCAGAAGTTATTTTGGGAAATAAAGGTTTTCACCCTGCACTATCAAACTGAATATACTAAGATGCCTGTGAGAAGATTAGAGTATTACCAAGCAACACTAGTAGATGCTCTACAACTAAGAACCAAATCACTGAAACCCTCAGTGACTTTATAACAGCCTGATCAGAAGTTCCCGGAATAACCGTGTTCAAGAAACATTAGTTCAAGAACTCATTAGCTGATGAGTTCAGAACGAAAAAGTGTTATGAAGTTTATGAGGAAGTAACAGCAACAGAAGAGAACGGTTCTATCCACCGTAGTTGCGTTATAGTAAGAAAAACTAGTTTTCGCTACATTTTTGATCCGACTATACGATTTGTAATTAACGATAGATACTAAGAAGAACTAAATCAAGAAACATTTCAATTATATAAAATAACGACAAATTACTAACAGGAAAATTCAAACTTGTTTTGTTCACTAACTAGATAGTGAGGAATATTCCAAATGTTTTTAGTGACTTTTGGACTGAATTTCAGTAAGAAAATTACACATAACATCAGCTGTTCTAAATTGGATACAGTGTAAACTGTATGCTTGCTGTATATTTCGATTATATAATCAATTCAATATTATGACTGGTGTAGTGGGTGGGTCCAGCTAGTATGGCATGTAAAGAGTATTTATTGAAACTGTAAGATTTAAAATCATATTGATCTAATCAAAACTCTGTAGAAATATTATATATAAAGAGTAGTTACTGAAAATGCACGATTTTAAGTTGTTATTATTAATTGCTTATTTCGACTTAAATTTTGTTTATTTGGCGTTGATTGTGTATGCATTATGTGAAAAAATTTTATAACTAGAAAAAGAATTAGAGCAAAAACACATAGCTCAATACTTAAATTTAGTCATAAAAAAGTATGTAAAAAAGTATTAAAATTAAGTGTTCACAAACATAGCTAGAAAATAAACTGAATCCAAAATTTTATAAAACCCACGAACAGTTCTGAGCAAAAATATTTAAAATAAAACTTTTTATATAAACCTTATATAAAAAGTTATATATCCTATAAAAATTATAAGAGGAAAAATTTAACGTTTTTCCTCCTATAATTTATCCCCAAGTTTTAATAATCATACGTGTAAAGTACGATCTTAGTATGATTTGTGAAAATACTCTTGCATTACATCAATGAAGAGGGTTCAGGATAACACTAGGTAGTCCGCAAACTACAGTCTGCCAGAAACACTCCAGGCGTTCAATAGTTTTAATTAAACTGTCAACCACTCCAGTGATGTACGTAGAACGTTCTGTGAAACTAATAGTAATTTAATTTTTTAATAATGAAGTCTGGTAAAAAAAACCAGTTTTCATATATTCCAGGTGGCCAAATATTGAAACTGGCTAGTTGGTTATTTCAAACTGTTATTATGATTCTTAGTAAGTATCACATTATAGAGGGAAAATTACATGACATGTATAGGCCTACATAAACACTCTCATTGAATATTCCTGATATTCATTTCCAATGACTCATTCATACCTTAGTAGATTCATTTACTTAATCATATCACATTTTAGCTATTTGAATAGTAATTTGACAGTAGAAAAAAATCAATAAACAATTTTGATAAGTATCTTTTATAATTTTATTAAAAAGATAATAGCAAAAAATATAGGAAATTATTTAAATAGCAACTTCAGAGAAAGTTAAATCAAATTATTATCGAACAGAAGTAAATAATTGAATAAATTCTTTACTGCAACATAAAATCTATTTACTCTTTTGAATATTAATTATTCCATAGTGAATCTTTATTTAAACACAATTAAATATATTCAATAATGATCATAAACTAAATTTGTATCTAGAATAAAACATTTTCTTCCATAATGAGACTGAAGCCACTAAGGATGTCACATCAACAGCATGGGCCGAGGAGTAACGAGTGCAGCGAGTAACACGGTTGGCACAAGAAACGTCCAGGGTGGTCCCCTATCTATAAGAAATAGTGCAAGTAGCACATTGACATGGTTGCTACAGAAAAATCTAGATTCTAGATATAGCACAGGCCACTTAAGCCCAAGACCTAAAACTAAACTTCTAACAAAAAAATGTTTTAGAAGGTTAACTTTAAATTGTTTCCAAATTGTTCATAGATAAAATACTTCATAGTTATACTTTACTGGTGGGGCAGTGCTGTAACTCAGCTACTTAGGGACAAAGTGTTTGGGAGATTGTAGGCGATAGGTTGGATGCTCGGACATCTTAATACCGACATGGCGTCCACTTGATGGTTGCTATCGGCGTGTAGATAGAGAAGTCTGGGGTGTCCACGTTGGATGGTAATCATTGTGCGGATGTTGTGTGGGGGAGATAACTCAGTATCAGGCTTGTCAATTAGCTGAAAATCAGACCAGCACTACGTGGTTCGGATTCCACGTAAAGCTGTAGGTCCCTTAGTTGCCCTGGCTGTTGGGCTATTAATAAATTGCCCTTTCTGAAGAACAGTTGAACTCAGATAGTAACCAGACTACACTCATCCACACTCATCCTACACTCATATAACCATTCATATTTGCCTTAAAATATCAACAACGTTGTGTCGGCATCTCATATGTAACAATGTAAGAATGTAGTATGCGACAAACTTTATAAAATGTTTGAATACTTATGAACTTTGTAATAATGTGCATGTAAAAATATTGTTTGTAATTACAAATTTACCTAAAAGATGATATTATTTAATTAGATTTACAGTTTAGTATGATCAAGGCTTGCTACTTATTTACATTGAATTGGTAGTGCAAATTTAATCAGCTTCAAATTAATTATTGATTTACCTAGTTCAAAAATTTATAAAAAATAGTGAACAGGTTGAAGTATATAAATATTGGCGAAGGAATTATTTTAAAACACAATCTAATATTAATTGTGATTTAACTGAAGATCGATTATTATACGCGTTACGGAGTGATTTGTAGCTGTAAAATCCATGTTTAGGCAATAAGAGTGTTTATTGCCACGTGACGTCAACACAGCCACGAATACCTAGCCAGTAATTAATAGACCAGATATAATCTAATGGCTAAACTAACTTTTCTCCTAAAGAGGCTACAGATAGGAGGTGGGTGTTGGTATTTCATCACTTTAAGATTGACATATGGGAAGTTGCATTAGATAAAATACCGTGATCTGATCTTGATGATGGATGTTCTATAATCCACCAACTTCTTTGCCATCTCTAGTATCATCTCGATCGATAAGAGTAACTCAACCTAACCCAACCTAATCTAACCAACTCAGTCTAACCGAACCCAACACACCTAACCTAGTATCACCTAAGTAAGTAGATATTGCCAGTGCTTGGAAACTATAATGGCTGTTTAAACACGAGATGGTACAGCCAGTGCTATCTTGTATTATATAATCACATAATCTATAACATTAATTATTTCGTCAATATCAACAGCGTGAATTTGGAAAAAGGAAACTCAATTAGGCTAGGCTCAGGTGGGCAAAGGATCAGTCGGTCTTCGATGTGATCGAGAGGGGATTGAGAAGCTATTATTAATGGCTGCGGAATTGTTTTTTTTTGTCAGTGGACCATTTATCCCCCCTAACAATCTAAAATATTATTTACTGTGACCAGGCTATTAAAGAGTTGGTAATAGCGGTGTAGTGCTGTAACCTAGATACTCGGGGATAAATTGTTGTGGAAATTATACGTTGTTGGTTATTTTCTCGGGACATTTTAACAGATACCAACGTGACCGCTCAATAATAATAAATCCTTTATTGCATAAACAATATAAAAAACATCGTATTACAAACGTCAGTATTAAAATAAATTACTCTGAGGCCCTAATTTAACCAATAATTCATATTGGTTTTTTGGACATACACTATAGACACAAAAATACATACAAGGAGGCATTCACACAAAACTACCTATAGTGTTTGAAACTCCCACAACAGTCAACGGGATGTGTCTAGCCAATTAAGTTGGTCTCCCAGTCGTGCGCTAGGAACTCTCCGACGCTGCAAAAAGCCTGGGACAACAGTATGTCCCTCAAGCGGTTCTTAAATATTTTTGAATCTTTGTTTTTTTTTTATTTTAATAATTGGAGAAATTTTAATTTCTTTAGTTAACTTGTTAATTAATTTGATACCCACCTATGAGGGCAGGTGTTGATAGACTACCGTTCTGTGTTGCCCAGTATGGTAGTCATCTCTGCCTCTAGTATTATAATTATGTAAGTCACTGCCCCTTATCAGGTTGCATTTGGACATACAATATAAAATTGTTTCTAGAATATACAAGCAAGGCAGGGTCAACAGCTTAAGTTGTTTGAACACTGGTTTGCACGACTCTCTGCTCATTAAATTTGCAATAGTTCGGACTGCCTTCTTAAGGAGTATAAACACCCTCAAGAATTCACTATTTACACTACTTCCCCAAATCAACAGTCCATAGGAAAGGTGAGGGTACATGAGACCATAATATGCCGTCATCAGTACCTAAATAGGGCAGTATTTAGAGAGAGTCCTCAGTACATAAATGCCTGAGGATAACATAGAGCATACACTATTAATATGGTCATTCCATGTCAAACCTCCGTGGAGGTATATTCCTCGGACTTTAGTGAACTTCACTTATACTAGCATAGAGTCTGCCAATAACACTGAGGGGCTACTTCCGAAATCAATGGGTTTCAAACAAAAGTTGATGACCTGTGATTTTGTTGAATTTGTTTTAAGGTTTAGCATATTAAAATGCTGAGCACAACTGTTCAAATCAAGGTAAACGTTTAATTCTAGATTTTCTTTACAGTTTTCACTAAAGAGTCGTGTCATCTGCATATTGAACTAGTTGACCATGCTGCAGTGAGGAACCAAAATCATTGACATAAATTACTGAACAAAAGTGGGCTGAGTATTGATCCCTGGGGGACGCCATAAATCAGTTGTTTGGATTTTGAAAGTTTGTTTGAAATTTGGACTTGCTAAGATCGATAGTTCAAGAATGATTTAAACCAAAAACACCTCTGATACCACACGTCTCAAGTTTTTGTAGTTGTATACTGTGGTCAACGCAGTCGACAGCCTTGGAAAGGTTTAAGAATACACCTAGGGTGTGCTTCCGACCTTCAAGGCCCCTGACAATTTTATCGACAAGGCTCACAACTGTTTCTGTAGTCGATTTACCTTTCCTAAAACCAAACTGATTTTGTGAAAACACATTGTGTTTTTCAAAAAAGTTCATCATCCGTGACAAAAAAAGTTTCTCGAATATTTTACTGAACACGGATAAAATAGAAATATACCTGAAATTATCTATTGAGTGGAGATCTGATTTTTTAAATACTGGTGTTACTTTTGCTGCCTTAAGAGAATTTGGAAAAATTCTGATTAAAAAGGAAAGGTTGACTAACATTGTTAATGGGCCTTTTTAGAATGGTGGCGGATCAAAGAACCGTTCGTAGTTAGCCAGTTCGTCCTCTGTAACCAGGGCTAATGCCCTGGAGGCTAGTGGATTATGATCACGAGAAGGAGCTGAGGATGTCTGCCCCGTTACAGGCCCTTGTTGAGCTATTTTAGAGGAGAACTGGTTGAACTCATCCGCCTCTCAAGTAGCATCAGTTACCAACTTGTCACCAATCTTTAATGATATATTTTTTGTTGTGCTTTTATTTGTTTAAAGAATTAATTATGTTCCAGGTGGTTTTGGAAACATAACGTGAATTTAAAATGTTTTTGTCAATTTCATAGGCCTTGGCAGCGTTTATCACCTAATTGTACATTTTCTTATAATTTTTAACACATGGTTTGTAGTTTACATTATTTGCACACCTCAGTAGTTCGGAGTAAAACTTAAATTTTTATCTCGAGACCAAAATTCCTCGTGTAATCCAGGGTCAATTTTTAGACTGAATACAAAATTTAATTTCATTAATTAGACCGCGCAAATTCACGATCACGAATCACAAATATCAACAAAAAATATTTTTCAAATGCATTGACATTATCCTCGACAGAGTTGTTGTAATTTAAAAACTGCCAATTTTCTGTAGTTAACGAATGGTTGAGAAGGGTTATATTTGCGGGCCTAGTGTCCCTTATCTTACGGCGGATAGGAGATTCCTTTTCTGGGCAGAGCCCGCTGACAACGGACTCCAGGCCGTAATGGTCACCGACAGCTGTGTTGATCACTGTAACTAAGGTGTTTGGTATGCTAGTGATTTCATTATCAATTGCCGACTGAGATGCGATTGTAACCCTTGTGGGAGAATTCATTAGCCCCACAAGGCCAAATGATTTAAAATTATCTGCAAATCGTTTTGTGGAAGGATCTTCAATATCAACATTATCAATATTGAGATTTCACGTAATAATGAAATGTGATTAATTACGAGTCGTAACGTTTGTGAGTAGCGGTTCTAATTTATAAAAAATTTATTAATATTGCCACTAGGACACCTGTATAAGCCAATAATAATAATGTTTTTGATCTTTGTAAGCAGCTTTATAGCTGTTACTTCAAAAATATTTTTCAGTCGAATTTTGAAGGGTGTAAACTTGTAACTGTTTTTTGCAAATATTGCTATACCTCCCCCTTTGAAGGAGTTTCGACAAAAGTCGTTTGCTAATGTGCAGTTATCAAGTTTACATAACTCTATATTACTGTTGATAAAACCGATTTCTGACAGAATCCGCACGTCTGGATGGGATTGTGCGACATAAAGTCCAAATCAAGAAGTCTAAACCGAAAAGCCCAAGACAAAAAGTCCAAAAGCTGTAACAGCCAATACCTAAAAGTCTAAGCAAAAAGTCCAATACTTGTTATTTTGAGCTTATTTTTATTTTGAACTTATTTTTATTTCAAAATGGTGCTTATTGAAGTAAGCAACTAACCTAACCTAACCTAACCTAACCTAACCTAACCTAACCTAACCTAACCTAACCTAACCTGCGGTAGATCACAGCTGCTACCCAGGTAGATCACGGATGCTACCCGAGTAGATCACGGCTGCTACCCAAGTAGATCACGGATGCTACCCGAGTAGATCATGGATGCTACCCGAGTAGATCACGGCTGCTACCCAAGTGGATCACGGATGTACCCGAGTAGATCACGGCTGCTACCCAAGTGGATCACGGTTTATTCTCAAAGCTTAATAAACCGTATATTTTATTTTCTCAAAATAGTTTATTCTCAAAATTATTTTGAGAAAATAATAGATTTTCTGAAAATAATTTTGGACCTAATAGATTTGGTCCTTCCGGGTTGGATTTTTTGGTTTGGACTTTTTGTCCTCCAACCCTGGATGGAGTTCTTTGCACAAAGTGTAAGTTCGAACAGTTACGCACTGTTCATTCTGATGGAACATTTTTTCTTTGGAGATGTCGGATTTTAAATTTTGAATGTTTTTTTATTGTTGCTTAATTTTTAATTTTCCCCGTTGACTAGTGTAGGATTCCCTAAAGAAGTTAAAGTACTAGAATTCACAATGTGTGCCTCAGTTGACAAAAGGGATGGAGCATCATCGTGGTTAGAAGGCCGCAAAATCACAGACTGGGAGCTAGTAACGGATTCGGCGTAGGTGTCGTAGCGCAGCGTGAATGTGCCGAGTGAACGCGGCGGTGAGAGGTTCATCGCAGGTGTTCGGGAGACGGGTCGTCGTATCTCCGTTAGAAGGCTCCTCACCACCAAGTCCCCAGCAACCACTTGCCCCACATGGAGAGGTGTTGAGGGCAAGCATGGGGCATTAGCATGGACACTACTAGAGACGACTTGGGTAACCATGCTGGATGGTGGACAGTGCTCGGATACTGTCCAGGAAAAAGAAACAATCAGGTAACAATAATACAACGTGGTTCGGATTCTACCTATCTCTTAGTTGATCTGGCTATTTTTTATATTCTGAGCATAAGTCAAAATCAGTTAGTAACCTGACTACACAAGTCTTCCACACTAATTCTACATTAATATAATCATGAGGTTGCATAAAATACGAACAGGCTGTGACAGAATAATGGATAATCTGATTAATAATTTGTTATTAGTTGTTTTGGTTAGTTTTTTGTTAGGTTTCTCGGGAGGGGGAATCTCACCAGTTTTTTCTGCCAAGAGGAAGAATCGTCTAGGAATGGTGTGTGTTCTGTTTGATAGGACTGGTTAGATCTAGTGACCTAAATATTTTGATAATTATATTTCAATTATAATTAGACATACTAGAACTATAAATACATATCATATTACAATCCTTGATAGCATAAATACAATCCTTGGGCGAGCCGGTGGCCGAGTGGTCTAAGGCGTCGGGACTTTGAGCTTGGGTTAGAGATAGCGCTGGTTCGAATCCGGCCTAGACTGAAAGATTTATCAGTAACCCCCTTACTCTGTCTGAATAAGTTCCTCGCACAGATCAATAGTCAATGAGGAATGGGCAGGGTAAGGTTAAGAAGGAGATCGGCCACTCCTTAGAAAAAAAATTAATAAATAAAAAATTAAAAATTTTGAACTGTTTTAACAAAACTGTGTCTGCATAGTAAACGTATCTAGTCTGACCCAGAAACGAAGGGTACATATTTACTACTCTATATATATTCAAGTGCTCTATTTCTCAAGAATGTAAGAACATGTTTGACCTCAGTCATCAAACAAACACCATCTTTACTTATACACACTTATAAGACGAGATTCCATATTATATATTCACGTAATCGTAGAAGTTTGCTGGTATAGTTACTATGTTCAACCACCGTGGTTTACTTGTGCTGGAAATATATCTAGAAGTACCATCTATTACGTCAATCTGCCATACTTGTTAGTAATCTGTCCTTACAGTGTGACATGCAAATATCGAGTAATTTTATTTAAATTATTAGAAATACTTAAAATGTATCAGTATCACATTTTTTAAAACTATTGTCAGTATTCCAAATGTCAAAAATTATATACATTATTGGTAGTTCTGTGAACCAAAATAAGTAGCTATAAGCAAATTTTACAATGTTATAGTAGAAAAAAAATGATCTATGTTTATTTACCCATTGTTTGTATAACACTTTATTAATGTAAGTAGATTTGAATGTTCACAGTGTTGCATAAAACCACTACTTTTATTTAACGACTGCAAAGAAAGAATGTTATTTTAGTAAAGTTGATCTACTCATCATAACTTGTAGGATGACCAGAAATCCCAAGCTTATTTTGTGTTGATTTTGTACAATTGAAGGTGGAATAAAATGATATTCTATTCTACTAGAGACATCCGTGTTGGGTAGTAGTCAGGGTCCGAATGTTGTGGTGAGGAGGATAACTGAGTCAGTTAGCTGAAAATTAGTCCAATACTACGTGGTTTAGAATCCAGATAAAACAGAAGGGCCCTTAGTTACTCTGGATATTGGACTGCTAATAAATGACACTTCATAAGGGACAGTCGACCTTAGTTAGTAACAATGAATACACCGGAACGGTAAACATCTACACTCATCGCAATGATAGGGCCCACATATTTATACGAGAGGTGACGTAATGATGAATATTATTGTATTATATAACACTGAGATTATTGTGAATAAGCGTATGAAGTGCTTGTTGGCTAGGATTGGCTTGTACATAAACAAATTGCATTAGTTGATGGCCCAATAATCAACTACCGAGGGTCACTAACTGATCATTTCAAAATTTATTTGAATCCGGTTGGGGTCGAATCTCGGACCCTTAGAAAATGAATGTGGGCTTGACTAAGTATAATACTTGTTAATTATTTGAAAGACATGGTGCTATACTAATCGTTGGTTCGTTTTGATCTCATACCTCATAATTTGAAAAAATTGAGCCATTTGGGAATAATGAAAAAAATAATAATAAAAGTTCAATATTTGAACGATATAAATACTTTTACTGTTCCAAAACGCAATACTAAAATACGCATTAAATATTAAAATTCATATAAAAATAAAATTATCAATAGTTTGTATTGTACAGTATTATAGAGGGAAAGATGAATAAACTAATGAAAGGTAATGTCATTAGCATACTCATACATGAGTAACAACGATATCAGAGGAAAGCAATATACAATATTTAAAGAATATATAGAAATAAAATCAACTATCAATATGTGCTTCACTTGTCAGGCAAGAGTAAAGTGTAGTCTCTAACAAAAGACTGAATTGTGTTTGTACTCTATAAGTGATAGAAAGTCAAACGAAAAACTCGAGTACATTATGGTGCCATGTTTTAAGGAGATTTAATTTTGTTTCTATTAAAGTCTGAGAATCTAGGTGAGGTAAACTAAATATATAAATTAAATTTTTGTATTTATTTTTAAATTTTATGATGAATGAATAGATACACTGATGGAATGAATTCAACTGTTCCTCCTTTGTAATAGATGTATAAACCTTGGAAAACAATTTTTTTTTCTTCTAAAACGTATAATTATCTGATATTAGAGAGGGGTGGATAATTAGATACTAAACTAGTTCACAAAACACATTAAAGAATAATATCTGAGCAAGAATGGGTTTCTCAAATCTATTATCTAGCAATAAAAAATACTAATCTCATTAATAATTTTTAACTCCCTCATTTATAATGCGGAGGTTTTCTTTATATAATTTCCAAAATTATAAAACTTATTTGAAACATCTGTGAAATCTCACCGCGATTGGTTGATTTAGGACCTGCTTACTTACTGATTTTGACTTACTCTCAGGAAGAGCCAGTATCAATAGTCAAATAGCCAGCCAGATGAATTAAGACATATGTGGAATCCGAACCACGTAGTGTATGGGTGGGTGGGCGAGTCAATACAACTGTACGTTGTTTGGTTGGGTGGGCTGGTCAATACCACTGTACGTGTGTGAGGCGGGTGGATGGCTGCTCAATGCCACTCTACATGTATGGAAGGGTTCTTTTTGTTTTCATAGTAAATTTTCCATAGTATTGAGCACATCTTGTATAAAATAAACACCAGTATAGCTAGGATAGTTGTTAAATTATTAAAGGAAAGAAAAATTACTTTCATTAGTGTAGGTTCAGTATTAAAGACCCTAAGGACTTTTACATGTAACAAGAAGTAAGACTGCCTGACTTATCTCTATTGGAAATGTCTAATTGCATCACCACAGGTCTGATTTACTGATCGGTTCACAAATTAAGATAAAGTGTATGTTCCCGATCTCCTTTTTAACCTAATCCTACTCACTCCTCAATGACTGTTGATATTTGCGGGGAACATATTAGACAGAGTAAGAGAGAGTACCAGTATAGTACGAAGTGAATATTACTGATAAAACTAACATCCATGGCCAGGAGTACCTGCGCTATTTCTAACTCTAGTGCAAATTCCTGACGTCTTAGTCACTCAGCCACTGGCATTTTGGAATATGCGTGTTTTACTGTCTTAAAATCAATAAATAGGCTGAGAAAGAGGAAATGTAGTCTTATTCATAGTGCAAGTAGTTCTGTAAAAGATATTTGATTGGTTTGACAGGTCTTAGAGGACGTATAATTTAATAGACCTAAGACGTTTAGTCAGTCTAATTCTTACATCATTTATACAGTTGTATACAATTAATTTTTAAGTTTAACCAGTAATGATAAACATGTAGTTGTGTTTACAAATTAATTATATTACTTGTATTTTACTAAACACAGTTTTTACTGATTATTTATCAGTAATTTATAATATTAGTAATACTATTAAAATTCTCCTTCTAGAGAAAAGAGTACTTTTATTAAGATACAATACAAATGTTGTAAAGATAGGCTAATTTTAGTATTTAGCAACTCAAATGTGCTTTTCATACAGGAGGAATGTCAATTTGCGAGTTTCCAGGTGGCGACGATAGAGAAAAATCTCAATACACGTTCCTACAATAACAATGCGGAGAAATTTGCATGAGAAAGGAGTCTCGTTGCATGTTTTACATAACAAGCAAACTCTATGAAGGGTCCCGGAGAGTAACTAAACTTATTATCTCTACTATTATATGTTATCATATAACTGTTAACTATGCTCAAAAACACATTTGTCACATCATACAAGTACTGTATGCTTAGCTTTACCGTCCTGTTTTATGTCCACACGAAACAATGGAAAATTCTACAAGATTTTGCGTGGTAAAAAAAGGAACATAACTATTAGACGTTATTATTATTAGTTTTAACACATTACAACTTTAATATTGCAATGTTTTAAATTTAATTCTACAATAAACATTTCTATAGTTGTAATAATAAAAGTATCGTCATTAAATAATATTAAGTTTATCGAAATCTACATACAAATAAAACTGGTAACGGAGTATTATCTATAAAACCAATTATATATTCGTTAATTCTTACATTTGTATGTGGCTTTGTAAGGACTTCAATTAGCAAAATACAAGTCTTGTATGACTCAAATTTGAAATTCCTTAACATATCACTAATGCAATTGAAAAAATAAAGTGGTGATTGATGTTGTTATTATTGTAATAACATTGATAAAATGACGTCTACTGTCATCTGTATATTATGTTCAAACAGATATAACTTTAAATAATAATACTGTAGACAAGAAATTAAAACGATTCTCCAATAAACAATAACGTCTCTGTGTCAACTATTGTCCTTAAAATGAATGTGCAATCGAGCATGGTTAATAAATGAATATACATAAAAAGGGTAAATGAGGAGAGGAACTCTTGTAGGAAAATATTCGTTAGTTAAAAAAATTAGTAGCGTATTACATATTAAATGTACTAAATACTGATAAAACCACGTAGTTTTAATTATTATTTCGGAACTAATTAGGATATATATATCACAATCCCTAGTAATCAATACACATCTATTATAGCTAAAACATATCTAAACTGCAACCACCTAGTATTGATCTGACGTTTTATAGCTGAAAAATTGCACGAATATACCATCTGTTCTAATTGGTAAATTGACTGTTTTGTCACTATTTAATGGTGATTAAAATTTAATAAAAACAGTACAAAATGTTAGAGTTTCGTCACTGGTTTACTATTATTTTTCAACTTAAAAATTTGTTACACAATTAACAGTGTTTCTCGTAAAGAGTAGTTTTGTTATGAAACATTTTAACAAAATTACTACATCTGTAGAGTGCTTACTACAAAACATGTACTTTTTAGGAAACAAAGCAGTGCGATTTCACTGTATATTCTTCGAGTAGCTTTAAATAAAAATAAAACTGTTCTGCCTTCAAACGGGTTACTATTACAAACTCAAGGAGGTCAAGGAATCAGCTTAAAATCATGCAACTTGTGCAACCCACTTATTTGAAAGTTACACTTTACCAAGACAGCATGCATTTACATTTTATATTCTAACTCCAAAATTACTTTTACTATTTTTAAGTTGTAACATTTTGTTAAAGCTTTAAGGTAGAAATATTAGAGCATTTTGCATATGTATATAAAGTGGATGATACATTTTATGACAGTTGCATCAAGATGTGTTGGAATAATTTACCTTAGATCAACTTATACCTTTTACAAAAATACAAAAATGCTGTAAACCAGCTATTTGGAGACAAAGTCTTTGGGAGATTTTAGGTGATAGCTTCGACCATCTTAATACCGAAATGGCGTCCGCTCAATGGCTGCCATTGACTTATACACTATTAGAGAAGTCTGGGGTATCCATGTTGGATGGTAGTCAAGGTTCAGATGTTGTGTAGGGAGAGAACTGAGTGTTAGATTTGTCAGTTTGCTGAAAATCAGGCCAACACTGATTGTGGTTCGGATTCCACGTAAAGCTGAGGGTCCCTTAGATGTCCTGGCTTTTGGGTTATTAATAAATTGTCCTTTCTGAGCTTAGTCGAACTCAGATAGTAACAATGACTATACTCGTTCATATTCACTCATCACAATCATTCACCCCTCATATTTGCCCATATCTCTACGATCGGCGTTTTAGAAATGAATAATGAATACATCTGATTGATATTTTGCGTTTGGGTCGTCAAAGGCAGCACTGCCGAGGTCAGAGTCATTGATGGTAAATTATTGGTGATAGAGGTCAGTAAGCGGCCGAAGACTATGGCATATTGTAGCAGCACCCAAATGAAATAAAGTTTTACAAAGGGTTGTAGTTAGTTGTTTTCGTTTGTAAACATAACAAACTTGAATGAAAACACACAGTTGTTAACATTAAGAAATATGAGTTATCTAGATAGTTTAAAAGTACTATTGTAAATGTGATATTAGAAATCTGTTCCACTCGACCAATCAGTAGTTTTGGGATCTGCCAAGGTGGGCTGTAAACGAAAACCTTGTTGCATTAAACATTGTGGTGGTCTTTGAGTAGTCTATATTGGATGTACAGTCACTCGGATATGTCTAATTGCTTACTAAACACTTGATTATATCTAAAATATATTACGATACAGAAAAAGGGAATGCCTACTAATATATAAAATGTATTGTTTGGTTTGGCTCATTAACAAAACGTATGAGCAAACTTTACATTAACTAACGTAAATTCTAATCCATTAGTAATGAACATAAACAGGGGTAGTCATCTACATGTGACTGCTCGGTGTTAATAAACCAGTGTAATAACTTAGCCTACGAAATTTATTCTGGAACTTCCCTCAACGCGTTTAGATTTATTTTTCTTCATAGCTTCTCCTAAGATAAAAATAACATTAAAAGCCTATCTAAATTTAATGTAACTTAAACCTAATATCAATATTTCTTAATGATATTCCTACTATTAAATGTTACACTAATAAACATAAATAAATCAAGGAAATTTAAAAAGTGTATATTGCTGTTTCTTTAATTTCATGTTACCCGCACCTCAATATTTAGCATATATTTAATTGACAACTTAATGTTTGTCTAATTTACGCTCCTAAAGGGAAATTTTATTTATGTGAGTTTTTACATTCACTTATAGCGTCGTGAAAAAAATCACTGTTTAAAAATTTTTATCTTCCGTATTATGAAAGTTTGTTTAGTTTCAGCAATTAATTACTGGTTAAAATGTTTTGTTGTATATAAATAACATGGAAAATTAATTTAAAGTTATGTAAAACCTTGTATTAAAAAAAACCTACTTCAATTTAGACTACATCCACAATATCAAAAGAGAGATAGTACAATAGTGACTTTGCTAAAAGACGTGACTATTGAAGTGCAAACAGTACTTATGTTATTAAATGTGTTTCTTCACTGTCATTAGATAATTACAAACCACATAACGGAAAGCCAGATCATACTATGGGTGGATAAAAATGCGTTTTAGTACGAGATGAAAGAAAATAAAGTTTTCCTAAGAAAACCAAAAGCATCTCTTGGATTAAATAAATATACATTGACATACGATTTCAGATTATATTTGTTAGGATGAAATTTTCAAGCTTTATTTTAACAGAAGTTTAAAATTTGAAACTCACCCTCACGCAACTTAACCCTTCTGAAGGAAAGAGACAGTACACTTAGTCATAAGGGGGAGGAAGTAAAAAGATACAGCAACATAATTTATAAAAAAAAAAATCACTTTGAATAAAATCGCGTTAATGGAAAAAAAATTTAACACATTCAACTATTTTTCAATCATCGGACTAAGGTTTTTGTCCGTTTGTTAATATTTAGAAAACTTTACGAACGATAAGGTAACTGTAATAATTTATTTATATACATTTTATCAAGACTGTAAAAAATTAAAATAAATAAATCACCAACCAATAAGAACAAATCAGCAGGCAGATACACAACTACCACAAAAAAGTACATATATACATGAAAAAATAATAATGTCTACTGACACACGGACACTATAACAAAAAACAAAGGTTAGTGGGCCAATCGTTAAACTGCCGAACTGTATGCCACGGCGCAAACTGGACCTGTATGTGAACACGTTAAAAGTGCAATTTACTTAAAATACGCTATGATACAACATGCGAACTTAAAATAAATAATTTATTCTTATTAACAAACTTTGATTTGATCAAGGTTGTATAGGACAGTAAGATTTTTTCAACCATGTGAACTTGTTTGGTAAAGTCAAACTTTAACGGTGATTCATAAAGGGAATAGTCAGTATTCAGAGAAGTCTGACTATATTTTTAATTTAATATATTTCAATTTAAAATATATATATATATATATATATATATATATATACATGAAATATCTTACAATTACAGTATACCAGTAAATTTATAAGTAAAATTGTTTTAAAGATAGTTAACTTAAGAAAATATCAAAAGTTAAATATTATTTAATTCAAACAAAACCCAGCTAATTGTGTATTTTACATTGGTACAAACTGAAATAAAACGGAGAGAGGAAGTACCGGTATATTTAAAGGCGAACAGTAATGAACTGTTATTGAAATACTAATCTCCCTCCTCCACCAGGATCTGGCCATCGCTAAGGCAGAGCAATCAAGCCAAACAAGTCCAGAGTGGACATTTAAATCCCTTTCTAGGACAACTCGATAATCCATTTGGGTGGAATAGCAACCCCTTTGGCTTTAGCCAACATGTCTAACCCTCCAGACTTTTGAACAATCCCATACAATAACAAATTTGTATACATATAATTACACAACTAATGGTACATAAATACATGAATTTAAGCTTTACACAATCTTAATTTTTAAAATTTGTACATCAGGAAATTTAAATTTGATATAATAATAATTCATTTTTCTAATGATCAACAACGTGTTAACTCACTAGATAGGTGAGACACTTAATAATAATATTAATACTATGTAATTTTCTGTACTTAAGAGTCATCTGTATTCTATACTTGCCTCCATATTGGATAATGTTCTCATTAACGTCAATGAGAATTTTAAACTTGACCTTCTAATGATAAAAAATATAAAAATTGTAATGTTATCATCTGATTTATTTTTTAATACATACGTGTTAAAAAATAGAACAATGTGACCATTGTTCTAGTTAAATAATGTTTATATTAAATAAACCAAAGCCAGTTTGAAAAAATCTTATCTTATAGGGCTGTAGTTCTCTTACCGTATAAAATGTACAAGAATGTAAGCAGGAAACGTCTTTAAGTCAAGTAATGTTAAACTACAAAACGTGTTGTCAAGCACGGAGGACAGAAAAACTGCCACCATTCTTTAACTCACACAATGGTTTGGGGACGAACGGACAGACGACAACCAGTCTTAGATAGAAGAAGGTTACAAGTTAACACCAGTTAGAGGGTTGGAAGCTGGACTGTAACAAAACTATTCACTGGAGAAGACTATGCTGTGACATACGGGGGTCCAGTGGACTGGGGGTAAGCTGTAGCCTTTCCTGTCTCTGTGAGACGAGTACATGCTACAGCCAAGGCTAATCGATTCCCGTCACGACGTACGAAGAAAATTGGGTTGGAAGTACTCCTGTAATTTATAGAGCTTAAAATTATTGCTGTTTAAAAAAAAATATAAGTGGTTTTGTACCTTCAAGAAACCAAATACATTTATACGGCTTATCAGAGGATATATATAGAACCATTCCATCAAGATTCAGAACATACGGGATTCACTACCATTGTATGTGTATGGTTGGGCAGGTGGGTTAGGATAATTGTTTGTGGATGGGTGAGTAGGTGGGTCACTGATGTGACAAAATTGAAAACAATAAAACTTTGTCATTTTTTCAATTAATTAACAATTTGTCTTTTTTTCAATAGTGAGATCTATGTATTTATTGCATTTTATTTTTTTAGGGTTTTGTAGGGTCATTGTCTAGTTTTGAGATATCTCGCAAGAATGATTTCAACAGGATGGGTTACTGCATGACGACTTATTAGTTATTATAAGGAGCACATATGAACAAACTATCTCTTTAAATGTGAAACTAATATAATTGAATATTGATTGATATGGGAATATGTGGTGATGGTACTGGGACGTTTTTGAGTTAACAATTATTCAATATTTACCATGCACAGTAAAATGTGAATACAAGATGTTATTATTCACTTAAGTCAATTAATAATGAATTATGAACATGTAGTATGCAATCTCTAGTGAAATGTTACAGTTAACAATGAATCTTGAGTTGTTTACAGTTTAAAATCAGTTAATATTGTTTGAAACTGAAATTTAAATGTTATGTCACTCACAATCCAAATAAATGGGTGAATTTTTAAAACGTAAATTGTTTAAAAATGTTAAAATAACGCTTTAATAAACACATATTTCGTATTACAGAGAGTGATATAAAATATTAATTATATCACGTAGTTGCTGGAGAAGATTTTATTTATTTTTTAAATTGGAACTGTGCAATAATTAACTATATGATTATTTAAAAAAACACTAACTATAATATATTTTCTCAGTAAATATAAGAAGAAACTTTACACACTTGATTGATACAATAAACAACAATAGCAACATACCACAACAGTTGTGGTATTCAAACTTTTAACATAATTACAAACATTACATTTATCCTCTTATAATAATTAGGAGTTACTTTTAAAATAGTGATGGCATTCAAAAGGGTGATGATAAACTGTTCGTCTAGTTTAGCCAAGAATGTCTGTTTTGTGGGTGGATGCGCACTGTCATGCAAGTTGGGTGTCAGCTTAGTGTGTCTGGCGCGTGGGTGAGCATTCACCAAGAGTAAATTTATATTTTAAAGTTGGAGGTTTTAGAGTATGATATCTTGAAATGGGTCATAAGTAAGAAAAATATTTAGTAATAAAACAATTAACATTAGGACACGCTAAGTATTTATACACTGTATATTTTTAATGGAATACATTTTATTTGATTACGAGCTTACAATATCTTTAAAACTTTCAATAATAGCTTGCAATTTTTACTTTCATCTAATGACTAAAAATTGGACTGAAATTTACAGCGTAGTTTGATACATTTCAAAATAATAAGATTAAAACACGCCTTACATAACTTCTAAAAATATAAGAAAATGTTGAGCTATAATGAAAGTAACGAATATAAAATATATATATGAAGTTTAAGTATATTTATTTATTTCATTAAGTGTAACTATACTGTTGATATAGTTAATGAAATAACTAAATATTCTTAAACTTTATTTATATATTTTTATGAATATATACATAATGTCCATGAACATATCTCGTGCAGCAAAGGATGTGTAAATTGAAAAACAGTTTACTCCAAAGTAACTATTTATTTTCGTACTACAAGACACGTATTATAGGGCAATAAAGTTAATTTTTATTTTACTAGTAATGTGCAATATTGTTAAAAAAATTGTTTACTATATATATATAATGAAAAATAATTTATAAATAAGCGGGAAATGCAAGAATACGCAGTTTAAACGTTTCGATCTGTTTGCAATGTTTTTCAACTTAAAATCGTTTCAAGGAAGTTTTGGTATAAAGACGATTTTGTATAAGGAGGTTTTTGCAGTTTTCGTACCATAACTTCAAAATCTGACGTCTTAAGAATAAGACTAAGTTTATAAGCCACTTTAAACTGTCATGGGCCTTATCTTAAATATATATTTTTGGTGTTGATATCCCTTTATTGTTTAGAGATATTTTAATATCTCTAACTTAAGTTTAAGTGATAAAAATGTTCACTGCGAAAATTGCTGCAAAATATTGTAACAAACACTGTTAAATTTATCAGACCTTGTAAGAAGTGCATGTACAACTAGTACAACCTGTGTCGACAATATCTATACGAAGGAAAATGGTTTATGTGTCAGAGTATCCGTTTCCGGAGTTTCTCTTAGTGAACGTTTGCTATCGAAGGGTTGTATACATTTACTTTCCTAGTTTCTCGTAATCTTAAAACTAAAATAAAGTGCTATAAACTATACTTTTTGTTAGTATGTAGGTTTCAAATTTACAATTATGATAAGCAACAACGTTTAGTTTATAATTTACTTTTTTAATTTATGTTTTTTAATTTTCATTTACACAGTTGCCAATCATCAATGATACTTTTTAAGTTAAAAACATACTATCAAACAAAATATGGTGTAATCAAATTAATTAATATTTAGCAATCATCATAACACCTGTGCCACAGTGAAAGTTAGTAATATGGTAGTAGGACGTATTAAACTAACTAGTATCTAGTCTTAGAAGTAGACTTAACTCCAGTATACATTAAAACATGGACAAACAAATTCCAATGAAGTGTCTTTGAATTCCGGGAATTAAAAAAAAAATCCTTTTTTAATATTTCTAAACCATATAAAATTCCTTTAACGTTCTAAGGAATCGCCCCGTTTCACGGATTGGTTATGCGTTAGCTAACTATTTAATATCGTATAACTGTTTGTTGTACAAACAACTCGTAATCATTTAACATACTAGGACAGTAAAAATTAGTTGCGACAGTAACAACCAATATTTAAAGCGTTTCATCACCATTAAGGGGTTGGCCGTCCTTCAACATCCAATACTTTGTTTTAAGATCTTAGTTGTCTTCAAATATATCAACGAATTTATTTCAAAACTATTATGTTTCAGATTTTGATAAATTTCTACCTAAAAAGGCGAGGCGTAATTTTATAAAACAACTTAACAATGGTGTAAGGTCTTGTGTGAAATATCGGTTTTACCACTCTCGTAATAAATTGTCTTCCTGTGCTTAAGGGTTAAAGAGGAGGGCTGGCAAAAATGACATAAATCGGATTTCTGGGCGTCAGCCAGCCGTTCTTGGCGGTCTACTATTTATTGAACCTACATCACTTTTTCAATAATGGTAACTAAGGAAACAATGTTTGGAAAGTTATACTTTGAACATAAGTTCTCAACTTCAACTTGTACATTGGAATGTGAACTGCTTTGAAACGTTACCAATGTTTATGTATAGATTTATATTACGTGTTATTGTTATTTTGTGAATACTTGAAAACCAGGTTTGGATCAACATGTTTTTTTTATCATGTAACTATTTAAATATATATATACTAAAAATATAATGTCATATTATATTTCAGTTTGAAGTATATAATTTGTACGATAATCGTTCTTACAGAAAAATGCTTTTAATCGCTTAAAAAGTCTAATAAAATGACATGTACACTAAATTTTGAATATCTAAGCAAATTTAATTTCTTGAGCGATACTTAGTTTTACATAGTATGTAATAACTACCTATAGGTGTATTTTGTATGAAATAACATTTATTACAAAGGTTGATCCACATCAATAACTTAAGTGATTTATTGAGGTGTAAGAAACCCACTAAACAGCCATAAAATGGTTTGTCCTTCGCTTTTTGTGACAGATGGAAAGGTAGAGATTGCCAAGGTGCCTGAGGTGAGGGGGCTAATCTCTCACTTTGATTGGTTTGGAACAAGTTTGCAACTTTCTGGACAGAACTTATCAAATAAAAAGAACTGTAAAGTGGAAATTGCGTTTTGTGGTTAACCTGAAATGAAACACAGTTTTATAAGAAATCATTACTAATATAAACTCTGACTAAAGGACAGTTTCAACAACATTTCTTTAAAGAATTGTATGCTATAAAACTTAAACAAATAATAATTATGTCAGACAAAATATTATTTGTTCTATTATCTAGTAAAAGGACGCTAGGTCGATATCTACTGACTAACAAAAAACTTGTGACAGTTCCAAAATCAATGGCATTTTTATTTGAATTTCAATGATGTTAGTTGAAACTAAATGAAAAAAAAATACTTTGAAGTGACTGGAAATCTATGGATTATTAAAATTAAACGAAAAATATTGGCTTTAGACAACATAAAAGCTCTAACCCTCCACTATTATGAAATAGTTAATATAAATGATATATCTGAAACAAATTTAAATACCTAATAGTGTATACAGTCATGAACTTAATAACTTCATTTGTTTAATTTGTTCATTAATAAATGCACAAAACAGTTTAAACTTAAAATTCGATGAAAGAATATTTTACGTTCGTAATGAGCAATTGTTGCTGTTTGATTTGTAAATATTATAATGAATAGCAGAAGTGCACTCTTTAGATATACTGGAAGTAGTTTCTCTATGAGAGGACCTAAAGGCCCTAACTTTGCCAACTAAATAAAACTTTATTCTTTTTAATTTCATTGGAATGATGCTGTAGTCCCATGTTCCCAGACTCATTTCTCGATCTAAATATTGACAACCATTTTAATTTTAGTATCCATTGTAAACAGTTTTCTCTTGGTATTTTTGTTTTGTCAAGCTTATCTAATTTCTCTTATTCCGATGTTTTACTTTAAATAAAGTAATATTTATGATTTAATTTATTCATTCCTGACTCATACTGTTGTAGTCTGGTATCATAAATCTGCAAACACTCAATTTTTGTTTATATTACAGAAGGAAGCTATTAGAACCATTTTAAGTAACCAAATCATTTGCATTGTACACTTTTTTTTAATATAGTAAAATACTAATATATACATGTATATACATACTTTAATCTCCATTGCTAAACAACTTTTTATATTTAATAACTCAACTAATACACCATAACACTTTAGCAACATAAATATTCTTCCTATTCCTAAATTATTTTTACTACAACCATTTTTTATACTATGCCATCTAATTTTTGCACGTACTTTCGGACCACTAAGACTCGTATGGGATGCATGTATTTTAGAAAAAAATTAAAATGGCTTTTGATATAGAAGGATTATTACGGCCTTAAAGATTATCTGGCATATTTATAACATAGTGTTAATAAATATGCTTGTTGTATTAATATTGTCAGCCATGTATGTATTGATGTGTAAATATATATATAAAGTATACATATTAAATGACGCTACTGTACAGATGTATAACTGTTTCTAAATATAGAAGTTTTGATAAAAAGTAATTTCTTAATATGCAGTATTGTGTGTATAGTAAAAAAAATGAAAAGCTCATTACAAATACTGTCAAAATAATAATTTTGAAATAAAGTATAACTACGAAAATGTATAGTAAACGTTTGGTCATGCATCCTCCATTTCCCACCTTATTTTACATCTTCGGACGTTTCATGAGTAGATTAAATACTTCAATTGTTAAATAACCTAATTAGATGAATACTGGCCAATATATTAATGGTACTTATATACTTCTAATATACATCCAATGTTTAACGTATTTACTTTTCATTCTAACTAGGCCAATAAATATATAGCTACAACATTTTATCAACTAGCATTTGTACTGTAATGTTTAACATTTTTATGAAAAATACGAAAATAATACAACAGGAAATAAAAAAAATGTTTATTCGGACAGAATCTGAGATATCTGAGGGAGAGATCGATACTGCTACAGCATCTATCACCCGACTTGCTATTCAGTGTAGGAACATACGGATTACTGTTTGGACGTGAAAAGGTGAACAAATGATCACATACTGAACTTTTATACATCAAATAAGAAAAACAGTATAAAAACAGTGTGGCAAATCCATTGTTCTGCAGATATGTTAACAATGGTGTTTCGCGAAATGAAATATTGTTAATTTAAATATTAATGCTCTCTTTTTGTCATGAACTAACTTGTAAGCTCAAATGTAAGTGTCAACACGGCACGCACGTTCGCCGTAGTTGAAGCCTTTCCCACCAGGACTCGCCACTACTTCCCAACTGCTCTACGAACTGATTCAGCAAAAGGAGATAATGTAACATACCCTCCAAAACAAGAATAGATTCAATTATCTTTACTATCTTTAAATTCTGAAACAAGGTTGTAATGAAAAGTCTTGCAGAACTTCTTGTTAAAAAAATGTCTTCTTTAATTATGTTTTTAGAAAATCAAATAAAATTGTAATAATTTAAACTAGAATAAAAAGTAATGTTAAAATATTTATTAAACATTAAAATAAAAACAAGCTTTTTATTTAAATAATGGATAAAAAAGATAATTTTTTGTTAATGCTCACTATTTAATATTTTAATTGACTATTTTGTCTTAATAGTTGCAGTAGTGATTGTAATACAATTCGAGTAGTTGTAGTGATGTGATTCTTCCTAAAGAAGGTCCTAATGGGGGGGGGGGAGTGCATACATACTCAACAAACACACATGTTACTTAACTTCCACTGGAGAAGAACTTCAAGAAGAAAACTTTTGAACTCTGAAACATTACGAAGACAGAGCAAAGTATCGAATTAAGTTCTTAACAAACAGTGGTGGCAAACAGGCTGAGAACACTACGGCTGGGAGCGTTTACGTGGCCACCCCCTCTTCCCAAAATTGCTTCTAAACAAAAGACCTGAGAACCAATTGGCATACGTTACATAAGGTGACCAAAACCTCTAAATTGCAGAAAACATGTCGATCCGACGCGACAGTAAAAGATATTGTCGAAAAAAATGTTGTATATTTGATTTACAATGGGAAAATCTACTTTTTATTTGAGATGGTAAAATTACATATTTCTGAAAAACCATAACATTTTGATTTATGGAATTTGAACCACTTCCCAATTCCAATCACATTTTCCATTATTTAAATTTTTCTTAAAATTAATGTAACAAAATATTTTTAGAGCATTTGAGAACTATTAAAAAAAATCCCCAATGCGGGAAATGAACTCACGTCTTCATGCTCCGATGCTAAGTCTTTATCACTCGGCAGATGTGGGCCTCCTAGTGTAAATACTATTCCATCTTCCTAAGGAATAACTAATTAAGCGATATTTATATATACCTATTAATTAAACACTTATTTTCAAAATTGTATTTGCTCTATGAATGTCCTAATTATTGATTAAACAAAGCTCCTGTTTTAATTTGTGAGGCCCACACGGCGAGACACCTGACCATCAAGATGGTTTACCCGACTTTGTCTGGTCCTTAGATACGGTTCGCCGACTTCTATCCTATTTGTATTACTTACTAGTTGCTCTGTGGTTTTGTCCAGTAGTTTGCTTACCTAGTGTCACTACAGCTGGTTTAAACTGCATTACATTTGTATAGGATTACACTAATGCTCTACAATGGAAAAAAAAAAACAGCTGACAACTAAAGACAAATTGTTGAAAAATCTATGGAAAAAAATTACCATATTAACATTTGGATATAACAGTTTATTTTTACTCATGTACCCTTTCCATAAAAAATCCATATCTTGTTATTGATGTTCAAGTTGGATGAGGTCTTATTTTACCAGAATAAGTTAGGGCTAACAACCCCTCTCTAAAACTTAATTTGAAGACCAGTCGCTTTAAGGTGACTCTCGAACCACAACCAGTGATGAGGCAAGGACGGGTTCACTCATCTGTCACCCGTCCAAGGAACGTCCAATTGGTTGGTAGCGTAGTTGGTTCAATCCCAGCTTCATGTGCTAAATGTTCTCAGTTCGATCCTAATGAGGGTCAATACATTATTAGAAGGATCAGCTGTTAATTTGTCATTGGGCTATTAATTAATGACACTTTCTAAGGAATAGTCGGCCTTAGTTTGTAACAATGACTACATTCGCTCATCTACACTCATCACACTCATTCGAAATCCATATTCGCCCGTATCTTGACGATCGGCGTCTTATGAATAAATAAATTTAAAAAAATAAATAAGTAAAAGAACAGCCTATATTAGCATTGCTTAACATGCTGTTATCTTGTGATAACTTTGAAACATATAGTTCAAGGCCACGGGCGATACTAATGGTTAAATGAAGCATAAGCATAAACCAACCATACTTTTAGACTGTACACTCACACTTTGTACTTTCAAGTATGGACAATGTTAATAATGGATTCTAATATATAAATTATTCTCAATTTTGTGGTTACCATCACTTTTACAGATTTTAGGAAAATGTAGTGCATCAATTTAAAGCTGTGTTAACATGATGAAAATCAACAACACATCAATGAGCTGTCATTTGAAATCAAATTTGACATAAAAGGCTTCAGCAAATTTCTTTTATTGTTTAGTAGATTAAATATGACTTGCGAATGTTTGGCCTCGTCACTGTTATCTGACTGTAGCACGAGCCATTACCGATTTATTCACAAAGCAGATAATAAATACACGCCTCATTAGTGTAGTAAGAGTTATCATAAGGGCATTAAAAATACTAAACTAGCCAAAATAACTTTATATTACCTATTGTTTCAAATTAAATCTTCTAAATAAAATCTTATAATATGTGATCTTGTATTAGTGGTGTATTTGTGCGCGTACTTCTGAACAATGACTACATATAGGGCATTGCATTTATCTGTGAACTTATTTTTGTTGATTATGTTGTGCAGTTTGACTTTTGTAAATACAGATAACATTCGTAATGATCTAAAAATGCACAAAAACTGGAACATTTTACCTGGAGGGAATGATTGTGGCCACAGTTCCTCTGATCGGATCATTGGAGGAAGTGCAGCTCCACTTGGTAAATATCCTTGGATTGCTGGTCTGAAATATAAATTCGGTATATATTGGGTATCTTTTGTTTGCGCAGGAACAATAATCAGTCAAAGATACATTCTAACAGCGGCTCACTGTGATAGAGAAAAGGCTGGCTATAATTTGACATCGGTTCTCTTGGGAGAAAACAAAATCAGTACCGATATAGACTGTGAGAATGGTGTCTGTGCTCCCCCAGTGCAGGAAGTAAAAGTTGAAAGTCATCTTTGTCATGGAAATTACCATAACTACGTATCGATTAACGACATCTGTTTAGTGAGAACAACAGTACCGATTGTGTTTAATGACTTTGTCCATCCTATCTGCTTACCTTATTATGATTCATTTTTGTCCCAGAGCTATGTTGGCTCTAAGATGGAAGTGGCTGGATGGGGAGTAAACAACATAACTACTCAGACCGTGCAAGTGGCTGGATGGAGACCGTTCAACGAAACTACTAAGACATCTAGTGACAATTTAGAGGTTGTAGTATTGCCCGTAATAGATATTAATACATGCAGAAACTTATCTACAATATCTAATAGAATAATTACTAGCAACCATATTTGTGCCGGAGGTTCCATCGGCTTTGATTCCTGTAAAGGAGATTCAGGTGGTCCTATGATGAAGCCATATTCAATTGACAGTCCACCAAGATATTTCATTATTGGCATCACTTCTTATGGCCCGATACCTTGCGGGGCAACAACAGAACCTGGGAGATACACTAGAGTGGACAAATATATGACTTGGATTTTGGATAATATTATAGTGTAAAAGTGGTAACTAAAAATTTTATTTTAAGAATAAGTTGCAAAATAAAGTTCTTAGTGAATTTGAATTTGTCTACCTTATTCTGCCTTAATTTAATATGTAGTTTGTTTACTATATTGTCCTATTTAATTGGAACAACACATAACTTCCAAATTATTTAATGATAAGTAAGTAATATTTATTTTATTCTAATACTAATATTAATGATTTATACTAGGTTTACTGATACACAGTAATACTAAATCATTCATATAAATGTTAATATAATACAAACAACATGATATTTAAGAAGTGTTACTTAAACATTTAAATTTAAGAGCATGAATTTAAGAATGACTAGCTTACATAGAAATACTATCCACACATTCACATTAAGTAGTATTAACCCACCCTCCCACCCATACATGGTGGTATTGATCCTGTCACCCATCCAAACACGTACTGTAGTATTGACTTACCCATACACATACGGTATTATTGACTCTGCTATCTATACACATACGGTGTTATTGATCTATCCATCCATAAATATACGGTAGAATTGACCCGCCCACCAATCCATACACGTGCGGTAGTATTAACCCTGCCATCCATCTATACACGTATAGTGATATTGACCCACCTTACATATACGGTAGTATTAACCCTGCCATCCATCTATACATGTATAGTGATATTGACCCACCTTACATATACGGTAGTATTAACCCTGCCATCCATCTATACATGTATAGTGATATTGACCCACCTTACATATACGGTAGTATTAACCCTGCCATCCATCTATACATGTATAGTGATATTGACCCACCTTACATATACGGTAGTATTAACCCTGCCATCCATCCATACACGTATAGTGATATTGACCCACCTTACATATACGGTAGTATTAACCTACCACAAACCCACCCAAAATGATCATGGTGATGAATTCATTTTCTTAAATATATACAATTTGAACATTTTATATTAACAGATTACGCTACATGGTTTGAAGCATTTATTTTTCTGAACAAAATTCCTTTTAAAAGAACAAACACTGTCAGATAAAGCTCGATGGCAGTTTCAAAGCTCTCTTTTATTTTTGTGATTCAGATATTAATTTAATTTCCAGAAAGTATAACATAGCGGATCTTCACTTTAGTGAATGATGAGTTACCTCAGTGGCAGAGAGTCTGGCAAGTTCTCAAGCACAATAACAATAAAAAAGTTATAAGGCGATTTCCTAGAACTAAACTTCCCAAAACAATGATGAAGATACTGTTGTCCTTTTGACATTACCCAGTATACATTTTTCGCCAAACAATTATCAAATATTTATATCCAGCTAAAAATACTAGCTATAAAAGTAAAAAATTCCAGTTAGTTATTATACCAGTAGTTTAGCAGCAGTTACAATATATATTTTAGCTTAACAGCGTAAGAATTTGTATTTGGCGTTTTGTTTTAAACGCACGATTAAGTTAATGAAAAACTATTCAGAAATTTTTTTTATACCTTTGAGGAGTAATTTCACAAACTCAAGGTACGTTATTAATATAAAAGGTATATTTTTGTCAGACTTGCACTGATACACTTTGAAATATTTACACAGTAATTCAATTACCGCAAAGTATATTAATTAACTTTAAAATCATTAGCATTATTAATCTATTTCATATTCTTGTGAAAAATGTAGGTTGATGTAAAATTTTCTTCGTTTATTTAATAACTAGTTATGTCAAAAACTATTGCTAAAATCTCATTGGTTACTACTTGATGTAACAGTATACTTGTCATTCAATGTTCCTACCAGTTGTAAACATTCCCACAAAAGAATATTGTGTCGAACACAAGTTATCGTGATTCCTACCTTTATCTGTAACAATCCACATAGTACGAGAAAAATAAACAGATGTCCCATTCTTGTCAGCTCAGTGACAGTTATCACTAATTTAAAACATTACACATTTGTGTCAATAGTTACAATCTTTATCCTTCAGGATTTGGAGGGTAATAAAGAGAGGGACTGAACACAGTGCTGGTCCGGCCATCCGCATTAAGAATTGGATAACTCGACTAAATTTCTATAACGCGAAACCCATTCAGCGCACTAAGCAATGCGATCTCTGTTCCTCTCTTCTCTGCGATATAGCCCAACCAATAGCCAGGAATCCAAATTCGCTTCGTCTCAATTTAACATAGTAAGCTAAAATATTGTGCATATGATAATCCGTACCTAATATGTACACAAATTCGTTTCTAGTAAAATACACGTTAAATTAAGATTCCGTAATGGAGAAAAAGCTAATTTGATGAAAACAATTGTACTCACCTTTTGTATTATGCTGATAAAAAACAACATATTTTTCTTATAAACCCTCCAAAGGAAATTCACTATTATTGAAATAGTACGTCCTATATAATATTTGTAAAAATAGAGTAACTAGTGTTAACAAAAGCCTGTTAAGTATCTACAATTAAACAAAACACAAATCGTAGAACTTAGGCTTAAGCCGCCTAAGTTATGTTATGACTAAAACGTACATTTTCCGGTGACAAGAACGTCAAGGTACTATCTACAAAATTTACAAGATAACCAGACGTTTCACCCATACTGTGATGTGGCAACCTTAGTGGTTTCTGAGTTTTTGAATTTATAGAAAGAAACCACTGAGGATGCCGCATCACAGTATGGGCGAAACGTCTGGCTAACTTGTAAATAGTACCTTGGCTTGGTTGTCACCGGAAAATGTAGGTTCTATTTAAAAAACAAATCGCATATTTGCCGGCGTGGTGGCTCAGTGGATAAGGCTTTGGACTGCGGAGGGCATTGTCCAAGGTTCGAATCCCCACTGAGCCAACGGTCGGTACTTCACTGGATAATTAAAGTTGACGCACAGGCCTGTAGGCCTATGTGAACTGGCGAGTGAAGTTAAAAAAAAGCATAAATCTACAACTTTTGCAGCTGACAGATGCGTAGTAATTCTGATATGTGTTTAAAGGCATCCCTTTCAACCTACTCTCTAAACTCAATTTAATTTAAAGTACTTCAATTACCAAAATATAGGTTTGATCAAGATGTGGCTTTATGTTTTAGGAGGATGGAGTTCGTATTAATTGTAATACGAATGATTACAAGTAACAGTTTTCAAACCGACGTCGTCAAATTGCTATTTTAGCAAAACAAAATGCGTTATACTTCAAATCGATGATGTTGTATGTGAATAGTGGCATCACCGTAAATCGTAGTATGAGAAGCTATATGATTTTTTACATATCGTAGTATGAGGCAATAATTTACAAATGAATCAAAATCTATTTAAATTAATCGTGATATTATTCTGAAAATTATGTTTTTCTGCGTATACAAACTTCACGAGTCTTTAAAAAGATCACTGGTCAGTAGTAGGGTTTTGCCGTTCCTGGCCCAGTATTATCTAGGGTGGATAATCCACCGTAAATTTTAGATTGATAATTTCATAATTTGGTTAGATTGATAATTTCACAGTTTGCTTGTATTGATAATTTTTCATGGTTGAAAATTTTGTGTTTGCCGTTCCTGGCGCAGTGCTAGGCGTGAATTTTGATGGGGAAAAAAATATGAGTGTTGAATGTTCTAGTTTTACGCGTGGGGTTGAGTTTTAGTGCGCGGTGAATCCGGCCAGAACGCCGGTCGAGATTTCTACAATGGCATCGTTTCGCGGAGCGCTGTGTAGGCAGTCCCGGCGGCGCGGTGTTTGTGGAACATTATAAGTGATTCGATCGCGGCACCCATTCCCCCGCTGGGTTGTTTGACACGATAACATTCGCGCGGTTGTTTGCGTGAGATTTCGGTGGTGGATGCGGCTGCTCCGTCACTTGGCTGTCATCTTCCCTCGTCCTCTCATCTCATCCGTCGTCTCCCCTCGTCCTCTCATCTCATCCGTCGTCTCCCCTCGTCCTCTCATCTCATCCGTCGTCTTCCCTCATCACCTTAATACAATAATTTCACATCTTCCACAATACTCCAAAAAGTCTTCCCTTAACGTTCGCGTAACGTTCAAGTAACGTTCAAGTATCGTTCAAGTATCGTTCAAGTATCGTTCAAGTATCGTTTAGGTTTCGTTTATCTTCCCTCGTCGTCTTCGTCGTTTCTTCACTCTTCCACTCCAAAATACGACAAATGTTCAGGGTGGTCAGAGGAGACAGCTAACTCCATACAAATGGCTACTTATAAGACTAATGTCAACTCATCAGCACTTCCCTCGTCGTCTTCGTCGTTTCTTCACTCTTCCACTCCAAAATACGACAAATGTTCAGGGTGGTCAGAGGAGACAGCTAACTCCATACAAATGGCTACTTATAAGACTAATGTCAACTCATCAGCACTTCCCTCGTCGTCTTCGTCGTTTCTTCACTCTTCCACTCCAAAATACGACAAATGTTCAGGGTGTCAGAGGAGACAGCTAACTCCATACAAATGGCTACTTATAAGACTAATGTCAACTCATCAGCACTTCCCTCGTCGTCTTCGTCGTTTCTTCACTCTTCCACTCCAAAATACGACAAATGTTCAGGGTGGTCAGAGGAGACAGCTAACTCCATACAAATGGCTACTTATAAGACTAATGTCAACTCATCAGCACTTCTGAGTGCTAACGATATGGCTTCAAAGAAACCATGCCCAAAGTGTGGAATTGAAGTGACTGCATCCAACATGTCACGGCATCGTAAATCGAAAAGATGCATCACGACTTCTTCTCCTGAGCAAACGGCTGCAGTTCCAGATATTCAGACTAGCTCAATTTCGAATGATGCTACAAAACAGGCATGTACTATATGTGGCACCGAAGTTTCTATTCGTAATATGCTTAGACACCGCAAATCCAAAAAGTGTAACACTAATACGATGCTACGCAACAGAGTCAAACGTTTTGGAATCAAACCAGCTCTAGAATCGGTAATGTGTTGGGTATGCGAAAAGTCTATTGTAAAACCTAGATATGCCTCACATGTAAAATCGAGGGTTCATAAACGAAGGGCAATGATGCATCCATACTCCACAGAATCGGTATTGTGTGAGGTATGTGAGAAGACTATCGAAAAGTCTAATTTGGTTTCCCATGTAAAATCTGAGGACCACAAACAAAGGAGGATGATGCTACCTTCGGATTTCGTTGTGTCCAATCCAACAATCAAAAGAATAGAGGAACGTTTTGCTCAACGACTTCCAGCCTCAGGTCCTGAAATATCCGAACTTGTTGCAAAATATCCGAAGTCGAAAGTTAATCGCCGGCCTGTAAAATCACTCCAGACATACGATGAAGATTTTGTGAAAAGAAAACGTACGACACCAATCAATCCCATAGCTTACGCTCGCAAGACAAACAAGCGACCAAATAGTCCATTGCTAGATGATGCTTCCCCAATATCTTCTCCTCCCTCTGACTTTGAGGTAGATTGGTCAGCCCCCATTCCTTCTCCAATCAGCCCACTACCTGATTCTCCGATTGCTTCTCCCAAGTCAAAGCCCGAAGATCATGATAGTTCTGATCCTGAATCATATTTGAGGGAGGCTGACATAGATAATGTTATAGAATTATTGGGTAACGTAATCTCAGAAGCACGTAGAAATCCAAATTGGAACGAAGCTAAATTTAGAGATGCCATATCTGATTTCGATTTGTCATTTTTAGACGATCCTAAAAAGGAAGAAGTCGTGTTTGAACCACCAAAAAGAGTTGTCCATTCGGATTCGAATAAAATTAGAAATATAATGGGATCTCCACCTCATTCATCAGAGTCTACACATAATCAGAGTTGGGATGAAGATGATCTCGATTTCGATTTAACATATTCACCTAAAAAAAAAAAACAACATTAACGAGGAATCGTCATTGAATATACCAAACAGCCCCGTTTATGGATCTCCACTTCACTTTCCAGACAGTCCCTCATATTCACCACTGAGTCCAACTGATAAAAGAGAAGAAGAAGAAGACGACGATCTAAGTTCAGATTCCGTGTGTACTGTAATTGAGAACCCCAAGTTCAATAACGAGGAATCGTCATTGAATATACTAAACAGCCCCGTTTATGGATCTCCACTTTACTTTCCAGACAGTCCAACTGATAAAAGAGAAGAAGAAGAAGACGACGATCTAAGTTCAGATTCAGATTCAGATTCCGTGTGTGCTGTAATTGAGAACCCCAAGTTCAAAAATAAAAACAAACCAGATGATAAACACTATGTAGATGATCCAACGTTGGAAAACTCGCCACAGAACAATGTGGATGGAGAGAAAGAAGAAGAAACATTCGAACTACAATCACTGGCCGAGGCTATCCGTGAAAAACAAACCGCTTTCAAGGGACGATTGAAAACCTACACTATTGCTAATCAACTAGCATTCAAAGATGTGTTCCGTTCCTTTAATGCGTATAAACCCCTAGTCATTGAGCTGATTGAAAATGAAATATTGAAAAATAACCTAAAAGCTAACGTTTGGTTTTTCGCTGTTTACAAACGGCCAGCAGATGGCAAGGTTATTGAGCGAACCATGAATTTCAAAACGAAAAATACAGTACTACTGCCCACTTCAGATATATCAGAATATTACGATAGCACAAAGAAAAAAATCATGACCCAGATGGAGGAATTTCAGGAGAACGGATCGCAATGGACGCTCAAAAATATCGAAGGCATGGAAATTAGATTGAACAAATATATCCCCCTGAAGGGAGCTAGCTACATACCACTACCTCCAGCTATTGAAAACCGGAAAGCTGTTATCAATGTGGAAAATAATGATCAAAAGTGTTTCTTGTGGAGCATTTTAGCCGCACTTTACCCAGCAAAGAAACATTCTCAACGGGTGAGCAAGTATAAAGCACATGAACATGAATTTGACGAATATCTTAAAGGTATTGATTTTCCGGTACAGACTTCCAAAGTTCCGACATTTGAGGAACGTTCCGGTATTTCAATTAACATATATGCTTATGACGAAAAGTTTATAATCTATCCTCTCCTAGTTACAAATGAAGAAAAAGTACAACACGTAGATTTGTTGTATATGAAGAATGAAAAGCAAGCTCATTACTGTTACATAAAGAATCTGGAAAAATTAGTGAATTCACAAGTGACAAAAAATGGACATAGAATCTGGCTGTGCAGACGGTGTCTCCAGCATTTCGGAAGAAAGGATTTGTTAGATAAACATAAATTGGACTGTGGGAACCACAAAGCTTTGAGAGTTGAGTTGCCAGATGAAGGTGCTTTCATCGAATTCGGACAATACAACTGCTCGATGAGAGTCCCGTTTGTATTCTACGCTGATTTCGAATGTTGTTTGATTCCAATAAAAGAAGCACAAAAGGAGAAGGATCCGACCGAAGGAATCACAGAACCCTATACCCTGCGATATCAAAAACATCGACCAATAAGTTTCTGTTTGTATGGAACACACGACAGAGGTATTTATAAACCACCAGTTAGTTATTTCGGCGAGGATGCAGCTTCCAAATTTGTAGATACATTAATATGTGAATCGGAGGAAATCTTTAAACGCTACAACAGTGAGAATGCGGTTCCAATGTTACCACTGACTGATCTTGAATTGAGAGAGGTTGAAATCACTAACAGATGTCACATATGTAGAAGAGTATTAGAAGATGACCGCGTGATGGATCATGATCATATAACCGGTAAATTCAGAGGTGTTGCCCATAACAAATGTAATTTGAATTATAGAGTGCCTAATTTCATACCCGTCTTCATTCACAACTTGGCTGGTTATGATACACACCTATTCATTAAGCAATTCGGAGAGCGTGGTAACACTATCGATATAATACCAAACAACGAAGAGCGGTACATTTCGTTTACTGTGAAGGTGGAAAATGGTATTAAACTACGATTCCTTGATTCTTTCAAATTTATGAGTCTCAGTTTGAACACTCTCGTAAGCAACCTCCCTAAAAGTAAACTAATGCATACTATCAAACACTATGAGAATGAATCTGTAGATCTGCTACTGAAGAAGGGTGTCTATCCATACGATTATATGGATTCGTTGGACAAGTACAATGAGACATCACTACCACCAAAATCAGCATTTTATAATAAATTAAATAAGACCAATATCACAGAGCAAGATTACAAACACGCTTGTATGGTCTGGCATGATCTACGAGTTAAAGACCTAAAGGAATACACACTGTTATACAACACTACAGATGTACTGCTACTGGCTGATGTCATGGAAAATTTTAGAGATGTGTGCATGGGAATATACAAATTAGATCCGGCATGGTATTTCACAGCACCAGGTCTAGCTTGGAGTGCGATGCTGAAAACTACAAATGTAAAACTTGACCTATTGTCTGATGTTAATATGCTACTGATGTGGGAAAAAATGGTTCGAGGTGGAATATCTCAATGCTCGAACCGTCACGCTAAAGCTAACAACCCCTATATGAAAGATTATGACTCAACCCTTCCATGTACATATCTAACCTATCTAGATATGAACAATCTTTACGGTCATGCGATGAGTCAGCCGATGCCGATAAAAGACTTTCGCTGGGTGAAAGATGGAGCTGACATTGGTACAGATATAGAATATTTCGATGTTACAAAAATTAACGATGATGATACAATCGGTTATATACTTGAAGTTGACTTGGTGTACCCTGAAAACCTACACGATCAACATTCTGATCTCCCCCTAGCTCCTGAGCGAATGTGTCCACCAGGGTCTAAAGAAGCAAAATTACTAACCACTCTATACAACAAAGAAAGATATGTTTTACACTATCGTAATTTAAAACTCTATTTATCATTGGGTATGCAGGTCACGAAGATCCACAGAATAATAAGTTTCGTACAGTCAAAATTTCTCGAAGAATATATCAACTTAAACACGAAGTATCGCATAAAAGCCCAAAACGACTTTGAGAAGGATTTCTATAAACTGATGAATAATGCAGTATTCGGAAAGACTATGGAAAATATTCGGAACCGTGTAGACATTCGTCTCGTTTCAAAATGTGATCAGCTTGAGAAATTGATTGCCAAACCTAATTTCGCGAGCCGGACGATTTTCTGTGAAAACTTAGCTGCGGTTCATATGGCTAAAGTAAAAACGAAATTTAACAAACCCATATATGTAGGTGCTTGTGTTCTCGACGTATCAAAGTTGATGATGTACAAATTCCACTATAATGTAATGAAAAAACGTTACGGCGATAAAATATCATTGCAATATACAGATACAGATTCTCTTACGTACAAGATAGAAACAAGTGATTTTTATCAGGACATGCAAAGTATGATTAAATATTTTGACACTAGTGATTATGCAGAAAACAATCCGTACGGTATGCCCCGAGTTAACAAAAAAATATTGGGCAAAATGAAAGACGAACTAAAGGGTTCTATCATGCGAGAATTCGTCGGGCTTAGATCCAAAATGTACGCGTATCAATTAGAAGACGGAGAAAAGAATGACGAAAAAAATAAACTAGATAAACTGAAAACCTCCAAACGATCTAAAGGGGTTAAAAAGTCTGTTGTGGAAAATGAGATATCATTTACAGACTACAAAGAGTGTCTGTTCAAAGGGAAAACTAAATACACATCTATGAACATGATACGTAGTTCTAGACATGAACTATTCAGTGTTGAACTATTCAAATCATCACTGAGTAGTAAAGATGACAAACGCTACATATTAGAAGATGGGATCAAATCACTACCCTGGGGACATTATAAAATACCACACTTATAAGTACCCATCTGGAATGGATATCAAAGTGTATGTTAATGACTACTTCGACAACGACCTGATACCGAGACCACTACGCTGTTTAATTGTTGGCCCGTCCGGTAGTGGGAAAACGAATCTTTTGCTGAACTTTATTTACGACGGCCAAGGGTTGACATTTAAGAACTTGTACGTGTTCAGTAGATCAATCGATCAGACTGCGTACTCTAACCTTCGTGACATGTACACCCAAGTTGGGGTGAAGTTAGGGAAACAGATAGCGTTTTTTTATACAAGCTGCGAAGACCTAATATCAGTTGATGAATGTGAACCAAATTCGTTGGTGGTTTTCGACGACTGTCTTCTTGAAAAACAAACCCCAATAAAAGAATACTTTATTCGAGGTCGACATAAACTCATATCCTGTGTGTATCTCAGCCAGAGCTATGGGCGTGTGGATATGCAAGTAATCCGTAACAATGTCAATCTACTTTGCGTGTTCAATCAGAATAAGCACTACAGCAAGCGAATATTTGAAGACTTTGTCGGATCAGATATGTCGTACATCCAATTTGAATCTATGTGCAAGAAATGTTGGAGTCAACCACACGGCTTTCTATCTATTGACATGAACAAAAAAGTACACTCGGGAAAGTACAAATGTATGTTAAATGAAAAACTTATACCCAAGCCAGTTGCAAGATAAAAATCTAACAGACCATATTTAAATAAGTATAGCACTATGGCTAATGTATTGGAAGCAAAACGTCTTGAAGAGCTACAGCGAGAACTTATACGCAAATTCAGAGCCGCTGAGAAAGAGGAGCGGTCATCTGGCTCTCGACCATCAATAGAGCACCACCCTTCAGAAAAACCAACCAACATTTTGACTCCGCTTCCTAAGGAGTCTGAGCCTCTAACGGTGGTAAAAGCCAAACAGTTGGAGGAACTGAACGATAATTTGAAGAATGAATTTTCCAGTGTATACGTGCAAGAAATGCAGGAGATGCGCGAAAGGCAGAAAAAGTATGAGCCCATAACGAATGCAATCATAAAACAAAAAGAGAAAGATGCAGTCAACGAGGCTAAAGAAATGGAAGATCGTAAAAGACTACGTATGCGACAACTCATGCGAATACCATTAACGAGATCTGGTACACCAGAAGGACGAAGCCCGTTGACTGAGCGTTCTGACATAGATACTCCTTCACAAGAATTGAATCAATCGTTTAAACAACTGATGGATACAAAGAAAATTACACTGGGATTGACTGCATCAAGTTATTTACCTAAAGCACGAGATGCTCAGTTCGGTATTTGGTATGATGACAATGCTAATCAAGCTAAAATTGGATCCGAGCCGATCACGTTTAATTACGACGATATCGTACTAATAAAAGATCAAAAAACTTACAAAGGCACGGCTGGTCTTTGGTGTCTTTTGACGAAGAACGATTACATTAGTGATGACAACTATACGCCTGACGATTGGAATGCATACAAAGATATATTGCTCAGAACAAATTCCATATTTCAGAAAAACGATCCTCTTTCAAATCGACCGAAAGCGAGTCAGGGTCGTAAATGGAAACGCATGATCAAACGAATTTGGGAAGAAAATATAAAGACTGACAATAATGATGAAATGACTGGGTCTGGGTTGGCAGTCTACAGCAGTAGGCCGGTAGAATACAAATACATCAACAATCTCAATGAACTGGTAAAACGATTGAATTACATTTACGCTCAAGAAATGGCCGGCAACAACAATTTTCATAACGAGAAACTATCTCTCGTCAAATTCATATACGACAGAATGGAAGAGTTAGTGCAGACTCCACGAGGAACAAAATATCTAGTACGTTGTCTTTCAGCATTACCGGAGAGTGTGATCGAAGGGTCTGGGCTTTTGAACGATATCATCAACAATCTACCGTTCGAGCTTCATGCTCCACGCAATTTGAAATTTGATACGTACAATTTTTGTGGACCCGGTACAAAACTAGACGAACGATTGGCTAGAGGAGATAAAGGAATCAACCCACCTTGACGAGGCGTGCAAAGAACATGACATTTGGTACAGCAAACACGAAAATACAGAAGACAGATGGGTGGCCGATCGTGAGTTGCAGAAGAAGGCGTGGCGTAGAGTCATGGCACCTGATGCTGATTTGAATGAACGTGCAGTTGCTCTTGCTACAACCGGTGGAATGTGGTTGAAACGTAAACTCGGTATGGGTTTGGGTACGTCCGGTTCTATGTACCCTATGTGAATACTATAAGTGGTGAATACTATAAGTGGTGATATATTTCACAATGGAAGCGATCTACACCAAGTTTATGGGCGGTGTTGTGAGGAGTGAGTACAGGACTGTTAACGCAGTGTCTGATCTCAATTTCAACACACCGAACAACTACACTGTGTTCAGATTGGACCATGGTGATGCGTTTTACGATTCTCGCATAATGTTTCACATTCAAGGTGAAGTCGTGAAAAAATCAGACGGGTCGGCATACCCAAAGAATTCTACTATAAAACTTGTTAACAACTTCCCAGCTTTCCTGTTCTCACGAATTGAGCTAAAGAAACACAACACGATCATTGATAGCGTAGACAATCCGGGTGTAACAGGCTACATCAAGGGTATGTTGATGTACACAAATACGTCCACACTTTCAAACTGCGGTTTCGTATCCCAGTACAGTGGAGGGGGCAAATTTGAAGCACTAGGTACGCTCGGTCATCTTGGTCTCGGCTTTTTCGACCACCTTCAGTATCCGATGTATAAAGGTGGATTTGAAATCACATTCACGCGTTCCGAAGACAACGACGCTCTGTATCATTGGAAAGGTTCAGAAGCAACCGACGTTGAACCTGAAGATGGAAAGGTAAAAATTACATCGTTTGTTCTACGCGTACCGTTGGTAGAATACTCATCTACCAGTCGTATACAACTTATTGCGGGATTGAAAGAATTGAGCGACAAAGACAGACTATCGTTCAGATACTACCAATGGCAGTGTATCGAGAAGAAAGGTGTGTTTGGATCTTCATTCAACTTTGACATCACCAACGTTTATCGGAGTGTGAACGATCCACGTTTCGTCATAATTGGTTTGCAAACTAATCGCTCGAACGATCAAAAGGCAAATCCATCAGTTTTCGACAGTTGTACCATAAAGAACGTAACCGTCAAAATAAACGGTGATCGCTACCCACAAGAATTGCAAAACTTGAATATGTCAGATTCAAAGTGGCGACTTCTTTACGATCAGTATGTACGTTTTCGAATGGTGAACTTTGGGGATTCTGATGTTATGTTAACTCCTGAGAATTTCCAAAGCACCTTTCCAATAATGGTCGTAGATACTCATCTACATCCACAGTCGACAGACAGATCTAGAAGCGATATACAAGTTGAGTTAGACTTTATAAATCCAGTCGCACCTCCAGCAGCGAACAGCGGTACCACAGCTTACGTTGTTGTTGTCGCAGAAACAAACTTCACGTATGACATTACTCGAAATACAATCACATTTCGCTAGGTAAAAAAAAAAAAAAAAAAAAAAAAAAAAACTTTATTTTTTTTGTTCATTTTTAAAATACTGACTTTTGGAGCTCTTTTTGATAAAACGATCCGATAATATGTTCTCCTTCAGAATCTTTGATATTATATGTGACTGGATTTGTATTATTAACTTGATAAACGGTAAATACTTCTCGAGTCCAGTTGCGCCCGTACTTGTTTGCATAGTGACCCTTATTTTTCGTAATCCTAACTCTATCACCAATCTTGAGTGTAGGTTTTCGCACTGCTGATGTTGTTTCATCCCTGCTTGCATATCTGCGTCTAAGCTCAGGTTCACATTCCGCATTAACCTCAACTGGCATCATACCAATCGTTCTATGAAAACTGCTGTTGTAGTCTTTCAGTAAAGACTGGAGAATGTCAATCCAACGAAATGACTTACGCACTTCAAATTGTACTTTCATTTTCTCATTTAGAGTACGGTTGAATCTTTCTACTATCGCACTCTTTTCCTCATTCTCAGTATGATACATCTTGATCTCATGTTCCTTCAACAAACGCCTGAAGTCACTGTTTACGAATTCACGCCCTTTGTCTGTATGAAGTAGATTGGGTGACTCGTGCCCGCATTGCCCAGCTTTTTCTAATATAACTCTAAATGCCTCGGCTACATCAGATCCACTTTTTCTGACTAATGGTTCTGACCAAGCATATTTTGAGAACGTGTCTATGACATTTAGAATGTACTTGTAACCGTCGTTTTCACCTCTATACCTATCCATGATGACCAAATCGGCAGCCCACAAATCATCGATTCCAAGCGTTATGATTCTTCGTTTCGGAAATTTCTTTATCACCGATCGATGTAATTCTTTCGCTTCGATCAAGGAAGGTTTCATTTGGTTAGCAAAATCCGGAGCTTTAATAAATGTACTCTTTTCTTTTCCACAAACTACGCATTGTGCTTTGTGTCGCCACTTTTCGTTTACCGTTTTCAAAGTCTCAACGTTTATTGAGCTCGTTTTTATTTTGCACTTTGGACAGTAAATATCCATGTCTTATTTATAAGTGTATGATTATGGCTGCGTTACATCATCATAAAATCAGGCTGTCGGATGGACAGAAACGTAAGCTCCGCACCGCTTACCGAAGGTGGCAGAGTGCGAGTATTGGTTTATCGAAAGACCAAGTGACTATGTGTGGTGGCGATGATATCTTGCTCACACCAAGACAGCACCAACGTATAGTCAAAGCGAAAAAAGATAATAAAGGATTACGGATGGAGCTTTCATACGGACAGCTTTCAATGAACAAAAAAGGAGGTCTTTTGAAAGAGATGCTAGATTTTGTTGAAACAGATGTACCTGGTGGTAAACGTTTCATTTCACCAGTTGTGAGGCACACAATAGCACCACTACTCAAGAATAAGTTCGTACCGTGGTTGAAACATCTAATTGACAGTGAACTTGACAGTATTATCGGTCCTAAAGGTTCAGGTCTTAAACGGCGCATCAACTCCAAGTTAGACGAACTGCTTGGTTATAAAAAAAGATCACACCCCTTTCGCTCGCTGAAATTGAAAGTTACATCAAAACGCTAAAGATAGAAAATTTTCGAGGTGTGTTTATGCGTCAAATGCTACCGTCAATACCTAACCCAATCGAATGTGGGGTCATCAATCTTGGAGATATATCATCTAATGGCACCCACTGGACGTGTTACGTAAAACGGGGAGAACATAAATTATACTTCGACTCGTTCGGTGATGCAAGACCACCACTAGAGTTGGTACGTTATTTGGGTGCAGACAATCTCAAATACAACATCGACAGCGTCCAAGATTTTGATGATCCTCTGATATGCGGCCACCTATGTATTGAGGTGTTACGACGTAACGACAAAAGTGAAGATTGGAATGATATCGTGCGGTGTCTACGAGATAACAAATACACTTGGAAGTCTTGGTGGTAAGATAAGAGAATATAACTATGGAGAGTTATCGTGGCAGTACTTTTCACATCAACAAATTTGGTGATACGAACATCACTTTTGTTGCTGGTGGTAATAGTGCACAATACGTCGATTCTAAAATCAATGAGATGAAAAGAGAGTTTTCCCATGAATCGTTGCAAGCTTTCGATAAAGTCGAAATCAAACTTCGACTAGAGCTCAATGAACTATTCGATGCCGTCCGAAAGTTGAAGGGAAAAACAAACGAAAGGCTCGAAAAGATCGAGGAGAAACTTGAAGCTCTCGAGAATGGCGTGAGGGCCTCCTCCACACCTGAATAACATGTGGTAAACACGGTTATTTAAAAAAACAATTTTTTTTCGCATCGATCGAGAGTAACTTTTAAGAGACACCTATGTGTGTATGGGAGACAAAGAGTTTTAAAAATCATAATGCTGTTCAAACTGGTTGGAGCGGGTTCGGTGATCACACTTCACTTGGAGCACCCAATATATTTGCGCGATGAAGATGACTACGAACTGGCTCTGTACGGGTTTTATTCGGAAAACAATATCGCTAATCATCCGACAGATGGAACGATGTACTTTTGGGTAGGTCCTAACGCCGAACAACAGAGCATTGGTCCGAGAGCGCTTCTCTTTCAGAAAGGCCACTTGACGCTAGACACCATACAGGTCAAGTGCAGTGAGTTCCTCAAAACACTGAACGTGGTTGATACTGCAAGGTTCAGCATAGCGAAAATGGATGACAGGGTATCGATAGTCTCACCGCTCAAGTTCAGTTTCGACTCCACAATACGAAACCTGCTGGGGTTCGAAATGCAGTCTGAGGAAAAAGAAGACTACAGTAACGAACGTTTTTACTACATGGCCGACCATATCATAAAAGCCACGAAACCACCGAATCTCAGAGCTGTGGATACAGTCGAGATACATTGCAATTTGGTTGAAAACAGTTACTCCAATCACGACGAACACTTGCACAAGCACAAAGAACATCGACTGCTATACACATTTTTCCCAGCCGTACCGCGGGGCTACAAAATATCAGAAACGCCGCTCCAGAGATATTATGCTCCGTTAGATAGTGCCCTGCGAAAAATACAGCAAATCACTGTTACAATCGTGGATCAAGACAATCGCCTGATCTTGAACCCATTTGTAAATAACATTGTTTATCTACACCTACAGAAATTACGGTAGACAAAACTCAACCCCACGCGTAAAACTAGAACATTCAACACTCATATTTTTTCCCCATCAAAATTCACGCCTAGCACTGCGCCAGGAACGGCAAACACAAAATTTTCAACCATGAAAAATTATCAATACAAGCAAACTGTGAAATTATCAATCTAACCAAATTATGAAATTATCAATCTAAAATTTACGGTGGATTATCCACCCTAGATAATACTGGGCCAGGAACGGCAAAACCCTACTACTCTGGTCATATAACAGCAACAAAGTAAAGGTTAGGTTTTAGGCCTCTTGATAGCCTATTAGTTAGCACTTCTGATTCATTTGCAGAGGTTCACGGGTTCAGATCCCGGAAGGTGAACTTAAATTTGCCAAAGAGGTTCGGACCGATGTTCCCCAACAGCGTTATAATACAATGTTAAAAATGCCACTGGCGTAGACAGTAAAAAAGTGCTGATTTAGTTTGGACTCAGTTTTCTTTAATAATTATCTCGTATATACAATAAAAGTTAAATATGTAAAAATGTATAATTTTAAAATAAAACAGGCTAATGGAATCGTTAAACTTTGGAGAATATAATTTTTAAAGAATTGAACATTAATACGAAATTTTGTTGTCAAAAGATTACATTTATGTTAACATTAAAACTTTTAACGTTATTTTTGACCCTCAGTTCTTCTTTACATTAACAATTATATCATGAATAGTTTATATATCTTGTACAATAGAGCAACATTGACCATGTTTACTTCTATAGACCATACTCCCATTAAAGTTAGAAACTAAGCTCTATTTCTATATAATCATCTTGATAGGATACACCCTTGCACGCTTCGTGTGTCAACCTATAATCTCCCTGCCATACCTATCGCAGTCTGCATTATTGGTAAACTATACGTTATTTCATCTAGATTTCGTGCCTACCTAGATTAAACTTAATGCTGTAAGAATTACTTTGTATTGCAGTTTATTGAAGAATGTCACAGTATATTTTGGGTTATTCATTACAGTAGGCTGATACCTTCTTATAAATTCAGCTTTTTAAAACTTTCTCTCACCACGGCAAGGCAAGCAGTACAATCCCGTGATTTAGTGACTCAAAAATATGTACATATATGCAAGGAAAATAATTAATGCTATTGAGGCATACCAGTAATATAGTTATACATTTATTAGACACATAAGATGACGTCATACTTTATAAATCGTTAGTAAACCATCCAATGTGTTGTAATATAAAATATTTAAATGCATTGTTTAAATATTTAAATGCATGATTAAGTCGTCCTATCATGCTTACCCATGCCCTAATCGTTACTAAAAGCATAGTTAACGGCTGTATGGACAAAGATGTGTATAATGTATTTAAAAATGTAATATCACTCTCAGTTCAAGATAACTCAACACGAAATGTTCTATACACTCTCTATTTGATTAGTTTTGTTTGGAAAGTTAGAAACTTGTAACGGATCAATCAGTGTGGGAGCTTAACCCTCCCACCTCCACCACCGCAAAGAAATTACATCTTCTCATCTGACGTATTAGAGTAAAAAAATATTTATCATCATCAAACTTGTTGACTGGCTTTCATAAAGCTTATTTTTTACGTCGTTTATCATATACATGACAATCATATTAATTAGTTTTATAATACCATATTTAATGAAATGAGAACAAAATAAAATAAAAAATAAATAAATAAAACCGATTCATATATGACTCAGAAGAAACCAGGTAATGACATAACTTAGCTCAATCAATCACATTCAATTACTAAACCCAATATGTATATATACCTCAAACAATCCTATACGTTACTTCTGTAATCACATCTTAAACATATTTTTCATATACCTTAATACGACAGAATGTTACAGTTTGAATTAAATAGTGATTTTTATAAAGACGCTCTTTTATCAGTTTTCACTGTGCTGGAATTATTTTTAAACTTTAGTTTACATAATTGATATATAATAAATGAGTGAATTGTTGAACGTTAGGTATCAAAGTTCAGTATATGATCATTTGTTCACCTTTTCACGTCCAAACAGTAATCCGTCTGTTCTTACACTGAATAGCAAGTCGGGTGATAGATGCTGTAGCAGCATCGATCTCTCCCTCAGATATCTCAGATTTTGGCCGAATAAACAATTTTTTGATATTTTCTGTCTTATATTTTCGTATAAAACAATAATCAGTATATTACAAATAATAGTTGATAATAATTAAATTATGAACAATTACGTAATTTTGTTAAATTTATGAACGCATTACGTAAATAATATTTATAGTGTTAGAAGTAAATATAAATACGTGAAATATTGGATGCATTTAAAATTGGAAGTCGGGTGATAGATGCTGTAGTTAAATCAATGTAAAACTGCATAGACCTACATCTGTATCAAACTGTAGCTGTATCGATCCTCCCCTCAGATATCTCAGATTCTGTCAAAATAGATAGTGTTTTTAGCATGGTCCATATTTATTTATTTATTCTTAAGACGCTGATAGTCAAGATGTGGGCGAAAATGGATTTCGAATGAGTGTATGACTGTAGATGAACGAGTGTAGTCATTGTTACTATTTGAGTTCGACTTAGCTCAGAAAGGACTATTTATTAATAGCCCAATAGTCAGGGCAATTAATAAACAGTATACTGCAGTTAGACCTGGGTGATCTTTGATGACCTTATTTGTAGTTTACATTTTTGTAACCCATAAAAAAAATTACAAATGTATAAAGCACATGAAGGACACACTTGCCATAAAGATGTGTACGTATTTCTTGCGAAAAAATATTCTTGTACTATTATGGTCAATAAGATCTATTGGTGTACATATTATAACTATCCTTCACCCACCCACATTTATATCGAAAATCCACACTACTTTGTTTTATGTGGTGACGGTTTTATCGATTTAACTAACTGTTGGTAACGTAATCTTATCAGCATACTAAGTATCAATAAGGTTTGTTAATTCAGTTAGTTATTTTTAAAATTGAGAGCTGACAATTAATTTTTTAAACTCATTAAATATTTATTATTATCATTTTTTTTAATATAATAAAAAAAATATATTAAAAACACATCCACATCTTTTATAATGAGACATCCACAGTTTTATAATGAGATGTAGGTATTAAAAATAAAAAGAACAATGATTGTGATACTACAATTAACAATCTAGGTTTTGAAGATAAGTTAAATGGTAACAATTATTTCCATTGAATATTCAGATTAGGTAATTTAATTATTTTATTCACGTCAGTATTATGTATGCCTTAGATTATAAATTGTTTTATATTAATAAAATGTACAACGAAAGTTCATAAAAATCAAGCAAATATTATTTTAATGATGACAGTTTAAAAATAGTATCACTTTTGGAATAAACAAATAAAAATATAATTATTAAAAATCCATTAACCTTCAAAGAATTCGTATGATGATTTGAAAGTTATTTCCTGTTACTACGCAACGTGTAGTAACAGATTGATAACAACTATAAGTATCAAATAACAGGACTAACAATTCAATGAAAAAGAGTTTATCATTCTAATACGATCAGGTAATTGACAGAGGCTGCTAGCTTCTAGCAGTAAGGTGGCAAGGAATATAGGGGATTGGAGTCAATCCAATTAGATTGAGACAGTGGGTGACTGTCTTCATCATCGAACCATTACCGATCGACTCAATGGCAGAGGCTGATAGCTTCTAGCAGTAAGGTGGCAAGGGATGTAGGGGGTTGGAGTCAATCCAATTAGATTGAGACAGTGGGTGACTGTCTTCATCATCAAACCATTACCGATCGACTCAATGGCAGAGGCTGATAGCTTCTAGCAGTAAGGTGGCAAGGGATGTAGGGGATTGGAGTCAATCTAATTAAATTGAGACAGTGGGTGACTGTCTTCATCATCGAACCATTACCGATCGACTCAATGGCAGAGGCTGATAGCTTCTAGCAGTAAGGTGGCAAGGGATATAGGGGATTGGAGTCAATCCAATTAGATTGAGACAGTGGGTGACTGTCTTCATCATCGAACCATTACCGATCGACTCAATGGCAGAGGCTGATAGCTTCTAGCAGTAAGGTGGCAAGGGATGTAGGGGATTGGAGTCAATCTAATTAAATTGAGACAGTGGGTGACTGTCTTCATCATCGAACCATAACCGATCGACTCAATGGCAGAGGCTGATAGCTTCTAGCAGTAAGGTGGCAAGGGATATAGGGGATTGGAGTCAATCCAATTAGATTGAGACAGTGGGTGACTGTCTTCATCATCGAACCATTACCGATCGACTCAATGGCAGAGGCTGATAGCTTCTAGCAGTAAGGTGGCAAGGGATATAGGGGATTGGAGTCAATCCAATTAGATTGAGACAGTGGGTGACTGTATTCGTCATTAAACCTTTACCAATATGTTCAGTGGCAGAGGCTGATAGCTACTCACTGTAAGATAGCAAGGGATATAAGAAAAAATTAATGCAATTTGATTTAATTTTGCAAATAGCTAATTTTCTAACTCTAATCTTGATATCTACTATGGTACGTAGCGCAAGGGGAGCGAGGACACTGTTCCAATCACAGTAATACAAAATGTTTAATAATTGATCGGCTGAAGTAATATATCAGATTCGAATTAAAGAGTCACTGAGTTTGAAAATTCAAATGAAATACGCGATAGTAATTTTCCTATATTTTCAGGTTTGGTGTTCTGATACTAGACTGATGTAATACAATTTGATATAAGCTCTGTGAGTGTATTGTTCCAAAGTTGTCTCTACAATAAACAACCCTTATCTTATTATCTTTATTATGCTGTTTTCTTTCATCATTGTTCTAACAACCACTAGCATATTAACTATCATCGAATTTTATAGAAACCACATTATGTTTACTAACTAACTGTTTTGTACTCGCTTGCGTATTTAAACCCCTATTAGACATGACAATAAACATACTCATAAATAGTACATATCTATCCATACTATACTTATTTAAATGATTTTAATCAGATTGATACAGAAAAGCCTATATGCAAAGCAGTTCTTATAATAAGTGTGGGTGGTACCACCACCACCGTACGTGTATGGATGGGTGGGAGGGTAATTTCTACACGTTATGAGTCGAATATAACTCCTAAGGCTGAGGTCACAATAGTATAGTGAGTGACGGAGATGTAACTGGAAGCCCCCTGACATTGAATGTTGAATGTGTTTAGTCATATAGATGGATTTGCAGTTTGGGAGTTTATTTATATAAAGGATACTTTAAAATTATCACGTTAAATAATATTATGATTTAACTTACATTTTGAAATAAAAAATAATAATATAATTGACATAAAACAAGGGAACGTCACACAAAATGTATTTCTACCAACATGTAATGAGCTAATTACGAGTTACAACATAACGGCCTTTCAAGCCTCAAGGCATTATCAGTTTTATCAAATCATAATAATGTTAGTAATTAGTTTGTAAAATGTTTTGTATTAATTTATGAAAACAGGAAAGAAGTCTCAAATACACACGCAATATCTATAAACAATTTTATCTTATTGAAATAGCATAGTCTTTGAAATAAAATTGGAACCTAGTGGATAAGTAATCTATTATATAATTTCATAATTTAAGGCAATTCATTGCTTTAAATAACCCTCATTATAATTGTTTTGTTTGATTTGTGTAATAACTACCTGGTACACGAAATGAGAATAACTTGTCAAGTAAAAAGATATTTACTGTAAAAATACAATCAGTGCGAATAATGTGTACAGCATTGAAGTGATTTGAACGTTTTCTTGTGAGTTCCATCGAGTAAAGATTAACAATTTAGTAAGTTAACCATCAAAGGTAAAAAACAGAGCTCCCTCAGAGACTAGTATATCTTTTTTTTTTTTTTTTTTTAACACTTCACTCGCCAGATCACATGGGTTTACAAGCCTATGCGTGAACTTTATTCACCTACACTTATTTTTTATATTTGTTCATAGTTTTTTTTTCTTTAACTATTTGCCTAACTATCATTTTAATTTTTAAGTAAGAGTGTTTGGTTCCAATATTTGACTCTATGATTTCTCACAATATTGAAGGGAATGGCCAATTAAAATTCAATATTTTAAGTTCTTGATGTTTAAAATATATTGTTTAATACCTTTAAGGTTAGAAATAATTTAATTAAAACATATTTACATTTTCTTTTTACAGTTCCTTTGCAAATCCAGTAGGGTATCATAATTTCAATTACGTCAACACCTGAAACTGAAATGCTTTGAACAATGACATGCTCTTAGAATTATAAATTTAGGGATCGATTTTGATGAAAAAATGTCACAGAGACTAAATACGTCTAGATAAAAATTGTTTGTTTTCAGGGATACTTTTATGATGTACATCACTGTACTGTGTAGAAAGTCATGAATACTCAACTGTATTCAGGCCTAATTCAATAAAAGTAGACTGGTATTATTTCTCAAAAAGGGGCATTTGCAATAACTATTAATATATAAGACACCAAATGGATATTTATACGAATAACATCGAAAGGAATCTGAAGAGAATCTTATATAGCTCTGACTTAAAAAACCTAATTTTTTATGAAACATTAAGAATATTTAAATACGAAGTTGTAACAGACGCCCACGTAAATAAATGCTCAAAATAATATATAAATTAGTTATTAAAATAAACTGAGCAAAATGTTGTTACACACACACTTATTGGGAAGTAAGGAAGCAAGTTTAGGCACAAAGAAAGGCAACTAGTTACACAGTGTTTCCTATGTTCCTTGCTCCATGTTGGAATGAAAAATGCTATTCACTAGCAACAACATTATTTACAAAAATTGTCTACTTATGAAGAAAGCAACAATCTAAACGCTTAGAACTTAAGCTTAAGCGGTCTAGTGTCATATTTTCCAGTGACATCCTCGTCAAGGCACTATCTATATTATGTTCATGATATCCAGATGTGACAACCTCAGTGGTATCGCAGCGATACTTACTTCAGTCTCAGCGATACCACTGAGGATGCTCAATCACAGCATAGGCGAAACGTCTGGTTATCTTGTAGATAATGTAGATAATACAATGATGCGGTCGTTACCGGGAAATATAGATTCTAGTTAATCTAAACGCTGTTTGTATTAGATGAATATTTTTTCGCCTAAGTGAAGTAGGTCTTTTGGAATCAGGTTATATTCTAGTATTTTTTAGGACTTAACTAAATATTACAGAACAATTAATCAAGATGGATAACCTAATGAAAATAAGTTGATGGTATTGTTTCAAATTGAAGCCCGTAGTGATGCAAGAATTTCACTAATTACAGTTATAATTAGAATATTGGACTTTTTAATTAAATTTTTCTTTGCTAAATAAATTAATAACAAACATGTTTGATAGCCATGTTAAAATTTTGTTATGCATAACAAAGCCTACTCTTTTATGAATAAAAATTATAGTTTTATGAATCTATTAGTAATAGAATTAAAAAAATCTATTAAATATGAAAAATCTATTAAAAAATTAAAAATATGATATAATTCAATTCAATATTTGTTAAAATAGGACTTGGTTTGAAGTTCTTCATATTTCTTTTCAAAAAGAAATCATTTTATAGATAATTTAATCACAAATAGTATAGATATTCTGACTAACATGTAGATTGTTTGAGAAACTGTTTCTAAAGAAATATTGTGGAAAGAGTTAACCCAATGCCTTTCCTCATTTAACGATGTTATTAATTTGCATATTTGTATTCGTTAATAACATATAAAATATATGAAAACCACTTAAGTGGCATGCTATAAATATAATGAATAGTATTATACAAAACATCGTGTTATGGTATAAGTTAAATACAAGTGTATTATAAAAATATTAATTTTTATTATAAATAATATATATTGCCAAAGGCATTCATTTAATCTCAAATAACATCAAGGAAGGTAGAAGATTATCATATTTTCGTTTCTAAATTCGGATTTCATCGTTTATCATAATAAATAACATATTAAAGCATTGTTAGATAAATATAGCTAGGGGTTTATCATTCAATGATACTTACAATAAAGACAAGTTAATAAGGATATCATACTTTTATTATCTTAAAAAAAAAATAAAAAATAAAAAACAAATAAATTAATAAAAATAAATAAATAAAATACTGTCAACTTTTCTATGTAATAGTGTTCTTTTCTTGGATCGTGTTGTTAGTAAGGAATTGAACATAGTTATAATCATAATTTGTTATTTATCCAATAATATAAACTGACATTCGACAGCTTGTAGACCACACCATCCCTCTCACATTAGACGTCTATTGTGTGTATACCGGATACTGTACATCACTTCCAGCCTGACATGTTCTCTGTGACGTAAGGTGTTATTGGGCCACATATACTCTGACCTAGAGAACATTAGACCAGTAGCTTGTAAACCACCCCATCCCTCTCACATTAGACGTCTGTTGTCTGTATACCGGATACTGTACATCATTTCTTGCCTGACAAGTTCTCTGTGATGTAAGGTGTTATTGGGCCACATATACTCTGACCTAGAGAACATTAGACCAGTAGCTTGTAAACCACCCCATCCCTCTCACATTAGACGTCTATTGTCTGTATACCGGATACTGTACATCATTTCTTGCCTGACAAGTTCTCTGTGATGTAAGGTGTTATTGGGCCACATATACTCTGACCTAGAGAACATTAGACCAGTAGCTTGTAAACCACCCCATCCCTCTCACATTAGACGTCTATTGTCTGTATACCGGATACTGTAAGTCACTTCCAGATTAATGGTTTCTGTCATGTAAGGTGTTATTGGGCCACATATACGCTGACCTAGAGACTAATAGACAAGTAGCTTGTAGACAACCCCATCCCTCTCACATTAGACGTCTATTGATTGTATACCAGATACTGTACGTCACTTTCAGGGAATGGTTTCTGTCATGTAAGGTGTTATTGGATCACATATACACTGACCTAGAGACCATTAGTCAAGTAGCTTGTAGACCACCCCATCCCTCTCACATTAGTAGTCTATTATCTGAATACCGGATACTGTACATCAATTCCAGCTGACAGAACTTCTGTCATGTAAGGTGTTATTTGCCTATACGTACCTAGACAAGGTGTCACTAACATTTATATTAACATTTGCAAAATGATACCTAAAATATGATTGCAAATGAATCTTACTTGATGGTTAAAACTTACCTAATATCAACATTAGGTTATATATTTTAAAACATCGTGCCTAGATACTGGCCGAGATAAATAAACTATCAATTATGAAAGTTATAAAGAACAGTGTGTAGACAAGGGAAATGTCATAATTGAAGTGGAAAGTCATAACAGAATCTATCGAAAGTTTAAAGTCGGTATGGTAGTTTTGACCCTCAGCGCAAAAGTAAATATCCCCCATACTGCGATCAATTATACTCAGTTGAGTTTATGGCAATTGTAATGTAAATATTTGTTGTCTTATATTCACTTGGATGTTTTCTATTCTAACTTTATACAATTTGTTAATATTAAATTCATATTAATCATTTATTGTTGAGTTTTCATCAATGTCTGTTTTTTTAAATACTATTATTTCTTAATAATTTATATAATTTTACTGTAGAATTGTTCAAATTTTCTAAAATCACAGTATGTTTGGTTGGAATGTATTAATCGATATTGTAAAATGCATAAATATAAGGTGAATCGTGAATGTATAAAACAGTTATTGGGTGGTTACAATAACGAACAAATTATACAGTTTCGTTATTATATTGTATTTTATATTCAAATTATAACATTTGAATATAAAATATAACATTGGCATCTATTCGAAATAAAATAATTAATAAAACATTCTCTACTAGTGTAAATTAATGTAATGAATCAAGTAAAATATTAAGTAAAGCTTTAATCGTTATGGATTAATACAGTTCTTGGAAAACGTTTCGAAACAAGTAACTATACAATAGAGATCCTACAGGCTAATAACTTTTCCAAACTATATTCACTTATATGTTAAAATCTAGGTCATATAATCCTTCTACCACGTTTATTCTATAAAACGGCTGCAGTGCTACCACAATCGGTTTTGGTAGAGTCGCTTCCCAAGCGAACCCTATCAAACCTTCAAAGCGTCTCCTAATACGCCAAACAGAGTCAATATTACCGTAAGTGCATAGGTCGGTGGGTGGGTCAATACGACCGCATATGTACATGTGGGTTAGTAAGTCCATACCACCGCACGTCTACGGGAATTTTGATCCTTACACCATACGTATATTTAGAAAAAACTCAAAGCTATGAAAGTTATGTAATCATTTTATTATATGAGAGAATATTAAACAAAACATTGGGCTTGTCTAACCAGGAGAGGGGTACTGTATTTTAATTGGACATCTCATCCCACTAAAAGTCATATGATTAAAAAAAAATGTTATTGTAAAAGATAAATAATGTTACTAAAGTAAGCCTAGAATATTTAATGACTAATTTACAGCTCATTTATAGTATTATGTTTTCTCTCCTGTCAGTTCCAATAGGTCAGCAGAGCGCGAGTGAGCTTTCTCATGTATTGAAGTGAGCTCAATTCAAGTTGCAGTTAGTGAGCTTCCCCAGATAGTCACAGTAAAGTAGAGTTATCCTGGTCAAGCTTTCTACTGACTTACGAATAAAATCAGTCAACTAAAGTTAATATATTAATCTGTCGTCTAATTTCTTTGATGCAAGTAAACTATATCTGACAATAAATATCTTGGTAAACTAGAGTCTACACTGTGGATTCACACTGGAGGTTTTAATGCAAACGTTTATTCCAACTAACCAATTCCCAATAGCAAGGAACGTGTTTTACAAAATATTCTTCCTCTATACGAGATAATTTGATGTTGTCTTCAGATTTCAAATGTTATTTAATATGACATGCGCTTAAATATTTTAATTATTCTTTGCTCTAAGACATTATGAAGTAAAAACTATTCCAGATGAATTATCACCCAAAATCTCTGGGTGGCAAACTTGGGATAAGTCTTACATTCAGAACACTTTTCATAACTTTTTGACTGTCATAAGTAGAATAAACCTTACTCATGTAATAAACTCTAATGTGTCACTTTCCTTTTACTAATGGAAATTTATGAATCAGGAAAACAGTCATGTCATGTAGAGGAGACACTCAAACTATGAAGGACATTGTTACTGATTGGTCATTGTGTTTTTTACAGGGTTGAGGGAGCAATACTTTAATTGCTTTAAATAAATGTACATAATTATTAGAATATAAGGGGTAGACTAATGGTTTCAGTCACTAAGGTAAACAGATTACGTGGAATTTCCACTAAAATAAATATAGTACAAGTTGAATTGATGATACCGAAGTGAGATGGATTCAAATGTTATCAAATATGTTAGAGGTCAGGATGACCAAATATTGTTACAATTTAGTCGTCAAGTGCAAATTAAAATATCAAATTAGATCGATTCTAGGAGTTTTTTTTGTATTGATAATCAATATCTTGGAATTCGCAGGATATTATAGTAGTTGCAAGGATGTTGATTTACTTTGATTTTGATTATAATTCCATTAAAATTGAATCTAAATGTCAATGTCTCAAAATAAAATTCCTTATTAAATGCCAATATTAATGGGATCTTTCACAGTTTCAATTAATGAACCATATTGTATGTAATTCAATGTCATCAGTAGCCTGTTGCTGTAATAAATAAGCCCCTGGGATGTCTTGAGGGGCTAATGGCAATCGACAATGTTTGATGAGGTTGGTTCTAGTCCAAATATCACAGGAGTGGGTCAATGACATTACGAAGTTCGATATTAGTTTAATTATTCTATGGTTCAGAAATAAAGTTGTACAATTTTACTTGCTGATAGTTGTAATGTTTAGAAATAGATTACCTTGTAGCAACACTGATTGCTCACTAAATCAGTGGATGGAACCAATGTTGTAATGTTTATTTATAGTCCTATTAGTATCCAATCCTCAATATAGAAAATGTTCGAAAAATGCATGTCGAGACAGCCTGAAATCACTTTATAACATATAACATTATATCTCCACGTGCAGTGATTAGGGTATGAAACATTCTTTTTATGAGCTTTGGTAAGTTTTATGGATGCCATAAATTCACTAAGATAATATAGCTCTAATAGTTTACTATCCAGTATCCAAGAGCTTTAAAAGTACATGAATTTCTACAATTCAAATCAAATTTCAAATTTTCGGAGTAAAAGAGTTTCACGTAATTATTGTGTCATGTTTATTAACCACAATCAAGCGTTTCCATAACACAATATTCTGTATATTATATTTTTCTTGATCTCTCACAAATAGAAACCTGTATCGGTCATTTTGTATTAATTTTTTATATTGAGTGGTTTTGTATTAACACACAATTTTAGAAACAAAACATATGACCAATCTTTGCATGTTTACGGATTACATAAGTATTTCTTTAAAATATTAGTAAATACAATAATGATAAGGGAATATAAAATATAATGTAGTAATAATAAAAAATATAAGGTAAGCAAATTAAAAATGAAAATTAATAAAGACAAAAAACACACAAATGGTATTAAAAAAATAAAAAAGTATAACTAATTTTTATGACTTTTTTTCGACAAAATCCACATTTAAATAATTATTCCATAAAAAATTCATGATTCTGTTTATTTTTCATCAAAATTAAACAAACTTGACTGATATAGAAGTTGTAAGTAAAAAATACAGTTAAACAAATACAGCATTTATTGCGTTGTGGCTTGACAGAAGGTTTATTGGGAATTTTCATGTTGAGATAATGTTTTTAGAAGAGTTAGTTCTGGAACTATGTTTCACGAAGATTTAAGTATGTTTGTGACAAGAAGATCCTGAAAATAATTTATTTGGAATACATTCACTCCAATGTAAAGGGGTTCTACAAAACAAAAGTTTATATAACATTCAAAAATTAAAAAAATCAGCAATACTGATAATATTAAAAAGCACAAAAATGCAGAAAACGAGTCATGGAATCAGGCTTGTAGAATGTATGTATTTGAAACATTATTAATCGATCGTTATTATTAAAAAAACAAAATTGGTGTGTTTACAATGATTGAAAAAGTGCTACAAGAATGAAAAACAATTATACAAACAAACACGTCTTTAAGAAATTTTTATAAAATATCGCTAAATTAAATTCAACAATTTTTATTTTAAAGTTTAACACCACACAGGATACTGTATGTACAAAATATTCAAATTTCAATCTATGAAAAAGACCTTTTTTTAAACCCTCTATTCAGTTGAAGTGTACTTTGAAACAATAACAAAAGTGCTAGTGCTCCACTGTGCGTACACATATTCTAATATTATTTGTATATGGGAACTTAAAGTACGTAACTTTGTGTATGTTGTTAACCAATTATATAAATAAATCGGCAATTCTAATATATTGCTCGGAATATCTGACATTACTAGGTAGAAGCTTGCAGATATTCCCTCAAACTTAATTACAATACGATCGAGTGATATTGCGATATAGACCAAGTGTAATATTGACAAAATAGGGGGAGAATATGAGCGAGAGAGTCTGCTGTTTTAATTATATTGGCATATTGGTTGAGTAATAGTTGCAATTAAAATGGTATATTGCTATTTTACAGTGCAACCTATTACAGGGGCACAGCGTTATTTAAAAATTAAGTAGCAGTTCTCAATATCGTTTCATTCACAATCACGTTAATATATTTAAAGAAAGTAGACCCCACCTGAGTACAGCTGGGATACCTCTACCTCTACTTAAATAATGTGTATCTGATTTCAATATTTTCAATATTCAATTTCAATATTATAGTAAAAATAGCTGCTGAAAACAAAATTAATCTACACAAAACTAAATCTACACACATTTAAGATAATTTGTTCGATTCCGTAATTTCTAAATTTATTAATATGGAAAATATGTCAGCTGGAAATATGTTCCCACTTCAGTAAAGTATTTCAACTTTTCAACATTGGCAAATTGCCTTCATCAAGAACCAAGCTGTGAGAAGGGAGCTGATTGAATAAATGCTGCTTTCATATCAGTAAAGTGATAGTACTATACAATTGGTTTAAGTCATATTACAGTAGCTTATAGAACGATCTAAAACTGTAACATTACTAGATTATCTGATCAAGTGCTAGCTTGAGTATACTGAAGTTTGTTATATTTATTGTGTGGGTGGGTCATAGTACGTGTAAGGGTGGGTGGGATATCACCACTGTACGTATATGTTAGTTAGTTATACTGCCCTCATAAATTAAAAGTCCTTATCTCCATTTTTAATGAAATTGAGTTTTTAATATATCCAGGTCAAGAACCTTGTAATACACAACATTCAAAAATTTTATGTAGAACAAATCTTTTAACTCTAAATTATAAAAAAACATTAACATAAATGCCTAATCACACAAAACTATTGCAAAAACCTAACTCCCAATAATATCACAAATATTCTCAATTCCAATGGAGTTAGGGTTTTTTGTTTTAGTATTTGGAGATGCAGTTTTTTGATTTAGTACTCTGTGGAACAGCTGGACTTAAGGTGTTTGTTGAAGGAGTTAAGGTATAAACATTAGTAAAGTGTATAAGCTAAATTCATAGTTCCGAAATGATAATAACAGTTATACTAACTTTTTAACTTCTAATTAACTGATTTTAAACACAAACTATTAGGCTTTATTAAAATAGATTATTTAATCTAATATTATGTGAGGTTAAGGTATTTTTATCTATTATTGTGTTTTTAAGACCAAAGAATAATAAGCTAAAAAACCTCAAGTTCATTTTTTTTGTCAAATTCACAGATGTTAGAGTATTTTTTTAAAGGTATTTTCTGTTTTAAATATGTTTTTCCTTGTTTTTAAAAAGGTATTTTTTGTTTTTAAAAAGTGGATAATGAACATACTAAAAGACTAACATGAAGTTAAAATGTAATGATAAGGTTACATGACAACTTAATCAACAATGTGGTTTCCTGTAAAATTGCTTTCTGTGGAGTTAAGGTCCTCTAAATTATGAGGGCAGTATAGTACGTGTGTTGGTGGGTCATTGTACATGTAAGGGTGGGTGAGCCATCATCACTGTACGTACATGGTGGTTAGTTATAGTACGTGTGTTGGTGGTTAATTGTACGTGTAACGGTGGGTGGGCCATCAACACTGTACATATATGGTACTTAGTTAAAGTATGTGTGTTAGTGGTTCAATACAACTGTATGTGAAGGTTGGGTTGACCATCACTATTGAACTTGTATTCAGTATATAATATTATCTAATATTTCTAGTACTTATAAGAAGCAGCTTGTGTATCATTTCTAGTTCAACTGAAGCAGCATGTTGAATGGGCATTGTGCCCAGACCATTCAGCGCATTGTAATATCCACAAAGCCACGTTTTCATCATTTTGCATTGCATTTAATAGGCTTTTATATCATTGTTATCATCAACGTTCTTAAATAACTGGAAATGTCACGAAGAATATGAAATTACTAAATAAACTAAATAGAGGAGCTCGTATTTCACAATAGCCTTTAAATATAATATTATAATGACTTATGGATGTCAAAATATTTGAAGAATAGTTACTTTTATTTTATTTTGTATCTATATTGAGTGATGAAAACGTTATTTTTTTAATTCATGAAAACATTAATGAAGAGTTTTAGTTATAACTGATGAAAACATTGTAAAATAGTAAACATCAAAAATATAATTTTCTTTTCAATACATTGTTAATTATTTGACTTTCTTTCGCATGTATCATTAAAAAAGAAATTAATAAAAAAAAAACAGTAAACGTTTAATCAAAATGCGCTTTTTTATATAGATCGGAGTTACAAAATTAAATGGGGGAAAGATAGATACACTCTCTTGCTGATTGATTTATAGCAAGCTTTTACTTCGTGTTCCAGACTTGTCAAGTAAAGAGAGAAAGAGACAAGTGATTTAATGGTAAGGATCCAAAACCTAACTGCCTTTCTTTCAGATAAACTTTGTCATGCAATTGAGCTTTCTCGTATAGTATTCTAATACAATAAATCAAACATAGGAATGTAGCTTCTGAAATATCATGGTTTTTAAATTTAAATTCTATTTGTAAAGACTTAAAATATCTTGCCCATGTTACTGTACTTACTTCTTTCTTAATAGAAACTATAACCATTGTTAAGCATAGAATTATTAGCATCATTAAATATATTAATAAATTATTAGTTAAAGGACAAAAATCATACTAACCAGAATAAACTAATAATATTGAAAAAAAAAAAAAAAACTGCATGACATGAAAAACAATACAAAAGTAAATGAATGATTTTGGTGTAAATTGTTGAAACAGAAGCAAGACCAGTGTAGCCTGTTACTGAGTCAGGTAAATTTATCCTCAGAAAGGGATATATATATATATATAATATATATTATATATATATAATATATATTATATATATATATATATATATATATATATATATATATAATTCCAAGTAATCAGAAGGGTAGTATGTTCACTCTGTAGCCTTAATTAAGCTACTATTTATTTTTGATATGTTGAACAACTTAAATGAGAGATTAAAATAAAAATTCTTCAATGATAAAAATTTTTCTTTATTTTTCTTCTTATAACTTCAACAAAATAAAATTGGATTTCTTCTGCAAATAATGATAAAAACGAAAATAAAAGATCTTTCTTTATTTAATTAACGGAACACAAATAAACTAAAAATCAAAACAAATCAAATATCTTCAGACCAGAACCTTTTTTATTAATTCAACTGTTTCAATAAAATTTTTTATTTATTTATTAAATCAATAATTTCAAAATTGCTTTAAAATTGCAAAATTGTTTAAATTGAAAATTTCTTTAAAAAATGGAAAAAATTGCCTCCGGGAGATCTGGAACCAAAAGAAATAACCAGCTTTTAGTGACTTGAAACATTGTCCTTTTTAAACAGAAAACAAGGCACTCTGAAAACTGTCACTAGAAGAGTGACTACAAACAAGAAACAAGTTTTAACCGCGCATGCTTGGTGGATCTTACTCTATCTACTAAAACCCTACAGAAAAACCTAACTAAAGAAAACTTGTCAAAATTACTTACGTAGCTGTCCTGGAGGTATCAACTCAAAACGTGACCACAACAAAGCGCGACAAACGCTCACTCACTCACAAGCGAAATGAAAAATTGCCGAAACGGAAGACAAGACTCCGAACGGTTAAAAAATCGCCGTGAAGAACTAACGTGGTCACGCAACGAACGAAAACTTCAAACTGCCCGAACGCTCGCAACCCTTCCACCAACGGACTTACCCCCTCTTTACTATAGAAGCTAAACCAACCAATTAGAACCCTCTAAACCAGGACAACTGAACAGGTAAGGCTCACCAAACATGTTGATTTCAGAAAACATGTCGCATGAAATTGACAGGAAATTAACAACGTGAATATACTGGTTATTTAGCTAATTTAAATGGGAAAAAACTACTTTTTTATTTGAAAGGGGAAGATTCTGAATTTTTCTCAAAACTTGGAGAATTTGTATTGAAAACTTTTGGTAAAAGAACCAAACACCTAAACCTCTCAGTTCTTACAATATTTAACGTATTCTAAACACAATTCTCTAAAATAATTATAATGTGACAATTAACAATTGTTACAACTCTTAGCGACCCTTGTGTACTGATATTATAATTCCTTATATAATCGGTCGTTAACATACAGTAGTTGGTTAAGCCCAGCTTTTGGGCAGTTCTTAGATTTATCCGAATCAGATATAAAAAATATCTAAAGGCTGTGTACCATTGGATGTTTATTTGTCATCGTGCTATTAATTAATTCCCCTTTTAACGAGCAGTTGGCCTTAGTTTGTAACGAAAACTACATTCCCCCATAAACAATTATTCTACAACCGACTTGTCCAATTATTAATAATGAATAAGTAATTGATCTTGTTGGTAGTGTGAAAAAGAATTATTGAGTCTCAGTTCTATTTAAAAGTAGGGTTAACTTTATTTATCAATGCTTTGTATTTATATCTTATGGATTTCAATGTCAGCTGTAAAAAAACAAAAATAAAAAAACAACTTAACAAAATGTAAATCACCGCGTCAACCCGTCAAATATCTAAGTCAAGGTTTTCCGACCATTCAACACTGTTTCCTCTAATTAATGAAGTCCAGCTAATCCCCCTGAAAAGAACTCAATGGACAGTCATTATGTTATCCACAGTTTTAATTTATATTTCACAGTAACATGACTAGTAATTTGTCATTCCTCATATGGTTGTTCATTTGAAATTGCCTTACCCTTACTATCTTCCCAAACCTTGTCAAAAGTGACTCAACTGCGTCTTACTCCTTACGAGGTGAGTTCATTGCTTCGATGAAAGTCATAGGTCACTTAAATTACATTAAATAGTATACGTGTGTATTTTTTGGGGAGAAAAACTAGACACACCGTGCTTAATTAAATTTTATATTTATACACAGTGACTACAACGGTGTCGATTGAGTGGTGACTCTTTCAAAATAAAAATACTAAACCACCCCGTTCCAGCATACAACCATTTTGTCTCAGAATAGTGGCTAGAAAAATACGCTTCTCCTAATCGAGCGAATGAGAAGCCGTCCACTGCTCAAACCCCCTACATTCGTTAAATTTTATTCACAGGTCCACTATGATTTTAGTCTATTTTTTTTATAAGGAGTGGCCGATATTCTTCTTAACCTTACTCTCCCCATTCCTCACAGACTATTGGTCTGTGCGAGGAACTTATTCAGACAGAGTAAGGGGGTGAACCAGTACAGTAAAATGTGAATATTACTGATATCATATGGTTGTTTCATTGCGCAACTTTTATTACTATTTTATAGTTGTGGTATGTCAGAAATATTAAAATAAAAATCTCCCACATTAATATCACATACCTACTAATGAGTGCCCTCCAACCCACCTACAGATGCCGCATGAAATTGACAATTTTGACAGCACGAACCATATTGCCTCACTGTTTCATCTTTAATAGATCAAAATAATTAAATGTTGGCAATTTAAATGCTTCATTCATGAAAATTAAACCGATTCCATTGACAACTTCTACAGTTTTTACTAATATTTATTGCAAAGTTACTCTAATACTACATACATATTTAAGACTATAGATTGCTCTTTGTTAAGATTATATAAACAAGCTTTTGCGAGCTATGATCTATAAAATGTACATTACAGTTTTACTGGAAAGGTAAAGGAAGATGAACAGTACGGGAGATAACATATACCCCGGTTCTGCTGCATATATTTACGACCTACTGAATTATATGTAATATTTTTTGCATATGATAATTTTACTATGTATTACGTTTTTGAATATACTCATAAAGGGTTACTTTAGATAGCTAGTCTATGTTTCATCTGAAATAATCAAAAGCTAATAATTCAGTACAAGTGACTTAAAATAAAGACCAATTACAGAATACGGAATAAAACATCATAGGATCTTTAAAGTATATTGAACAGTGATTTTGGTATAACTCAAATAGCCCTTAATGTTCATCTTACCATTTAATAATATATAGACTTATGTAAGGAAATTGACATGTATTTTGACATTTTAGTAATATTTATGTAAATTTAAGTAAATAATCCTTAATGTATATCTAACCATTCATGCAATTGTTGAGATCCCAAGAAATGCGTTTTATTGAAATTGGATAGTCGTACATGAACAAGAGCTGTATAGCACACATACAACTGCTCAGTATAAAATAAACACATTCACATAGAAATGTAACTAACTGAAACTGTATCACAAATTTAATTAATTGGAAGTGCTCTAAGCTACATCGTAATTTAATAATTTTACAGAGAAATAATTATTTTGGGAAGTGGCTAGTCTTTGATTTTACTGTGAAATGAATTATTTAACGGAACGTGCTTAAATCTATGTATCATGAAGTAACAATCGTCTATTTGAGGAATTCCATATGACTATGGATTATGGATTACTAAAAATCATGTAATTTTGTTTTATGTTGAGTTATTTATAAGATTATAAGAGATATTTCATAGCTTATTTACAATTTCGATGCCTTTGAAATTGTTAAAGTTTACGGGTTCCAAGATATATCTGTTAGAACATTAGCCAAAATTTAATAGGGAAACAAAAATGCAGACTCAAGCAAGTCTGCTCTTAATGATTCCTAAGTAAACGTCGACTTACCTTGAAATATCCACTGCAATATGGATGATACGTTATACTCAATGTTCAACATACATAGCTAGGAACCCAGAAGCTTACATTTGATAAGGGATACCTCATTTCCTTTAAATTTTTAGTAAATGTATGCTTCCAATGATAAGCTTCATAAGGTTCGGTAACAAAGATGAACTATTTATCTATACAAACTGCTGGTTATACGATAAGTAACTTAGTTAAAAAAGTGATGTAAATTTGAATGATACTTTAAAAAGCAAGTATATATTTATTTTAAATCATAAACAAATGCATTTAGACACATTACTTTCCAAAATATTATCGTATTAATAAAAAAGGTAGAATATGTTTTGACATGCTGATTTTATAACTCTAAGTCTCTCCGTAAATGTTTTAAAATATCAATAACCATTTAGATGTTATTAAAAAATCTCTACAGTAACTGAATTTATCAGTTTCTTCCTTTGATACCTTCAATGATAACAGTAGGCAGTGTCACAGAATAATCCATAAATCAATCTCGGCAGGAGAGAAGAATCCATCTTATGTTTGCGGACTAATCTGTAAAATAAACATCTATCCTAATGTTAAATTTAATAGTTAACTGGCTTCTTAATTAACTAACATATTACATTTGGTTGAAATTACAAGCAAGTAAATGCAAATACTTTTAATTTGAGTGGACGATAAACATTGAAATGAAAAAGTCACTAGGCAAATATACTAAAATCTTTACCATTCACACAAATTCCCATTCAAACTTTTAGCGTTCATTCTTACCCTCCAATTGTGCCCCTTCCAGCAGTGGTGTCACCAGTTATTAGCAAAAAACTCGCTTACGTTATAAAATGCATACGAGGCTAAAAAGCTTTTAAGGTGGTTTTTAAACGCTTTTGGTGATAGGGTAGATTTTGTTGAAATGGACAGTCTGTTAATGAAATGAACCCCTGCTTCACACGGCAAATGCTGATAAATTACTGTTCTGTGCGTCCTAGTCCTGTAGTTATCCCTGCCTGAAGTGTTATGTTCATGTGTGTCTCGGCCTCTAATCTGAGCGCATTTAGACTTACAAGACATGGTTATTTAAATAATTTAGACAAGGTAATGTTAGTTTTTTTAATTTACAAAAAAAAGTATTTCTTGATGTTCCAAAATCACTCCTGGTGATCGTTCGAATCAATTTGTCGGAGCTTGAACACTCTTGAGGACCGATAGTTTGCACAGGCTCCACAGAGTACTATTCCAAAGAATTCACGGGGATAGATTAAGCCATAAAACTCCATCATCAGTATATTTGGTTCAGGACCTATGGACAAAAATGCCTGAAGTTAGTTTGGCACGTACAGCGTCTATATGGTATTCCAAGGAATTTTGACGTGTAGGGTTCCTATAGCAAGTTTTGAACAAATGACCTCACACAGTTTACTGTACGTTCCAGATATATATTATGGTTATTTACCATCCCCAGACCTGAGGGCACACGTGTTAGATAGTACGTATTGTGAGAAAGTGTTTTAAATATCATTGAACAACCATCTCAGAACAATCTTGCAGCTTCCTAAGAAAAGTAGTTGATGTCTAGTTCTAATAACTGTTCAAATTGAGAATTTATTGCATTTTAAATTACCAATTTTATGTCATATTGAAAGAAATAGAGTCCAAATGATCATACCAATAGCACCGGACAGATTTTATTATTTTATCAAACGGTTTCCTTTTGAAATGTCATAGATCATTTGGTCAATAAAAATACAATTTAAAATAAACTTCTTTACTCTATGAAATGGTAATAATGAATCCCGTTATATTTGAAAAATCTCTTTAAATAATAGAGGGGCTACAAACAACATTTTTTTAAATTAGACTATTGTTTGTCTCCGATTTACTGTTGCGTGGTCTAAATGCAGATAGAAAGTAGTGCATTTGTTACTTTACTGTAGGCGTTAGAAAAATAAACATTGATTGTTTTAACAAAGTAACTTAGAGTTGTTTTCATAAACAAACAATCAAATGTCAGCAGTAGTAAACTTACAGGATACGATTTGCATACAATATGCATATCAATCAGCTGGTAACAGTAGCACTTTTTCAGCACTGACGTTAAATTTATTTGCGAAATGTAGTTAAGTCGGGAAATCCTTTAAATGCCCTTTTCCAGTTTACAATTTTAGGATCTAAGTATCTAAAAACATATTTGTATTTAAATGTAATGTTGTGTAAACATTTCGAGTACTTCTTGACTTCTGTTTAAACAAACATACGGTCGTTTAATTTTTATGTAATCTATAAAGACACAACATATAGGCCTACCATTGGTAATATTATTAAAACCATAGCATAAGTAGGTGTTAACTAGTCATTTATTTTGTTATGTTTTGTATATTATTATGTAAGCTTTTTGTTTTTCTAATAGCTTCAGCATAAATGGTGCCTTCATTTCACAATCTTTCTGGAGTTACATTTATATAAATAGCCTTCAGTAAAATTTAAACTACGTACAGGTTATTTAAACCCTCAATTACTGAAAAAATACGTCACTGACATACTGTGGATTATAAAAATGATAGTGTTACTATAAAACGATAAACAAATTAAAAACTACTTCCAGTCACTGTCAATGTTCTAACATAAGTGCAAATGTATTGTTATATTGCTGTATAGATACAAGTAAAAAGTATATATAGAATAGAAATAGGAATCACGTCATTCGTCTGCAGCTGCAGCAAACGTGATCAGCGAGACAAAGCAAACATTTGCTGAGTCTTGATGGATAGTTGGGTTTGCGCTGATGAAACTGGTGTCAACGGCCACTGGATATTAGTTTTGCACGAAGATTACTCTATTAAAGATAGTTCAATACTTGAATTAATACACAGTTAATGACATTAAATATCTCAATAGGACTTGAATCATAACATCAGAAATAAAAATTATCAAACTTAAAAACTTATCTGTTTAATTTAGTATAATACTTTATTTTCCTATGTAATGTATGAAATAAATTGTATTACACTTTCAGTACCATTAACGTTTTTACCTATGTGATGGATAGTTTAACGGAAACAACAATTATATGGTTGATTTTCCTAGTAAGTAAGATTGTTAAAAAGAAGGAAAATTTTACTTATAACAAAATAAATAATATGTTATATCATGGCATTACAAATAAAATTACACGTTTATTTAAATATTTTACTAAAGGTTAATTGTATTTATGGAAGTAAATAACGCAAACATATACAAAGAAATTTTGTAATTGCGTACTTTTTATTGTTATACAAGTCAATATTGAGCTAAGTAATGTAATATTTTTATAAGTAATGTAATGTATAGTTACATTTTCGATAGCAAGCGCATCAAGATGCTATTTACAATGTCACCAGACGTTTCCCTCATGATGTGATGTGGCGCTGAGATACAGTAAATAGTGTGCATAGCACCTCAATGTGGTTGTTACCGGAAAATATAGCTGTCAAGTAGACCCTAATACCGCAATATAACGTCAAAGTTATTTTAATAAGTTGATTTAGTCATGCTTTACTAACTGTTGTTTACTTACATTTTAAACTATTCTGAGCTCCTTACAATTGTTGAACATATAGTTATTATTTTCTGTAGAAATACACAAAAACAACCCTTTTATTATAAGCAAATGGATGAGTATATTTCAAGTTTTTTGTCTTTTATCTACTTTTTTAATCCGTAAGTTATCATTTTAATACTAATTCATGATACTTAGGCTACCTCATATATACCTTCTTTTGATGCAAACATAATCATTTGCATCAAAAGAATGTCAAAGATAACTCCCCCCCCCCTTTGATTACAGCTATCTTTTGTAATTCACTTTAGACAAGCTATAACAAATTGTTTACTTCTGATGAAGTAGCTAACATTCAGGTTTATTGTAGAGTTAAAAATGGCCAAAATTAAATTGTAAAACAAATAAATTTCCATTAAAAAACATAAAAGGTGATTTGGACAAAACATGTTCACTACAAGTAAGAATGTACAATCGGGATAACGGCTTCAATAACAACGTTATGAGCTGAACAACGTGATATAGAACTGGAATTTAATATCTGGATGACGGAGATGTGTGAAAATGGTTTTATTAAAAATATTTTCAGAATTTGTTGTATTCATAGAAGTCGGATTCTAATAATTCCAGTTGTTTTAAGAGTCTGTTCTGAAAGCTGAACCCAAATAAATGTAATCCTGAAATGGAACAATTCACTAAGCTTAGTATGTATACTAATGTTTGAAAACGAAAATCCATCCCTAAAAACTAATTTATGTCTTGCTTGACCATTGATAATTATAAAAGGTCGATTATACCTTTCTTGATAAGAAATATTAAATAGAGTTTTTTTTTTTATTTTTTGCTTATTATTCACTTGAATGGGGCACTAACTTGGGTGGAACACACAGACAGCGTTTGAGCAAATGCTTGGAATGTATTATATGTATACTAAGAGGGGACTAATTTTGTTCTCATTTACTTTCAACTTTTCGTAGAATAAGGCTATGAATTGTATGTTAATTAAACATGCGTTAATAACATTTGGCGAGAAGTTACTTTTTAAATCATAGAAACCCAATAAGAAAGGATTTATTGAAATACTGTTTCTAAGGATTGAAAATACTCCATAGATGTTTCCTTTTTCCATTAGAGTAACATTGTCATTCAATGTTTTGTATCAAACTATTGATACAAAAACTTAAACATAACACGAAAACTTAGAAAATTTAGTTTTTATTGCGGTATGTTTAAGAAATTTTCGACTATCTCTACATGATTGTACTCTACTATACGACTTTGCAAGTTTGCATCCCTCTAAAGCAAACTCGTAGGGTTTTCTATAATTAAAAAATGTGTTATATAGAAGAGCGGTAGCAGACTGAGATTTATACTGATGGGATGGTTTAGAGTACCACAAAGGGAAGGGTAAGCAAGCGTAGAAAACCATCTTGTAGTGAATCAAGGCCTGTCGGCTAGAATAATATAAACAAATAACTGACTCATGTTGCACAAACTTGTATGGTAAAATCATTTCCTCAGCATAGTAATCATAAAAATAAACTAATGACTGAAATACAGATGTTTGTATGGTCTCATTTTTTAATAACTGAACGAATTATCAGAGTAGTTTGTTGTCTGATAACTTATCGTTGTTTGGTAGTTAACAGTTAGTGCAATACGTAATGGTTATTCATGCATGACATTAAATTATATATGTACATAAACAAAACAGGCATATATTTTTGACATTCATCTTGTTGTTGTTAAAATTTAAGAACACAATTAAAAAAAATTCGTTAGAAGATTGATTGAAAAGTGAATCAATTATTTTTTCAAGTATTCCACATTTATTTCTTGAAGCGATTTTGACGTAACAACTATTTATAATAAAGTTGATACAATTCAGATTACCACTTCAGTAAATAGCCACTCAGGATGCCTGGTAAGGACTGATAGCATCACCAGGAAGGGATAGGAGATTGGTCTCAATCTAATTACTGCAGCACGTTGAGTCAGTTGTGCTTTCATGGCAGCTGTATGTATTAATCATCAACCAGTCGACTATCATGAAACTTTATGAACTTTCGAGCTACTAGAAAATGTTATGAGAGTGATTAGGAGAAAATAACACTTTTTTCAGTTTAAATAGCAACTGGCTAAGTGAGCCAAGCTACCATCAGTTGATGCTTGTGGTGTATGGTCAGTTGATATCTGCAATGAGTAAGACGACAGTGTTTGTCTTTGGTTTGGAGTAGAATTTACAAAACCACATCTTATTACAACATTAATTATAAATTTATTTATAATAGTTATTGATATTTGTTTATAAATCCTATTGTCACCATTTACAACGATTTAAACACTTCATACACACATTGACTGACAGCTGCATAGTTATATTTTTTCATCTTGCATTGGATACCCTATGGAAAAACTACCGATGATGACCGTCACTATTTCTTTTCTGCTTAATTTAACATCTTTGTTCTTTTAAGTGTAATTTTAAGTATCTTTCCATTGGTCATATACTTATTCTTTTTCGCAGTCACTAGGATCTTCAATTAATTTTGAAAATTTCAGCTAGATTTTAATTTTTAGTCCTTAATTCTGTATAGTTTGTGTTTAAGTTGTCTGCAGTTTTTAAATAATTATATTTGAGATATTCTTGAATGATTACTGTAAAGTTGTTGAAAAATGCATCTTGAAAATAAAACTTTTAGTTGTTGCCTTTTGTGAGTTAGTACATGCTTTTTGTTAAATAAATACTAAGTTATAAAATGATATTAAAAATTGTCAAACGTAAGGATTAATGTTATATTCTTTATAAAAATACATTATTAGTTTTGAAAATTCCTGTTGGTTGTGCTACAATGATTCAATGTGCTACAATTCTTTGAACAAAAAGAAATCTGAATTTGCATACAAATGCTTTGCTATCCTATTCATTGTCTGGTTTATATAAAACATTTATTATGAATAGTTTTAACTCAAGGAAATTTATTTTTAAATTATTTGGTTGTATTATGTTTGCAAATAAAGTAACACTAAAAATCTGAATCCCCCCTAAATTAAGTGCTTTGTAAACTCTCTTTGAAAGCTGTATATAATAAATTCTTACAGTTGACATAGTGAAATATTTTTATCTTTTTACTAATCACAATCAAACACGTTTTTCCTTTCTCAAAATAATTACTAAAAATCAAGCGCATATATTTGATCTTTCTTCAACAAGAATATGTGTTCCGTTTTAACAGTATAAAGCCAACCTTCAATACCTGAGTGCATGCACGGTTTGTATTCCATCAAAGGACAGAACCAACGCCACAATCGGTTTTGGTGAACCGATCCTGGCAGACAGGGATTACGGAGTTGGTTTTTGTCATTCTTGTAAAATTAACTGTATGTATTTAAGCCAAATTATTCAAATAATATAAACATTAAAATTAATAATTGTTAAGTTGGCCTATAGCAATGAAAACTGAATAAAATAAATTATGCTGGGAAAATTATTAGTGTAATTTTATATTTTCAAGTCAAAATATCCTTTTATTGATCATTTTTCAATATTTGATTCATAATTTGTTATTAGTCTTTGACTAATAAATCGGTGATGATAATTAATTATTGTACAGTTGTTTTTCTTAAAATCAGCAATATTTTAATCTGGAATTTTACTTTGCAGTACATACTTTTGAATTCATACCAACCCCCATTCAATGCTTCGTTTATAGTCTACTGCACCGTAGAAGATTTATAATAAGCCATTTTCAGTAAATAACATCCTAGATTCGTAAGTAGTTCAACCGAGCTGCAGTGGAACAACTACTCCACCATCGTGAATATCAATGGAAGTAGGTTCATTTTGATCTTTATCTTGAAAGGGAAAGCAGGCTTAAGGGATGCTAATAAGTCCTCACTTTTAGCGAAAGCGACACAGGTTTAGTATTATACTAAAAGTCTGATCTTCTTATTTGCTCTTAATCAATTGCTGCTATACAACTATTCTTATCTTGAGAGAAAAGTTTAGTTATAACTCTATTATAAAGTATTACATAATTAGGTAATCTAAAAGGTTGAAATATATAGGGAACACACATATAAATTGATTCAATATTTATGTAATTAGAACAATATTGTTTGGTTTTTTATAAAATCTAAAAATTTGAAATCTCTACGAACAGTCTATTATTTTGTAAAACTATTGTATTTTGGTAAATAATTAATATAAAAGCGTTTGATCAATTCACTAAAATGTTCCCATATAATATAGAAATATCCTTTGTATAAAACGAACCGACACAAAGTATGACGTCAGTTCGTTAACGGATTCGTTTAGGAAAGAGCAAAAAACAAAGGTATGAAAGGAATTGTCTTTGTTACTACCATCAGTGTTTGACGGGTTGCATCTGACCTGTTTAGTTTTAAAAAGATTTTTAAAAGTAATGTAATTATGTTTTTTGTTTTCGACAAATCGATAAACTGATTTAGCAATGAAACCTAATAAGTTAGTAATTTAAAGTAAATTATAATTTATAATCATTATGTCCTTATTATATACTGAAATAAAACTATGTATTTTATTTATTTATAAATTTATTTATTACTTTAAAGTGAGTACAAAACCAAGTCCTCACCAAGTTACGCAAAACTTGTCGGTGAGGTCCTATAGTAAATAATAAAGAAAAAAACGTAGTACAAAAAAGTACATGCATATATACTTATATATATATATATATATATATATTTTATAGTGTTATTTATTAGTAATTATTGGCGGTTTAGGGCAGGCACCTATTTTAACAAAATAAAAAATGCAGCTAATAATATGACAAAACTATGCATTACAATAGAAGGTATGAATACAATAACTGCAGAATGTGGCTACACCAGATATGCCTGGTGAAAGTTTGTAAATAATTTTATCCTGTTTGCCAAAACATTCCTGCTCTCTACTCTATGCCCTATTCCCTCAACAACACTTGGATCGACAGTGGGTGAATTATAATGTTGTACTGTAAACAAACACAAGGTGATATAACCTTAGCATGTTTTCTTGCTGTAATTTAACTATTGAAAATACTATTTGAATTCTAAAACGAATATATGTTTAGTTTGTAAAATTAATTGAACAGTGCAGTGTCTTTGATGTGTTAATGTCATATTTATTACTTGGTAGATTGCCCGTTTCTGGGTCAATGTTTATCTAGGCTGTGTAATTATGGTAAATAGTCCCTTTCAGTGCACCTTATTGTATTTACTTTTTTATACAAATATTGAGAATTATAATGAGTATAATATGACAAAGTTAACTGTAGACTTTTATAATTACTGAAAATATAAAGAGAAAACACTGGGATATGAAGTTTCGCTCTTGGAACTTTAAAGTGATTATTCGATGAATACATAGCTTAAGAGTGTGTTACTTTCCCAATAAAATGTATTAATTGACAAAATATGTTATTACTTTGAAGTGTACTCAAACATTCTTACATTCTTACATATGAGACAACGAAACAACGTTGTTGGTATTTTAAGACGAATATGAATGATTATATGAGTTTAGGATGAGTGTAGTCTGGTTACTAACTGAGTTCAACTGTTCCTGAGAAAGGGACATTTATTAATAGCCCAACAGCCAGTATAACTAAGAGACTTACAGCTTTACGTTGAATCCGAACCACGTAGAGTTGGTATGATTTTCAGCTCATTGACAAGCCTGATACTCAGTTATCTCCCCCACACAACATTACCACCCAACAACACAATGATTACCACCCAACATGGACACCCCAGACTTCTCTAGTAGTGTCCACGCCGATAGCAACCATTGAGCGGTAGAGGACCGAGCATCCAACCTATCGCCTACAATCTCCCAAACACTTTGTACCCAAGTAGCTGGGTTACAGCACTGCGCCACCAGTGCCGACATAATATGCTACAAGATTATATGCTTCAATAAGATAAAGAATAGTAACATGTATTACTGTGTTGTATCTACTGTCAGTTATAATACCAATGAAACTATAGATTATATTAATATTTTTATGAAATTAGCAGTAGCTTATACTAATGGTATTTTCAAACAACACAGATCGATATTAACTATCGTAATATACACATCCAATCACTATCACACTTACTTAAAGAGATGATAAGGTATGATGCCTCTTCAAACTCTGTATTAAAGTAAGGAGAACTTGTCAAGAAAATAATGGCTTTTTCTTTCCACTTTACCTTGGATGTACCAAGATACAAAAACTTGTTTCTTCATTTTAACTTTACTCAAGCAGCTAAATGCAGTGTTCTATTTTAACAGTTTTCCACTACTTTACTATGGCACATTGCCTTTTAATATTTATCTTTTTTAACTTTACTATCCAGTTCACACGGGCACACAGACCTATGCTTGAACATTATTCAACGTGGACAAATCCCTCCGCAGTCCGAAGCCTTAGCCATTGAGCCACCTCGCCGGCAAATCGTACTATTTTGTTGTTGTTGATATTATTGAAATACTATTTTTGCAATATTTTTGTTTTAATAGGAATCATATAACATTTAATATAATTAAATTAAATGTTTGCACAAACCCTAGAAAAATCATAACACGTTTAGTGCCTCTTTTATCAATTTGATATGTGACATAATAAGAAAAAATCATCATACACTGAAAATGTGATTTTATACAAATTAAATGGTCCTCAACATTTTTAGCAAATCCAGATCAACTGGTTTATTAAGATGAAAGTGATTATATAAATATAGGTACAGAAAGCATAGCGGGAACACATTATTATAATAATAGTTTGTCATAACACGTAATTTAGAAGAGAGTTATTCAAACTATAATTTAAAAATAATATGGGTAAAGCTTTAATGCAAATAAATTAGTCATTTATTACATAATAGTTACTAAATATGCATTAAAATAAATATAATTAAATTACTTATTATTTGATAGCGAAAAGAAACTTTCTAACTTAGGTTACTAGAATTTTATTTTAGTGTTAATATGGTAACTGAACATATTAACAGTGCATAGTCATAGAATTACAACAGTTATTGTACTCATAAGCTCTTTTGGTAGAAAGAACTAATTCACATAGAGTGTAAAAATTCAAACAGTTAACGGAATATTTTCAAATTTAGGCAATAAGACTGAAAATCGAAGATAAAAAATGGGGTAGTAAAAACCTTGGACTGATAAAATAGAATATAATAACAATATTTTTAGTAAGGTGATTTATACACAAATGTGGCTAGTATGTAGATCAAACTACGTTCTGAGACTGGAGTAGTTACAATGTTTACATACTTTAGGAGTAGTTACAATGTTTACATACTTAAACATGGATTGGGACAAGTTCTAGCAAATTTGCATAATGAGACGTTTAAATTGAGCTTTGTCGTTTTTTTGAAGGGATATTTTGAGAGAAAGATTTAGTGTTTGATGACTATTTAAATTTGTACTATAAAACTGTCTTTATAACGAAAATATTGTTCTAATCAATAATTATTTCATAGACATAAAAAACGAATTTCTATATCACATGTTACGCAAATATTTGTTTTTCAAATTATGCAGATATTAGAGTAATACAAGATCATGTAGCAATATTAATATACAGTAATACTTATTCGGTATCCGAATTATATTTAGAGCCAATTTGGATATAAACAAAGCAGTTTTATTTATTTCTTCCGAATGTTGTTTGAGTTTCTAAATCTAGTAATAACTGCCTTTGGTATAACTGTGGTGTCATTCCTACACTGACTTGTTTGAAACAAGTTCCAACTTTCAAAACCAAACTTGTAAATCAAAGTTAGGCCCTAAGTAATCATCTAGAGTCTTTACTTTAAAATGAATATCCTTATATATTAGCATTTTTTTTTTTATTTCATTAAGATCATTTTACACTATAAAGGAGTATTACATTTATAAAATGTATTGTAATAATGTATAATATACTATTTTATGCTAATTAATAACTTACTTTTACTAACCAGACATTTTGAAAAAAGGGGTTGAAAAATAATTAAAGTTTATAAAAGATTAATTAAAGTAAGGATTGCCCAAAATAATAAAATATTTAGTGCCATTACGCAAAAAATCAGCTCTTTATTTGTATCCTGTTTCTTGGTAAGGAAACAAAAAATACACGTGTACAAATTGAAGTGGTATATAAATATTGAACGAATATTTATAAAGTTAAATGAATTGTTAATTAAAACCTGTTTTACTCTAGATTACAAAGCAATTACTGCTTCAACAGTTATTATATTTACCTTTTGTATTAGGAAGAAGCTTTTTTAGTTGGAAGAAAAATAATAAACCGTTTAAAATTGAAAATTGTGTCATTAATAAAACAGTACCCCTCCCGCTTCAAAGATATTGGTTCAGTGTGAGGCTAGCCGTTTGGGTGCGCAATTATGTACTTTTTCAGCATTGAACGTGTTAATAAAAGATGATACTGTATTAAACATAATTTAATCAATGATTAAAATTGTTATATTTGAAATTAAACATGATTAAAAAAATTAACTGATATAATAACGCCTTAAATGTACAGTATTTCAAATCCGTATATATTTCACGTTGGAAATTATAAAAACAATTACAAATTATTAAAAGAATGCTGCTAAAATATCAGAATTTGGTAAAATGGTAACTTCCCCCAAACACCAATGGTTTATATGGCTCTACAACTGTAATACTATACCTTTCAATAAAGTTGGGTGATACAAGGTAGATGCAGAGATGATAGGAATCTGATGATAGAGGATGCTGGGATATTGCCTGTTTTACAAGGGTTTAATTACTATGTCATGACACTATCTATATACGTCACAATCTAACATGTAACACATTCTGGGCAAATAAGAGGGGCGAATGAGCGTAGATGAACGAGTGTAGTCATTTTTATTAAGTAAAGAAGATTTTTCTTCATAAAGAGCTATTTATTAACCTCTTCCACAACACTCTTAATTTCCTCGATGTAGGCTGGGAATTAAACCAGCTGGCTCTAAAAAAAAGTCTGTTACAAACCTGTTTTAGCAAATAAGCAAACTGTTTATTTTCGTTAATAAACAAAAATTCACATAAATAGAAATTCGATGAAGTATTTAGAATGGGTAGTAATAGGGGTATTCTCTGTAAAACGAAGGAACAGGATTAGTCAAGAACATGTCAAGCATTGTAATCAATCATAACCTCCCTCGTGAATAAAAATGGATATGGGGTTTCTGTTATACATGACATTTGCTGTTACATAAGAACAACGTTATTTAATTGTTTTATTGTATATATACTTTCGTTGTATCACAGAATTTTTGTAGGGTATCTTTTCTGTTGTAAGGATATTGGTAAATCCAACAATGATTCATCCATATTGTTATTCATCCGATACTAGTTCTACAGTTTATACTTTGCTTCGTATTATAATATTAATATTCAAAATGGACCAAAAAGCCTAAATAAATATTTACACGCAAAACATGTTTTTTTAGCTGTTATATTACAGATTAGTATTCAATGCAACAGAGTGTTTATTCATAAATATTGAAGCTTATTGTTATAAGTTAGTTATAATATACTATTGTATACACTTTTTATCGTCCCTCCAGTATCATATAAATTATTTATTTTTTATTTCATTTTAGGAAGAAATTGGTGCCATAAATATGAAATTATAATTGAATGCAGTACAGAATAAATCTGTTTTGTATTTTACTTAACTGATTGAATGTGTTGGTCATAGATTGTTTGTTAATAATATTCAAGGTATATATTTTATTTTAGTTCTTTAAGGTGAAATGATTACATTATCTTCAAATTACTATGGATTGCCAACATATTAACATTTTTTTATTTTTTTTTATTAAGGTTTGTTAGATTAATATATATTTATGTCATGAAATATCTAACAAACAAATCAATCTAACCTCACAATGCCAAACATGTTGCGTCATAGTATAGGTGAACACAATATGTTGGTCATTATAAACATATAATCAAGGTACTAAATGTTGAACATTTTCAATTTGTGTTCCTGTATGATAAATATATTAGTGTAGATTGTATCGTACTCGAAAAATAGTGATGAAATTACACGTACTCCATCATCTACCACTGTATATGTATGGGTGGGTGGGTCATTTACCGATGTACTTGTATGTTAGACGGGTGGGTCATCTACCACTGTAATTTTATGGGTGGGTGGGTTATCTTCTACAAGAATGGTCCACAAGAATAGTTATCCACCTTATTAAATTATACTTCAAGTGTTACAATACCTTTATTGTACAAATAAATGACAAAACAGTTTGTAGCTTCATAATTATGTATATCAATATGTGTTCATTCAAAAAATTAAAATGTATGAAGTATAGTTAATATATGAAAATAAAAGTTAGATTTGTATTGGTGTTAATTCACCAATACAATTTCATAATGTATATGAAATAATTTTAGTAATTTATCAAAGCAAATTAACAAAAATGAACAGTGTGAAAACAAAGTTATTGTTTATGAGTTTTAGTTCAAACATTACGTGGAGGTAAACATGTAACTTTGCCATCTCTCCTTGTTATTTTCACTTTGACAACATCGGAAACAAACTTCGTGTGATTTGGTACTTTAGACACTTTAAAATCAAAGTGAACGTACGATATTTTTTAATTTACATATTTAAGTAGAGAATAATTTACATAAATAATGATAAAAATAAAGAGCCATCCAAATTATTTTAGTCTAATTTTTATTTATGTGTCTATTTTTCGTTCTTTCTGAACAATTATCTCTCTAATACTCATTACTATGGACTTTTATATATTTCTGAAAGTATATGAATCTAGAATTTAGATATGTTTAAAGCTTACTGATAAGACCATTAGCTTGTTCAAACTTAATAAGAAGATGTACTTTAATGTGCATTGTTTCAAATACAATAAACAAATATTTTTAGATGAACACTAAATATTTTGTGTCATTTAACCCACTATCTTAACAACTACAACACGTAATAGTTCGTCTTTACACTTTATCGGGTTCACTTTGATACATAATAGAAAATTAAGGTCTAAAATATACCCAATAGAGTCAACCACACATAAAAATAAAGTTCAATCAGAAATGAAAAATAATATCAAGTAAACTATAATATTACGAGGTCTCTCCCACACCACGAATTAACTAAAATCGGTATTATTTAAAAAAATCATAAAAGGTTCTGATCGTTAGCAATGATATTATAAAAAGAATAAAAAATAACTAAAAACATATGATTATAAAAGCTCTTAAATTGAAAAATGGCTTTCAGGAATCAAACTAGTGGCGTTTGATTGGCGTGGATTATCGTCTCTATAGGTCTCAGTATTACTAAATACTACTAACAGTTGCAGGGTGATTACAGATGATGGATTCTTTTAATTAGACCACTTGTCAAATTGCGTGCGTGGTGGATCAGTGGCTAAAGCTTCGGACTATGGAAGGCAAATTCCAAAGTTCGAATCCCTAACTGAGCCAAAATTCGGTACCTACCTCGTTCCATTGGGTTCACGCACAAGCCTGAAGGCTCGCGTGAACTGGTGAATAGAGTTTAAATAATTTATATTGCTTAAACAATTTTACATTGATTTATAATAAAGTAGATCAGACACATCACCTTGGATTCTAAATAAATAAATTCAAAAAATAACAGAATCTTATATCTTACTACATGTTTACACATACAAAACGAATACGCAGTAAATTGGAAAGTCAAATTCATAGATGATATTCAGTCATATTAAATAAGACTTATGTGATCGCCCGTGGTGAGGTGACATGTACACTTTTTTTATTAGCACTTATTATTTTATTAGTTCATTAACTGAGTGCGGATAGTTCAAGTGACGATAAAAACTAACTTACTTTTAAATTCATGACACCCTTCTTATTTAAAATACAGTATATCAATTCCAATACTTTATTACAGAATAAAAATTCAAAATTAATAATGTGTACATTATTAAATTTTACATTCTACCTTCCAGAATATGAATTTCAAAATCTAGTTGGAAAATTTACATAACAGGAAAAATATGTTATTATTTTTTAACCTTATAATACTTCTTACTTATTCGTCTCCATCTCCAGTTTCCCGGGTGTAGTTAACAAGCCCTCTCCATCTCGTCTTGTCTGCATACCACTGGCTCACGTGTACTTCTTCCCAGATAAATTCTCTTCCTTCTACTTATTCTTTGATTGAATGAAACCATGTTTTTCTTGGCCTTCCTACCGGTCGTGTCCCAAGCATTTCCTTCTCGAAGCATTTTCTTGCCGTTCATGTCCGTCCCATCCTCATTAAATGTCCATACCACCTTAGCTTAGACCTTCCTATCCGTTCCAACAAAGCTACCTCCAATCCCGCTTCTTCTCTAGTTGTTTGATTTCTTATTCTATCTAACCTTGTTTTTGTTTCATAATTCTTATAAACTTCATTTATGTTGCTTAAATCTTACTTATATTCCGTTTACTTAAAGTGCACATCTCAAACCATTTGTCAAGATAGGTACAAAATAGGCATTGTAAAGGGTCTTTTTGGATTCCTTTGGGATTCCACTATCCCATACTAAATTCAGTACCATATTATAGAAGTCAGTTGCCTTTTTGGTCCTATTTAGCACCTCTTGCTTTGTAAATTTTTATTGGTAATTGTACTTTATAAGTAATAAAACTCAGTTGCAATATGTTATTATAAGGCGTTTTCATGATGTAAGAGGAATGAAAAATCTTCAAACATTTCAGCCAATATTTTGATGAAACAATTAATTATATCAATAATAATAACTGTGATGTGAGGTGCGCGTGTATTTACAACAAAATACATAATAAAAAGTAGCACAAAACAACATAAATGAAAGTAAAAGCCAAGGTATGTCTATTTGCAGTAAGTTATAGTTGCAGCAAGTTCCAAGTGCAAACTTCCACGTCCTTTCTTACTTTCTCTTAGTAATACGTCTCAACTAGTCTCTCTACTGATGTTTAACTAAAACAAGTAAACCTTAAATAAGAAAATAAACAAGTTCAGAATAAAAATAAATAAGGTCTTTATTTTGGAGCAGTTTTCAACAAACAATGCTGATTTACAAAACGAATCAAGTCTTACCACAACTATTTAAAAAATGAAAAGCTTTTTTAGTTATTCGTAATTAAAACATAAAGTTAGGTATTCAGAACAGTTAAATACGGCTATATTAGCTTGTATTATACATTAAATACTTTTATACATTTTTTATATGTAGTTTCAGATACACCCTGGCCTGTTACTCTGTAGGACGGGTCATTAAATAATTTGGGAGGAAAATACGCAAATAGCTTTCTTTGAAAATAACGGTGAATAAGAGGCATATGCAAAACTTGATCCTGTATTGTACTGCGAGATCGGATCTGAGACCTAGTTTTTAGTTTTTCTCTCTTATATCCTGGCCTGCCAGTGGTAAAGATTCTGTAAACCAGGCATGAGGAGCGCAGGGACAGGTATAGTCACAGTCAGCAATCCCAGTGATCGTAGCGCCTCTGAAACATGGTCAAACTTCCATAGTCCACTTTACATACCTAACACACATATTTTGCGCTCTCTATAATTTTTCTAAATCCCCTTTAGACACAATCTAGCATACACAGGGAGACAATAGTCGATCACAGAGAGCTCAAGAGCCTGGACAAGGCGAAGCCTGGTTTCCAAAGAAAATATTTACCTATGATTGTATAACAATATTAGTCGACTATACATAATTAATGAATGTAAATAAAGTAGGACATATAATGTTTTTGTGGTTATAGAATATTTCTCAGATATATAATCATTCGTCATATCTATAACGAATTTACGCGTGATTAGGTTAAACTAATTAACTATCACGTTCAATTAAATAACAAAGGTTGGCGTAAGGTAGCAACTTAATTTTAAAAAAAATTCACATACAAAACTAAATATTTCAGAACTCTTTCTCTACATTATCGTGGTTGATTCGCTCTTGTAAAAGTATAAGTGATTCATGATTTTACGTATATATATATACCATACCATAAGAAATTTTTGTTTTATACTTTTAATGGCAGTTTCAATGTGACTAAAATAAAATGGGTACTTTTATACAATTTGAGTGTCAATGATTTAGATTTAGCAATGAACTCTGTTTTATGACTCCCATACAATATTGTGGAGGCATTTCTTCTTGTTAACCTTGTTTATAATACAATATCAAAACTTTATATTTTTCCTTTGTGTCACCTGAATATTTTGAACACTTGTTTTTTAAACTTAGTAAAACTTCTCAATTGCATTAAACCACGTTTACTAATTTCGTTTAAGGGTTCGCTCTTAACCTACTATAGTTTAAAAGTGCATAGAAACAAGAATAAACATTTTCAGTTCATAATTATATAAACGATTGATGAATTTTGACATCATATCTCTGTCCACATGCCGTCATTCATTATTGACCGTCGTGAGTCAGAATGATTTAGGGGTAATTGGTTTTCTAAAAGACGAACAGAACAATCATTTCAGACTCCGTAAAAATTAAATAAAGGTTGAAAAATATTTTTGTATTATCAAGCCATTTCTTAGTACATATGAATATTATTACTATACTAATGTGAGAAATCATCTAGTTTTCTAAACATGGAAGAAAAATATTGAAAAAGGCAATGTTAAAACTTTCTTTCTATCAGCAATTAATTTAAACAATTTTGAACTATTAGTGAACATAATTAAACTTTAAAATAGTTTAAATTTCTAAATAGAACTTTCTGAATCACTTGATTTTGTAATATCATGAAATGCTTTGATGTAAATAAATTGCAAACATAAAACATTGCAGTATAAAGTTTACTTTGAATAATAATTTATAAACTATGTGAAGGTAAACACATAACTTCCCCAGCCCACCTCGTTATTTACTCATATCAACATTCATAACTAACTTTTGTCTGTACGAGTTGAGACTTATCGTGTTTATCTACCACGCATTACATAAATTATTTCACATATATATCATACAAAACAGCAACGAGGAGAAGTAGTAAATATTGTACATTTTATAACTTTTGTAATGTGGTGTAATTAATGTAGTACTACATTCAGATATATTTATGACAAGGCAGTTTTATTACTACTTATTTATTACTAAATAGAATCCAATGGTTCCAACATTATTTTCTGATTTGTGCTACAAATACATTTCTGCAATTTTTGCTTTTCTAAATTGGAATTCGCTAATTAAACAATAATTGCCATTATATAAATATTATAATTTTGTATAAAAATACTTTTTATATTACAGTGTAAATAGTCGTTTCTTTTTAAAACAACATATCGCTATGAACTTTAGCTTTACTTCTTGATAGGGGAGGACTTACTGAATTGTGAACCCACTCTCCCACTCTAGTTACTGCTCTTAGACTTTGAACCATTTTAGAGAGGCAATTAAACAATAGATTTTCTATTTTATATTGCACCTTCTTACTGAAATGTGAACCTACCACACTACTCCAGTTGTCACTCATTGTTTGTAGACTTTAAAACATTTTAGAGACTTATCTGAGTAAATCCGCAAGTCTTGCACTTATTTCAATCAATTAAACACAGTAAAAAGGCAACTTTTTCTCATGTTTTTATAATTTTCACATGGAAAGTAACTAAAGGTTTAATACGAAAAATACATTTTTCAATAATTTCATGTCTAATGAAAATAATCAAGATAGTTTAACAAGTATTTTGGGAGACAATATGTATATTACTGAACTGTATCTTCAGAAGAAAACTATGATATGCCCCTACCACATAGGTATACGAGTTTTCATGAAATAAATACCCGGAAATCATTTTGAAATAGAAGACTAGTAATTGGACATTTATGTTTTCAAATAAACTTATTTCAAAACGTACACATTCTCATAACTATCGTGCATGCTATTCAACTGTTTTTCATTTATATATATATCAGATAAAACACGAATGCGATAAGGTTGGGTACTGTGGGAGGCATTTCATTAGAATAGCTAATAGTCTTTTATGACATTTTCTCAGAAAATAGTATAATTTTAAGAATATTTGAATATTAAATGAGATTGATGCTGACTATCAGAAGACAATTGAAGGAATATAGTCAAATCAATTATTATCCATTTAGATTACAGTGACACATTATTCTAAACACAATACAAATTGGTTTTGCTTATTTTTTCTAAAAATTCAAAAATTGTAAGCTAGCAATAAAACTTTGAACTAAGAAAGTGGAGATAGTAAATTTTCTGGCACATACCACCAAATAAGTAATCATATTAGGACTATCGATTTTAGTTTAATACGTTCAACATAAAGTTTACTATATCAGGTATAATATTAGTTTTTTTCACTAAAATATCTCAATGCATTTTCTTTCTTTGGGTGAATATACTAAATATGTGTTAAATTGATTTTACGGCTGTGTATTTCTTTAACGTCAACATTAGTGTTAACCCCTATTTCCTCTGAATCAATTATTTCTAAGCCGGATAATGGATAATACTTTTGGAGCCATATCCTTTGTTGAACAAACAAAGTTAATATGTGAGTGTGAAAATGATTTACCATTGCGCTTAAACCATAATTAATGAACTTAGAATGTTTAACTGTGCAATGCATTACAATACAGTTTTATAATAACTCATCTAATTTAAATTGAAATATACTGTACTATAAATGAATTACCGACTTATGCTGGATGAGTATAATATACTCTACGTAGGCAGTTCAAAGCCACAGTTAATAATTTGTTAGACAGGCAATTTTATCTGTTCATAGTTGATTTGATGACTGTCATCTGTTTAATTATTTTGATGGTAGTGCATTTAAAACTGTTCGGCATGTCTAGTGAGTTAACAAGACCCATACGAGAGGATAAAGCATGCTGTGTGTGCCCCTCAGGCTGAAACCCTTACTTTCAGATCAAAAGAGGGTTATGGTTTGGCTAAACCGTAATTTTTGAAAGGCTTTTCTTACAAAAAATATAAATTTCCTAGTAAAATTTCTTGATTTTAGTACTTGATCACACTTTAATAAACTGTGCAAATAACTGAGGGTGTGCCACTTAGCTGGATGGTTACACAGTACAAACCCACGACAAAGGTACTATGGCGTTACAAGTTTTAATTATTTCCGCATTACACTCAATAGCGCATTGTTAAATACACAAAATAATATTGGAATGATAAAATATGTTTTCAATTTATGTCCACTAACACCTAAAATACATACTTAACGAACAAAACGTTTATATATTTATAATCCTACATTTACTTGATCATAAATAGAGAAACAATAATTAAAATTGACCTACAGTTATTCCCTAAAGTACTGCACTTTTTACATTATTTTAATATTTATATGTAAACTATACTACATGTAATTAAACTATATAAGTTTCCATAAATTATAATTAAAGTTCAAGTTAAATAATAAATATTCTAGCAAGGCTATTTGTGTACACTGAAAGAAGATGGATGTCCATTTCAACCTACAGGCAGTTTGACATTCACATTCTGTAGCCGACCTCATTGTCCTGATGACACAACTACTGTATGGAGAATTACACCTTACAATTTTATATTTCACACAAATAGGATTTTAAACCATACAATTTATTTTGATCATAATTAAAATGCATAGACTTTTAGCCCATATGGTTTTAGTATATGGTCGAAGGACGTGGCATCAATACATAGCTTTAGTAAATAGTCTCATGGTATGTTCTATGAACATAATATTAGTACACAGTCCAGTACATGGTCTCAGTACAGGGCATCAGTACATAGCTTTAGTAAATAGTCTCATGGCATGTTCTATGAACATAATATTAGTACACGGTCTAGTACATGGTCTCAGTACAGGGCCTTAGTAAATGAACTTAATAAATGGTCTTAGTACATGGTCTCAGTACATAATTTAAGTACTATAAATGTATTTAATGTTAAAATTGGATGTTTATTTTGATTAGTTGTTTTTTTTTGTATGCATTGAATTTTAAATATTGACGTTACCAAATAAATAACTTATTGAAAATAATTTTCATATTTAGTATTCGAACTAAAGATCTTTGAAAATGTACTAAAACCAAAATGAAATAAAACAAAATAGTTATAATGCATTTTACGGGAAATTTTGAAAGAAAATTAATTAATTAGATGTTAAAAGTAATTGTTATTAACTGTTAACGAAACATTTTCACCTTTGAGATATGTTGTATTAGTTTAGGACAGTTTGTAATTAAATAGCAATATATAAACTATACAAAAAGTGCTCAGTAGTGTTTATGTTAAATGAAACAGTATTCCATTTGATTTATTATGCACAATCATGTGATGTAAATAATGTTAACTTCTCATTAAGCAAAAATTAATTGATGCAAACATTAAAATGTAGAGCTTTCCAGTTTCCGGTTGGTACCACATCGGAAGTGTAGCAAATGTAACCTAGAATATTAGGGTAAATAAGTAATTGTAACAAAATTCCATTAATTGGTTCTATGAAAAATAGTAACTTTTAATCTACACTTGCTGACTTTTGTTATTATTCAATACAATTTAAATGTTATTACTTAATTAATTAAACATAATATGAAACAGTTAAAATATATTCTGTACTAAAAAAATATGCTAATACGTTTGTAAATGGTAACAATTAAACATGATAACTCAGGTAAATTTGCGTGATAGTTTACAATCATTGGGACTTATATATTTTCTAAGATAGTACTCAAAATTTAACTAAAATAAATTATTAACTTATAGATAGTATCCTTATAAATCACTATAGTTAAATATATTTAAGATTCACTATTTTTGTAGGCCTTTCATTATTTTTAATTACTTTTTTCATAAACTACCTATATTATAGTTTTCAATGCTACGCCATGCAAAATAGTAAATGTAGTGTAGGTATACCAGAATGTAGATAAAAGAACTCTAGGGATTATGCCTAATTTTGTGATATGAATCACTCATTTGAAATCCATATTCGCTCATATCTTGAGAAACGGCGTCATGAGTATCAATAGAAATGATTAAATAACTAACTCATGTAATGTCTATCATTAGTTTCAAGGGACTTTTACTTAATATTGAAGTAAAAGTGTAATATTAAAAAAATCTTATTCATTGTCCTGAAAAATACCATTTACAATGGGAGGAATGTTAGTCTATGCATGAAAACCCATAAAACTTTACGAATTGTCGAATTCGTTTATTATATTTATTTCATAATGCAGACCTCAGTTTAATTTAGCTCATTATGAAGGAATTAACAAAACTTCATAGATTGAAGCACTTCGTAGAGTGGACTTATAATGAGATTGTGTGGTAGCTGCCATAGCTGGGAGATCACACATTTGTGACGGTCCAGCTACTAGGTTTGTTGTTCGTTTAGAACTACCCAGGGGATATGTAGAGATTTAAAGATTTGCTGTGGACACGAACAACATCATCTCTTACGGATGATGATTTGGATAGTGATCTTAATTCAAATATATATCACAGCTTAAAAAAAAAAATTACTGAATGGTAGCTGACTAAAAACCATACGGGATATATATATATAAAATGAGAGTATGAATAAAACGTTGAACGTAACGTTTAGATGAAGAAAAGCCAGAAAGGAAAAATAATGTAACTATCACAATTTATGTCATTGAACATTATAATTGTTCTCTTTTTAAGTTGTAAAAACTGTAATTTTATTAATGATCATCCACGTTAGTACAGTAATATTTTATACGATTAGTTTAGTTTCAATCTTGCTGGTTTCAACTTTCGTGAAGTCCCAGTCGAGGAGCTGTCTGCTATACATGGTCTTCAGAGTCTTGAATGTAGGAGGCGGGTGGCTGATTGTATTTTCCTATTCAAACTCTTCAATCATCAAATCAACTGCACCTTCTTGCTGGGTACAATTAGATTCCACGTTCCTACCAGAACTACTAGACATCAACATCTCTTCGAACATGACCATGCTGGGACCTTCGATTCAGTCCCATTCCTCGGCTTATGCGCTTTGGGAATGAGATTGGCTCTTCAGTTGACCTCTTCACCTCAGTCGTGGGAGCGGTTCGTCGAGCGGCCGCCGATGGAAACCTGATCACGTGATGTGTCTTTATCCTGGCCTGTATTTTTGTATTTTGCTAAATATTTATATTTTCAATTGTTATGTCATAAAGTTTGTACATGATTATTCTTTCTGTGGCCTCTCACTAATTTTGCTGTACTGTATTATGACATCTTCTCATAGATTTTATTGTTAACATTGTTGGTCATATTGATATATGTATTCTTAATATTGTAAAATGGTGTATGCCATTGGTTAATAAAATAAAATATAAAATAAAATGAAATAAATCTTAGGGGTAAAAATATTATTTCATATCTTTTAAGACAGTTTGTATTTAGTTTAGAGTTCATCAGTTAATCGTATTTAGAATGTTTTCATAAATAAATCACAATGCTAACAAACAAGAGCTTATTGCTTGCAAACGAATATCAATTTTCGTCTAAATCATCAACTCTGACTTAACAACAGTTGCCAAGGTAACTGTTCCAAGGTTATTAGTATTCCCTTGTGAAATGTGATGTTAACGCTAGAACTCAAATTGAAGAACGGCTTCCTAAAATGTTGTGTGGATTACGATTCTGCAATTATATACAATAGGTTTCATTAAACCAAGATTTACCACGTGAATACTTGATGTATTTGTCGCTTTTCAAAAGTTTACTCGTAGTTAAACATTCATTTCTTAATTTAAGTTTTGGGTTTTATTGTACTATATCCGAGTAAGTTATCCTTGGAGAGTTTCCAACTACCTAACAAGGACTGACAATATAATAGAAGACCAAGAGTTTTTTTGGTAGGGGTTCAAGCGAAATTTTTTGGTAGGGGAGACACGCCATATCAACATAATGCTACAACTCAAGCCACAATGTAAAGGGGTTGCAATGGTTAACCCTAGTCCAAGTCATGGCTCACGAATTCCATTTCTTGATCTTCATACCACAGAATTCACCGTCTATGCCTAAATTTACGGTCAAGTTTCGCACGAATAAATGTAAATAGTGTACATAAAGTTCCATTAAATATTTATTTTTCTTCACTTATTGTTATTACTTATTTATCAATATTTCCAACTAATATTTAATATAAATATTATGATGAATATAATGACATTATTAATTTGAAAACAAATTACACTTGAACATTAAAATCATTTGACTAAAAAAATGTACATACAAGGTGTTCAGTAAAAGTGTTTCAATAATTTGGGATGTCACTGTACACATAAAAATGATCAAAAAACTACGTACGAAGGTATGTCTTAAAACCTTTAGTTTTCCGTCTATCTGTCTTTATGCAGATTTTAGATAAACATTCAAAACTTTGGATCCACCACTGAAGGTACAACTGTGAAACTTCATGATTGTACTACCCTATAGTAGTTATATTTTAAAAAATATATAAAAAATAAATCTTCACCTGTTTCGAAATGGCGGACGTTTAATTTTTTTTAACTGAAATATCTAAAAACTGACTAATTTTATAAACAAAATGCAAAAATAATTTTTTTTGTAACTCTTATTATAATATTCACAGTGTTTGTGTCAACAAAAACGGATAAAAACAGCTGAGTTATGCTGCAAAACGTAAAACAATGTTTTACAGCACTAACCAAAGGCTAGTGTGGTTTTAAATATGAGTGTACTTTGAACAGCTGATTTCGTGCCAATCTGCTATTTCATATGAACAGCTGGTTTATTTATGCTATTGATATTAGGTTTGGTTTCCATTGTTGGCATTGTTCATTAGTAACAAAATAACACTGCTATGTACACGTTTTTTGTGAGTGTGTCTGTAACGTTTTTTATTGTATTTATAATTTTAATTATTTAGTGTTAACAATTTATTTCCTATGACATAGTTATTTTTTATTATTTTCATAGTTTCCTTTTATTAACAACTAATAGCAGATAATGTGATGTACAACTTTACCAACCCAGAAATGGCAGACTTGCATTTAATGTATGGCATGGCTCATTGTAGTAGTACTCAAGTGAGAAGACTGTATCAGGAACGTTTTACAAATCGTGTTATACCTTGTCATACAACTTTACAATGGTCCATCAACGACTTGCAGAGAGAAGCTTTAATCACTAAAGAAAAGATAAATCAGGCCGACCGGTTTTAGTAAGAACTCCTGAATTGGAATGAAAACCGTACCAAATATTAATAGCATAATAAACAGCTGTTCATATGAAATAGCAGATTGATATGAAATCAGCTGTTCTAAGTACACACATATTTAAAACCACACTAACCTTTGGTTAATGCTGTAAAACATTGTTTTACGTTTTGCAGCATAACTCAGCTTTTTTTATCAGTTTTTGTTGAAACAAATACTGTGAATATTATAATAAGAGTTAATAAAAAACCACTATTCTTGGATTTTGTTTGTAAAGTTAGTCAGTTTTTAGATATTTCAGTTAGAAAAAATTAAACGTCTGTAATTTTAAAACGGTTAAAGATTTATTTTTTAAATATAAATACTATAGTGTAGTAGAATCATGAAGTTTCACAATTGTACCTTCAGTGGATACAAAGTTATGAATTTTTATGTAAAAAACGCATAAAGACAGATAGATGGAAAACTAAAGGTCTTAGGACATATCTTCATATGAAGTATTTTGCTCTTTTTATGTGTATAATGACATTTCAAATTATTGAGACAGTTTTACTGAACACCCTGTATAATGGATAAAAACCCATTATGAAACATTCTTAAAATTTTGAAAATATATATCCCATACTTATTTTAAAAAAAATTAAATACCTTGAAGTTTATAACCAAAACCATTACAATTTGTGACTAGTGATGCTTGTTTCATAATGATTATGTAATAAATAAGCACCTTTTTTTATGTTCATAATGTGATATAATTATGAAAAATATGAAGTAAGTTTAGTTGATACTCTCGAAACTAACAAGAAACGGACGTAAAAGATATGAAGTAAAATAATAATTACACCTTTAACACAAACCCTCCCAATATTGGGACGCCAAACGAGTTAGGTAGTATTATAAAAGCAATCAAGTTCAGAGTGGACATTTAAATCCCTTGCTAGGACAACTCGATAATCCATTTGAATGAAATGAAAATCCGTTGCCTGAAGCCGGTGTATGTACTTTTCCTCACCAGCCATTTTTCATAGAATTGATAACAGCATATTGCGTAGTATTACATTAAATTTTGTTGATGGAGCAAATCTTTTAACTACCATTTTACCATTACAATGGATAGTGTTCTTAGTTAATTAGTTACAATTAGTTAATAAAACACTAACAACATAGTAAGTGTAGTTTAATTTAGAAAAATGTTAAATACTGTAGTGTACAGTATTGTAAAAATGTTAAATACATAGTAAGTGTAGTTTAATTTAGAAAAATGTTAAATACTGCTACTACCATATTAAATAATTAAGTAAGGGTACTAACAGTTATTGAAATATTTATATGAGGGTTGAGACAGTCACCAAGAGGAATACAGTCCGGTTTTCACATCCCTAAACCCCCCCCCCCGTATGGTAGGCTATACAGTTTTACAACCTGTTGCTGTTTGTTGATGATTAGAAAAATAATTTTAAACATTAGAAGAAAAAATCTTACGAGGCTCAAAATATGTTCAACTTTGTGTTATTATCAAGTATTTATCATTACAAAGAACATTTACGCATTGTGTAGAATGGATAATATTATTTTCAGTATGTACGTTCAGTTATTTTATTACGATTCTAATTCACAATTTTAACCTACCTATGAAGTGGGCTCTTCCAGTTTTCCATTCATCTTAAAAATTGGGGCATTGTGGTATTTTTATTTGTCCAGGTCTTTTTATAAAAATATAGTACGATGATTACATACTCATTAACTTTATACAGTATTATTTATATTTAATTTAAAGTAATGAATATTTTATCATGTAATAATAAGGTTTCCTTTAATAACAAGAAGGAATGTAACCGGTAATTGAAAAGTCGTACAGCACGCATTAGGTTTGAGGGAACCATGGCTCGTTGCTGTTTGCTGCTGTATTTTTTTTCTTAACTATTTAAATATTTTTTTCCTAAAATGATCTTCTATGCTTAAACGTACAACGATAACTCGTCTTAGAATAAAAAATAATCCTTTCTTTTGTCTTTTATTCAGAAAAAAACCATTAATCGAACTATTTACGTACATTTGGTAAATTCCATAAGAAAAAATATAAATGCTATAATTATTGGTATTTACCATTATATGAAACTATTTTTATGTTTTTATGTTGTCTAAAAACAATACGACATTGGCAAAATGTGTTTTATATTAATAAATCTCTAACTAAATACTATAAAATGCAGAGTAATATTTCTTAAATTGTATATCGTTTTCGAAGACACATTTATTGATATAAGCTTTAAGGTATTTATCATGTAATTTTATTATAAAAAACGATATAATTAATGGATAAATTCAAACCTTCACACTGAACATTGTAAAAGATATAAAACTGAACAAATAATAATATGTTACCACAAAAAACCTAAATCTTGGAGGACATTAATCACAGCAATAAAGTTCAGAGTGGACATCTAAATCCCTTGCTAGGACAACTCGATAATCCATTTGGGTGAAATAAAATCTGCTGACTGGTGCCGATATATGTATTTCTCTTCACAAGCCCTTTTAAACTGAATTAATAATACAATGATATTATTTCTCGAACTTAGTTGGATGCAACACATAATGTTACATTTATTTATATAATAATATCGTGAAGTTTACGAAATTCAATGATTTTATACGTAATGCTATAGTTATTATTGGCACTGAAATCTAAATTTAAGAATTTTTCAATTCTGGTTTTAAATAGGACGTATTTTTAACATGGCTATTTTAAATATTCATACATGTGTGTATATACTTATTTAAATGCACTAATGTTTAACAAACACTATTATAACATAAAGGCATGTTCTAACAGCAATGCAGAGTAAATGTTATTGGTATAGGTTATTGGTAACTATCCTGAATAATTAATTAAGCTACAGCCTGGTTATTTAAATTTTTACAGCATGCTCACTTACTTCTTTAATGAGGGAAATGTGTTTAATGCAGACTATAAACAGTTTTACAGCCTGACCAGTTTTCTTCATGACAAGTTGCTTGTTTGGAAAACTGTACAGCAACCCTAATCATTACGTCGTTGACAAAACACTGGGTAAATATGAGGGGCGACGAATGCGAAAACCAATTAATTGGTCGGTAGCGTAGTTGGTTCAATCCCAGCTTCATGTGCTCAAAGGTTCTCAGTTCGATCCCAATCAGAGTCAATACATTTTGAGAAGGATCAGCTGATAATCACCGGCTGTTCATTTGTCATTGGGCTGTTAATTAATGACACTTTCTAAGGAATAGTCGGCCTTAGTTTGTAACAATGAGTACATTCGCTCATCTACACTCATCACACTCATTCGAAATCCATATTCGCCCATATCTTGACGATCGGCGTCTTATGAATAATTAAATAAATAAATGCGATGATTGTAGATGAAGAGGAGTTGTCATTGTTACTAACTAAGATTGACTATTCCTTAGAAATAGCAATTTATTAAAACAGCAATAGGTCAGTACAGTTAAGGACCTACAAATTTACGTGCAATCCAAACCACGCAGTAGTTGTCTGATTTTCAGCTAATCAACAAGCCTGGTGCTCTCTTCCCTTCACAAAAACTACCAACACTAACTACCCCCAACCCTTCCCTCCCACATGGACACCCCATCTAGTTTAGTCAAGAAACGTGACTCGCCGATGAAAACCAATGAGTGGATGCCGCCACGTCTCGTTTTGATGAACGAGCATAAAACTTATAATTTACAATAGTTGCAACAATTTGTCCCCAAGTAGCTGGGTTACAGAACTGCGGCACTAGGAGTAACAATGTTTTTAATTGTTTCATCCTATAATTTAAAGATAATGGTGAGGTAATTTAAGAATTTACAAACTTCTGAGGCTTAGGTAACCGTTCTTATAAAACAAGAATCAACTAAATAACTAAGAAAAGTGTACATATAACACTGATCCAGTACTAAGCCGAAGATATGCTTTTTAATAAAGTGGAAACTCACTAAATTGTACATATTCATTTTAAAATACAATACACATTCTGTACAATACAACAATATTCATTTATCTTACAACAATGCATATCGATTTTGAAAGGCAAAACAAATAACACGTGTAAACACAAAATGTAGAGTAAAAACTGTTTCTATATGTATGCAATTATAGAATACTTCAACCATAGATTAGTTGCCAGTTGATATATTGTAAGTTTTCCTTTATTCTCTTGAATCAAGGAGATTTTAGTAGTTCTATAAAAATTTTTGTTATGGAACTACTAAGGTACAATATTGTCAATAATAATTTGCTAAACTGTATTGTGTATTCTGTGATATATCTCTAGTTTATTTTATTTACTACTCTACTTTCCATACTTACAATTTTTAATAGCAAAAAATTTAAATAAAATGTGGTCTGTAGAAGAAGAAAATACCATATAAGTTATGCTAGTTGTTTTCATTTATATAAAAGTTTGTCACACATAACATTTCAGCGTTCGTCACACATAAAATCAAAACCAGTAATGAAAGAAGAATAAAAGTGTGTGGTTTTTGCCTCACATATTTACATATACTAAAATAATAGCATACAGAAACATTTTAATTTGAAAAAAGTTAAAAAATCTAATAATTCCATTTTTCTGTGGTAATTGATATTAATATGGAAGTGAGAAGAATCAAGATAAAATGAACACAACAAATCAGTTCACTATAAAATACCACAGAATATCTGAAAACCGGACTAAATAATAAAGAATGTAAGCACGTTTTCGTAAAACAAGTGGGTTAGAAAAAGTATTGGTTCTTAATCATTTTTTTGGTGGCAAAAAATTGTTTAACACAACGTTCATTGGTAACGAAATCATTTACAGTGAATTGAATTGGAAACCCAAACATCATTTGTTGCGGTAATGGCTGGCTGGCCTCAGCCAAGATTACTTTATTGCGACAGTTTGTTCTACCCTGTACATTGTACAAACATTATTGCGTTTACCGTACAGGCATACATTCAAAGAGGGTGGGTTTTGTTAATAATTGCTGTAAGGAGCTAAAGTTGACAATCGTGGCAGGCTAACATATTAGCAAACATTTATTTAGTTAACTAGTTTTAATATGTTATACTGTCAAAAAAAAAAAAAAAATGTAAGTATAATTTTTTTTACGAATTATTTTGTAAGCATTTCCATCCTAACCATCTTAATCACCAATTAGTGAAGTAGTACTAGAATAGTACTTGTTTACTCCCGCCACTGCACAATGTCCTACCGTTGCAGTTAGCTGATCATAGCTTTACAGCACTTGGCGAACTTAGCCTTCTCCTCTCATAAAGTCAGTGACCACAGAAAAGGACACAGGTTGCAACCAATATAAGTTTCAATAATAATTTCTCTAGTTATTTCAATAATAACCAATAAGTTTCAAATAATTATTTCTCCAGTTTGCCTTGCGATGGCAGGGTGAACACCTTTTCAGTTCTTCCCTTATGTCCACCAAAATTACAAGGATCAACATAGTGATTAATACTACAGATGTATAAAGATGTACATTAGTTGTAATCTATTTACAACTGCCCTTTATGCGTTCACTGTGGCCATAAGAAAGTGACGTCTGTTTCTTTTTTTCTGTGCAATGACCGACGTAAACTCAGTATTTTTACAGTTAGTGGTTATATACTCATTTACTATAAAAAAACACTTAATTATTTTACTAAAAGACTAATAATAGGAGAAATTTAACTTAAGAAAATATCTGTTTCTTTTGTGGCAGATTCATATACATATAGCTAAAATAGTAGAATGTTGTGAAATAAAAATTTGAATTTAGTTTCATAAATTGAATGATTCAGTTTGTTAGTTTCTTAGTGGTTGTCAGGGTCACATAAATAAAATGAATGTTTTCAATGAATCAAAAAAGAAAAAAAAATTTCATTTTTAAAAACAATTACATAACTATATTCAAGTCAAATCGTTTATTAAGCCATTAAACATATATACACGCATTAGCCAAGTCATAGTAAATGCAATAAACAATAATCAACTAAGACTACATCATGTGAAAAGATAGAGCAAAAACCATTTATTTATATTTCAAAGTTTGCAGCAATCACAGTAAATTAGAATTATTTATGGCCAGCTAAAAACTTATGGACGCTGTAACAACAAAGGTTGAGCAGAAGGCTTTTCAGTTGTTTCTTAAATTTTATATGGTTAGTCTCCAGTTTAAGTGAGAGTGGAAGGCAGTTATAAAGAGCTACACAATCTTTATTCATTAAGATTAAAGGAATATCAAATGGTTTATTTAATAGTGAAAATGTAAGTGTTCATTCGGGGAAGGTTTTACTCAAAACTTTACGTTGTAAATATCAAATTTAAAATATATTTAAAAATATTAACCATAATAAGTTTTCTAACAAATTAGTATGATACAAAATTACTAACTTTTTCTTTAAATTCAATCACTAGTTCATACGGACGTGCAGGTGATTGGGTTTGTTTTATAAAACCAATGTAGTACTGATCGAAAGCTCAGCTAAGATTCGAACCTTGGACTCCACAGACTGAAACCTTAGCAACTGAGCTATACGTGTCACAGGTTGTCACGTTCCGGCAGGCAACTATGGCAGGTCAAACAAACGTGATTACCACATTTTTATAGCAACGAAAAGTAATACAATTTAGTAAAGTTATTTGAATATTCCTTCATTAGAGGTTTTAGCTATTTTGCTTCATAGCATATTTTTTACTCTGAAGAACAAGAAAAAGGTTCGTAAAATGTACTATCGTTCAAATAAAACAAACCATATTTAAAATTTTTCAGCTACATATTTATTATTGTAAATAAATGTATATTAATAACAATCAGTGCAGTTTACATTAGTTTAGATGTAATATAAGGATTACGTGAACACGTTCAGATCAAGTTACATATGTGAAATCACTGAAGTAATAGACAGTTTAATAATTACAGCTGAGTGGCAGAGTGTTTCTGGCAATTCAGAGACTATACTGGTACTGGTATTACGTGACTACTATCTCTAACGACGTACGATATGGTATCTCTTGCACCAACTACTGAAGTAGTTGACAATTTAATCACTCCATCTGAACTGCTGAGTGTTTCTGGCCATTCAGAGATTATACGATTACTGGAATTACGTGACTACCATCTCTAACGACGTACGTTATAGTATCTCTTGCACCAATCACTGAAGTAGTTGACAATTTTATCACTCCATATGAACTGCTGAGTGTTTCTGGCCATTCAGAGATTATACGATTACTGGAATTACGTGACTACTATCTATAACGACGTACGATATGGCATCTCTTGCACCAATCACTGAAGTAGTTGACAATTTAATCACTCCATATGAACTGCTGAGTGTTTCTGGCCATTCAGAGATTATACGATTACTGGAATTACGTGACTACCAGCTCTAACGACGTACGTTATGGTATCTCTTGCACCAATCACTGAAGTAGTTGACACATCTCTAACGACGTACGTTATGGTATCTCTTGCACCAATCACTGAAGTAGTTGACAATTTAATCATTCCAGCTGAACTGCTGAGTGTTTCTGGCCATTCAGAGATTATACGATTACTGGAATTACGTGACTACCATATCAAACAACGTACGATATGATATCTCTCGCACCAGTCAGTTAGGAGTATTACACCCCTTCGACACAACAATCCTCCAAATCCCGTAAATGGGTCGTGAAAAAAAAACTCCAAATGATCAATCTCAAGAAGCAATTTGCCTACAGCAGCACCTTTCGTTTTTATAAGAAATATCTTCCCCCACCGGAATATGTACATTCCTTAAGATTCAATTTCAAAATATGCTAAGTAGTTAGTTTGAATTAAATATGGCGTAAAAGTAAATGAAATGGGTATGATAAGAGGTTGATGGGGAACTTATAAATACGTATAACACACTAATCCCATTTAGACACGTACCCACCTGTCTTAAAACATGGGAGTACGTCTTAGGGTTCATTAGAAATATTTTTAGTAACATACACGGATGCATTACATGTACTCTAATTTTGACCCAGCTACCCATCGATACACGAATAACCCATACATCCACCCATAAACTTACCCAGCCCTCCATATGCTTACGGTGCTATTTACATCGTTATAATACGCTTTACACAATTCGTACTATACAGTGGAGGGTAACAAAATTCAATTCAATGTCCAAGTATTTTTATCTGAAAAAAACTGTCAACTTCAAAAACATATGAACGTTCGGAAGATTCATTTCACCCTTAATACTAATTAGACTCGTGCCATGGCAGGGGTGTATAAATGAGTAGAAATTCAGAGTAATAACACTTAATAACCCTGTAACTGTTATGTGAGATTCATACTCTTGTTCAGTCATTATTTACACATACAACAAAGAGACTCCCGGGAGGGGGGGGCCTGGGGCTGTCCAAACACAGGTGTAAAAGTCATGGACAACTTCATTATCTAGACAGACTCTATATTTCAATGTGGAGAATATTCTTATTTAAGTCTGCCCAATTTGTTAAAGTTCATATAAGATATTAAACTAAGTTTAATTAAAGTTTTCTCATAAATAATAAAGCAAATAAATAAAAGTGACAGCTAAAAAATCGATAGTTTTAGGGAATTGTTGATTAGAATTAAATATCGTAACATCACATGGAAACATATGTTTTAATTAGCTAAAAATAACACTATTGAAAAAGCGTTACTAATATATTTATGTTATATACATTTTTTAAACAGTTATTAGAAAATTCCCGAGGAAAACCAAAAACTGTACACAACTCTATTGCTTTTAAAATAATTGTATGCAAACTTTGGTCTTAAGTATTTGCTCAGCAAGATACTTATGGAATGTTTAACTGCACAATGATATGTAAATACCCTTGGTAGGTTATATTTACAATGTTCCATTTATAAAGAAACAATATTAGATGATGATATATTTTTAGAAACACTTAGTTTTAATAGTAATAATAATAAAAAAATGTAGCCTACTCATTAACGATGATATCTCCGGAAAGACTCACAGCATTTGATGACATTTGGAGGGAAGTTAGCTTTTGTATCATAGAGATCCATTAATAAAGTGTTTATCTAAATTCGATTTATAAGGGGTAGGAACATCCCCTCAAAGTTTACTTTTGTCGACAAAAGTAACAATAACATTAATTTAATAATGTGTATGGTAATTTCTACAATACCTCACTTGCGATAATTGTACTACTTTTCAGCCCTATAAAGTATATTTATAGGGATGTCTAGACTATAAAACTTTATATAGATGTAATAATTTTGAGATATCCCAGGAGGGAAGGGTAAGCATACGTATCGAAGCAAGGACTGTCGGTTTGTTTGACATAAGTGTGAACCAAAGTAGATATCATACTAGCTATCTTTAAGTTTAAATTATATTTGCAAAGTTTCTGTTTATATTTGGACTGTTCTGTGAAGCAAAATGAATTTTTGGCAAATATTAAAACCAAAAGCCAGTTTATTGAACAGCTAGCTCAGAATCTTCAGCCTGTACTCAACAGTTATTCTAATACACTTGAAACAATTCATAATAATCGGGACATAATAAAAACAATCGTACATGATATTGTAATATATTAAGTTTATTTGACAAAGATACTTTACTTTATCAACTAAACTTTTATTGTTCTCTCTGATTGTACAGTGGTAGACGGTCCACCCGCCCACCTATACAAGTACAGGGGTAGATGGCCCACCCGCCCACCCATACACGTACAGTGGTATTGACCCTCGCACACACCCATACACTACAGTGGTATTTACCCTCCCATACACGTACAGTGGTATTGACCCAACCGCCCACCCACACAAGTACAGTGGTATTGACCCACCCGCCTCCCTCCTATATGAGTGAGTGATCCCACTCCAACTATATATATATTTTTAATTCTATAAATTGAACTCGACCTATATCCACCCAACCAAAAATGTCATGTTAATAATCCATAATATTAACATTTAAGAACATATTAAGAAATAATACAACCTATTCATTACATTTAATTCAAACATTAATTAATTACTTAAAAATATTATTGAATTAATAATTCAATACTAACCACACGCCCACCCATACACGTACAGTGGTATTGACCCACCCACCCACCCATACACGTACAGTGGTATTGACCCACCCACCCACCCATACACGTACTGTGGTAATGCCCCGCCTGTCCACCCATACACGTACAGTGACATTGACCCGCCCGTCCACCCATACACCTACTGTGGTATCAATACCACTGTACTTGTATGGGTGGGCAGGTGTATGGGTCAGCTGATTGGCCAATACCACTGTACGTATATGGGTGTGGGTGAGTGGGTCAATACCACTGCACGTGTATGGTTGGGCAGGTGGGTAACTACCATTGTACGGGTATGGGTGGGTGGGTGGGTCAATACCACTGTACGTATATGTGTGGGTGGGTGGGTTAATACCACTGCACGTATATGGATGGGCGGGTTGGTCAATACCACTGCACGTGAATGGGTGGGCAGGTGTTTGGGTGAAAATGAACATAAGTGTGAGTGATCTGTGTAGTCTGGTTGGCTGATGTGTATAAAGCACAGCGAGAGTCGAGGTTGGTACGCGAAGCGTGCAGAGGTGTCCCCTAGTATATTATATTTTTATATCAAATACCTATTTAAAAATGTATGTTTACTATTTATAATTTTTCTAAAAATTGACCATCTCTATTTATTTACATGATAATTTTATGTTTGTTGATTTTTGAAGAAGGGATTGAAAATTACTGTACGTGTAGGCTCCCTATTGAAATAATAATATCTAGATCAATGGCTTTTTAGTGGATGCAAGTCCACACACTAGGACATCTACGTAGGACCCTGAAGGTGCATAACGCATTTTCTCATTATAAAATAGTGCCTATTTAGAAGGCCCTGCCAATTACATTAGTTTTAAAGTAAGCCTTCAAAGCCAGTATACAAAATGATTACCTTTTCTTGAAAAATAATATTTGTAAGCATCAAGAATGCCAGCTCTTTCAAGTTCTTAGAAGTCAAATGTTGATAGCACTTATTAATAATATTGAGATCATTTCTTAAAGCATCTTTCTCAGGAAGATGTCGTAACTGACTGTAATGAACCCACATGAAAAAGAAAATACCATAAATGAGTATATAAGTTTTTTATAAAAAGGACAATTCATATTTTTGCCCCACTATATGTAAACTACATGTAAATTAAAAGATCAAACATTCCAACAATTGTGGCGGAGGAAGATGCAAATACTGAAGTGGTTGGAAGATCAGTAGATTTCTCCAAGATTTAAAGTGGGAGGCATATAGTTGTTGTTGGACAAGACACTGATTTTATCTTTCTATTGTTTGGGGTAACACAGTGTCAAAATGTACAACGATTCTTTCACAAACCCTCTGCCAAACCATCAACCTACGTTATCAGAATGATCCGTGAAGAGATTGGTGACATGAAAGACGTGATATTATTTTGGCATGCTACCACAGGATGTGATACTACGTCTTCTTTATTTGGCAAAGGCAAAATTAATGCGTATAAGTTGCTAAGTTTGTCAAATGATCTCCGCACAACAGCTTTACAGTTTTATGAATAACGGGCAGACTAAAATATTCTCAAAGATGTAGGAAAGGATCTTGTCTTGAAACTATATGGATGCAAAAAGTCTAAAGTCTGAACGAAAGTAGATATTAAATGTACCTTAAGGCTACTGCAAAAATGTCATTGAAATCAAAATTTAACATTGCATCTCTTCCTCCAACATCTGATGCTGCTGAACAACACACATATCGAACAAACTATCAGATTCGAAAATGGAACGGAGATTAGGTAATAAGCGCTACGGACTGGGGATGGGTTCCAACAGACAACATGCTGTACCCAGTGCACTAAAAAACCACCGGCACCTGAAGAGGTTATAAACTTAGTTTCCTGCAACTAAAAAAGGCTTTTAAAAATAACTGCAGCTGCCTTAAATTGATTGCACAGAAATGTGTGGAAGCTGTAGTGGATCATGCAGCAATGTCACTGTGGTTGAAGTCGAGGAAAATGAAAAACTTGTCATGGAAGTTTAAGAAATTAGAAATGGTCAATTACAGTTTATTGTGTACTGCGAATAGCTTGAATAAACTTGTTACTTTAAATTAATAAACCGCAGTTGGTTTATTGTTCTAAAATAACATATTAAAAATTGTAGGCTACATGTATTTCCCTACCAAAAACTATTTAAATAAGTTTTTAGCTGTAGACATGGGCTTAATACTATTTTACACAAAGTTAAAAAGTAGGAAATTTAGGTTAGACTGAGATTCGTTTGGTTTTTGTATGAGGACAATAGAATAGTGTTTCATAAGGATTACAAAAAAAAAAAAAATAAATAAATAAATAAAAAACTTGAGCCTATACAGACAGCTAGAGCAGAACTGCAGCGCCGCGTCGGCTCTGCCTCAACCGAACCAGCCATAACTCAGAACACACTGAATTTCACCGGCTGAATCTGGCGGTACAAAGTAAGTACTACTTGATATCATATTAAAGGTAATAAAGGCTGCTAGAACTCTTGTAGGACTTTTTTTTACAAAACGTTGGCGTGAAAACTTCTGCATTAAAATGCCGTGCTGAAAAATGTTGAATTTTTTAACTTTCCATACAAATTACTAACAAATAGTAAAAGTTGTGACGAAAGTTAACTAAACATTAATTGTAGAAAATGTTATGCTAAAGAGACTAAAGCAAATTAGAATCCAATATGCAGTTTAGTAAACGAGGGAGACGAGATTTATGAAACCCTTACACTTTTAATGTTAAGGGGCACAGGAGGGGAGCTTAGGGGTGGGGACTTTAAGCTAAAAACTTGTCTAAATGGTAGTAGTCGATGGGGGGAAAATTAGCTTTATACTATTTTCCCCCCCCTAAAAACACAGACTATAAGTCCAGGACGAGATCCAATTTTATATTCCAGCCGGCAAGGAGACATAAATACAGAAATATGGTTTAACAGCCAGGAACAGTTCCAGCAAACCACTTGCATATAAATAATAAGGGTGCACGATTTGAGTGAAGTTTTACCATTTCTTGTTTTGTTTTTGGGAGGAGTGGAAGGGGTAAAAGCAATGTCATAGTTTAAAAGTGATAAAAACTGTAACTTTTCCTTTTATGAAAACTAAATTTCCACAAAATAGAGTACATAACCATACGATTGGTCCATGTAAAAGTAAATGTGTAATATTAACTCTTTTTTAGTACGGTTTTTGTTTAGTAACGTTCAATGATTATTTCATTGTAATACTGTTTATTGATTAAACACATTATTTGTAAAACAATACTTATTGGAAGTGAACATTAACTTTCTTAAGTACTGATCATACATTATACGTATACTCTAAAAAAATCAATGGGATATATTAGTCCTGTTGGGCTAATTAATTTAAACTTAATATGTTTCGTTTTAGTCTTAAGAATATACACTGAACATTCTTTCAATTAGTCAACAGAAATGATTGAAATGAAACTGGTGGTGTTAAATCTATTGGTCGACGTAAAAATACTCAACAAATAGTTTTTACAAGCATGATATTTTTGGATGATATTTGTTTTGTGTACATTTTAATTTATGGCACACATGTGTAAAATTTAATATAAAATCTGAGGATCAGTAAACACCAAGTCCCAATGGAAGTCAACATATATAGTTCCATAAGCGAGCCAGTTCCTAAGACATTTCTTGAGTCAGGAAAATAATAAGGTAGCTTCATTAGATTTATTTTAAAGCTTAAGGAACAAGGGTGTTTGGAAAAACACCAGGATTTAAAACATTTTCTTGGGATCCCCCCACTGGCTCTAAAGGATCCGATGAATTTCTATCACAATATAACAAATGTTGGTGTTTTTAATATTGTGTAAACTGGTGTCCTGTGTAGTGGTGTAAATATTTCGTATATAAATGTTTAATACCACTGTACGTGTATGGGCGGGTGGGTGGGTTAATACCACTGTACGTGTATGGGCAGGTGGGTGAGTCAATACCACTGTACGTGTATGAGTGAACGGGTGGGTCAATACCACTGTACGTGTATGAGTGGACGGGTGGGTCAATACCACTGTACGTGTATGGGCGAGCGGGTGGGTCAATACCACCGTACGTGTATGGGTGGATGGGTGGGTTAGTACCACCGTACGTGTATGGGTGGGCGGGTGGGTCAGTAATATCGTACGTGTAATTTTAGTACTACCTTACGTGTATGGGTGGGTGGGTAAGTTAATGCCACCGTACGTGTAGGGGTGGGCGTTTGGTTTAATGCCACTGTATGTGTATGGGTGGGCGTGGGGGGGTGGGGTTTAATGCCACCGTACGTTAAAACTAATTTTGTTCTAACAATCTTTGAAGCGCCTGTACTATTTGTGATACAATTCCGCAATACATGTGTGTACCTGAATCACGGTTTAGCGCCGTCACATAGTGGGGGTTTTATTTCATTTCATTGTTGATACGCCCATGATTTTAAAGTGCTAGTCAAGCTGAGAAGAATGCCGAAAAACCAAGCATAAATGTGTCTGTAATATCCTCTAATGTATATCAATACAACATATTCTCTTGGTATGAAAGACATAAAATAAATATTGTTTCAAACAGGAACACAAAGCTGTGTCAATGAATATTTCTTATTGTGTTACGTTCAGGTGATACATGTAATGTAACAGAGAATGGGTGGCTCTAAATATCCTATTTACTTACAAATGTAAGAGTTTATTCAGGTCGTCAATTTGCTATGAATACGTTGATAGTTTTTCACCTCTGATGCAGATGTAACTTTATGCAGTGAAGCTTTGTTTGTATAGAAATACTGACAGTATAGCTTTGTAAGCTATATTCTACAATACCAAAATACTCTTAAAATATATAAATTGTATCAACATATGAATAATATGCAATTAAACTGTAATGGATTGGAATTATATGTTTATTATTTATATTATATAGCTACGTATGTCGTTGATGATATTGATGTATAAATTCATTTCATCAGCATATTTAGTAATTCAAGAAAGTCTTATATTTTGTAGAACATTTTTTAAATGAGTTATTGATCCTATTTTTAACCTTTCTCTAGCCATTCTTAATAAACTATTGATCTGTAAGGGGAACCTATCAGACATAGTAAAGGGGTGAGCCAGTATAGCACAAGGTGAATATTACTAATCAAATCTTCTAATAAATGCTAAGATTCAAACCTGACTCAAAGTTCTAACACCTTAGGAGGCTCTGAAGATGGTGCTGAGAACAGCCTAGAAATAGTTATTACAAATCAGAACATTATTTTATATGTATAGTCAATCATTTGGTTTATTTGTTACATTGAAATAAAATTAATTTATAAACTTGGGTTAGTGAAAACATCCGATATAAAATCAAAATTTAATAACGTAAACTTTTGAAAGAAAACAAAATAATAAACTATCTGCAATTCAAGAAACTAACTACAGTTATGTCAAAAAGCATTGTCTGTTACTAGTAGGCAATTAACTGTCTATTTATATGCAAAATAAATGGGCAGAACTAAACCTAATATATTTACTCAGCTATTTTATACGATTTCATCTAATTCAGATTGTGGTAGTTTCTTATGTAGATGAATGTATACGTCTAAAATAATATAAAATTAACGAGCATTAGTTGGACCATTTGGAAAACTACTAAAAAGTAAAGTTTGCTTGTTATATTTACAAATAGTATAAATACAAACAATGTCTGGAATAATCTCTCTTTTATAAGCTAGAAAAAGAGTGTTAATCCTTGTCTTCTAATAATTTCAAGAACAATGAATAATGAATTTATTTTCCTTCATAAACAATAATTACAACAGTATTTAAAATCCTAGAAAAATCACATTTTACAACTATTCGTGATCAGAATTTTAAAACAAATACATATAACATATATATATATTTAAAATGTTCAACAGTTTTGAAATGCATGAATAAATATCATATGATGTGAATTTAACCTTGTAATTAGTTTATTAGAAAGAGAAAAATGATAACGAGCGATTTTGATGATTGGTCAACATGTACTTAAATTATATTTGTTCAAGAATCAACTCCACTCTGCATCAAATCCAATATTCTCAGTGTAAAAAATGTAAAAAAAAGATTATTTACTAAAAAGGTTTTGGCCGACAAATGTTCTTAAATGTTTTTTATTCTTAAATGGTTTGTCTTAAGAATACTATTAAAATATTGCTTACTACGGTTACTAGGGGAGAACAATTACAACATATTATAATACAAATAAAAATTTGATCGATTCAAGAAAGTCATTAAAACCATGGTATTACTCTTAGTAATTGAAAGACGGTGAATCTTTCGTATCAAACTTATATAATGGATAAGTTACAATATAAAAATATAGACATTTCCGCTCCTCCAAAAATACTAATTATTTATTTATCTCGTTGTTAAAACTGATGTGTTTCGGGTCGAAACGAAACATTAGTATGTTTGACTTTGTATATAGTCAGAAATAGTATAGCACTCTTAACATGCTGCTTAATATGCTTTCAGGTTACCTTTTAGTCAAATAAACAAATAATTTGCTAACACGAAAGACTCAGTAAAAAGTTTATTTTCCACGCATTGATCTAATGTTTCCTTTAGTTTTTCATAAGTACCAATGTTAGTTATTAGATTTTAAGGCCAACAAGGTACTTCAGAGAGTCACATTAGTGTGACTAGACCCCTTCATTAATGTGACTAGTCTAAAGAGCCCTTTGTGGGCAACCTGAATCATTTTGGGGCTCAGTGAACTTTCACAAAGACTCCTTTGGAGCACAAAATGTACGATGTTTTAACAACGTAGTTATCTATGTTCATAACTTGTATATGGGCTTAAGGGTTTAGTTAAATCTATGTTGTATATTTGTACAAATATAAATTTTACTATTTAAAATTATTAGCTCAACATTGTAATTCAGGCATAAAGGGATTTAATAGGGATGGATTAACTATACAATAATATTTTTAATTAATTACGTTTGATTAATTTACTAAACTACGCGTATATGCCCTACTATTATCTATTATGTCACATTTTTCGTTTGTGTTAGGGATTTCTTCTTACTGCGAATATCTTTTTCAATGTTAGATTCGTTCGTTTTTTTAGATATTGTGATAAAAAATATTCCTTATAAGGTTGAAAGAATAATTAACTATAGAAACATACAGACCAAGGAAATGCATTTTTGATGTAGATGCGCACCTGTGCTGCTATCTAACGGTGAATTTTCTCAAACAACAGCATGGACGACTGTTTAGTGTACTATTAGTTCAGCTATATATATTAAGTGCTAGACAGAGTCTGACAGAGAGTTGAAGAGAAATAGAGAGTGGGAGACGCTGGCGCTACCTGTGAAGAACGAACATGAAATAATTTCGTTGAACGGAACAACCGGTTTCATGGAACCCATGTATGAGCGGAGCCTTCTTGTTTCTATTGTCAATGTTAGCATTGAAGGTAGGTCTCAATATGCTTTTTTAAATCATCATAATTACTTAATATAATTAACACTGTTCATTGTAGTGTTCATTAACACTAACATATACAGTTCCGGTACACACACACACACACACAAGTAAACGCTGTACAAAAGTAAAAAGTATATATATATATAATATATATATATAATATATATATATTAAATATAATTTAAATTCAATTTAAGTTTATCATAATTACATTGTATTTACTTCATTTAGTTAATAATACCATTGTGTTTATAAAACCACAGTTGATAGTTAATTATTAATTATTGGTTATATTTAAATAAAATCATAGTAAGGTTATCTAAATAAAATCATACTTAGTAATTTATATACAGACATAATCCATTTGTGCGTGATTTGGATGTTTTAGTCTTAATTCGACTTCATGTAGTGTCTTCATGTACAATTGTTGCCCAGTAGCTTAAAATGAAGGGGGAAAGGAACATTGAACATAAGAGGTAGGTAAAATAGAAATTTAATAAAAAACAATTAATTATTGGTTTCATAGAAGTGGGCTCTTATAGTATCAATGTTCATCATTTGATAAATTATATTGATGGCTAGAAAAAGATAGTTTTGAAAAATATGGCTTGTTATTTATTAGATTTTTTATCAAGGATAGAAGGATGTACATATTTTTGGGATTATCCTTCCTGAGACCCTAATATAATAAGGTGTTTTAAGATTTTAAAACAATAACAGAGCTGTACATGATTTTATGAGATAAGAGGATTATACGGTTATAGTAGTTAAAGTTACATTGGTAGTACATAAATAATATTAACGTAACGTACTATAGACTTTACTATGGAAATGCGTTACCAATGCTAATACGTACGCCTTTATTGAGTAGAGTACAGCAACTTGGGGACCAATATGTGTGAAAGGATAGTAACACAGTAACAGTCCACATAAATGACGTAATGATATGTATTACAATGTTCTATTCAAGACTAGCATGTTACAGCTAGTGTACTGTCGTATGAAAATACGTTATCAATTTTGGTACTTTACTATGTAGAGTACAGCTACTTTGGGACCAATATGTGTGAAAGGATAGTAACACTAACAGTCCACATAAATGACGTAATGATATGTATTACAATGTTCTATTCAAGACTAGCATGTTACACCCTGTGTATTATCGTATGGAAATACGTTACCAATGTTGGTACTTTACTATGTAGAGGACAGCTACTTGGGGACCAATATGTGTGAAAGGTTAGTAACACTAACAGTCCACATAAATGACGTAATGGGTTTGTCATTACACATACACGTACAGTGGTATTGACCTACCCACCCAGCCATACACGTACAGTAGTATTAACCTAACCACCCACCCAAACACGTATAGTGGTATTGACCCACCCACCCAAACATACACGTACAGTGGTATTGACCCACCCACTCAGCCATAAACGTACAGTAGTATTGACCTACTCGCCCACCCATACGCGTACAGTGGGATTGACCCATCCGCCCTGCTATACACGTACAGTGGTATTGACCCACCCGCCCACCCATACACGTACAGTGGTATTGACCCACCCGCCTACCCATACACGTACAGTGGTATTGAATCACCCGCCCATCCATACACGTACAGTAGTATTGACCTACCCGCCCACCCATACACGTACAGTGGTATTGATATGTACACCCAAACATAGTATTACAATGTTCTATTCAAGACTAGCATGTTACACCCTGTGTACTATCGTATGAAAATACGTTACCAATGTTGGTACTTTACTATGTTGAGTACAGCTACTTGGGGACCAATATGTGTGGATAGTAACACTAACAATCCACATAAATGACGTAATGATATGTATTACAATGTTCTATTAAAGTCTTGCATGTTACAGCTAGTGTACTATCGTATGAAAATACGTTACCAATGTTGGTACTGTACACCTTTACTGAGTAGAGTACAGCTACTTGGGGACCAATATGAGTTTACAGCCCACATTTAAACAGCATGTGCTACAGAGTCCTTTGGTAGACAAATATAGAGAAAATGATCATTTAGAAAGCCATATTTTATTAAATAATGGTGATAATATTATATTTATAATAGTAATATTATAAGTTATCTTGTTATATTAAAATGTTTATATTGTTATTTTTATAATTCTATCTGATAAAATAGCGTACTTATATTCTTAACTGTACACGTTACATTACAAGCTCATTAAAATATGCCATTGTAATGTAATACACACGAATAAACGTAATTATTAGTGGGAAGAAGCTATCTACCATTATGTTTAGGTATTAATTTATATAAAGGACTGTCGGGAGATACAAAATCGGAGAACTCAGTTTATTTATATAAACTTTTATGTTACCTGCAAATCTACTAAAACATTATAAATTCTGCTTAACAGTGGACATTGATTTATACATCTATGTAATTTCAAATAATTATCTATGTACCTCAGCCTATCCATCATTCGAGTAGTATCTGGATAGCAGGTTTTAGAATAACTAATTCATAATAAGATTCTTCAAGTGGTTTGTGGCCAAGTATTGTCTTAAACATGTTTGTAATTGCTATGCATTCTTTAAGTAAAGTAAAGTGTATGTAGATATGTTTAAAATAACAAAATTATGCTATAAAACTCGTTTTACTTATAAGTAGAAATTGAACCAACTTAAATCACACTCTGCGTTATGTAAGCACCTTAAATCGCGTTTATATGTCATTTGTAGTTTGGTTTAACTTTGTTTTGTACTGGTAGGTAGACACTTTTTAATTACTTTTTTTGTTGTCTATTTAGAAAGTCAACATGTACAATTATTTTTTTATAAACCAATTACAGTTTGAACAGTAAAATAACGAAAGAACTAGTAAAATAACATGTTTCAATAGTATGTCTCTAATATGACTAGTTTTAAAACTACTTATAAAGTAAATTACTTATTGAACTATTCAAGTTTCCCTGGTGTATATACGAGGTATAATACACAAAATGTTCAGTAAAGAAAACAGGAAAACGGATATAGTAAACAAAGAGAGTGTACGGCTTTTTCGTCTGATAAGTGTGACTAACATACTAACTAAAAGCAAGCTTCAAAGGCATTATTTTGTTTACGCAAATTGTTATTGATGCAATGTGGTTGGTAAACGTCATACTTTGAGTTAGTTATTTTATATTATCGGCCTAATAACGTGCTCTGGGTTTTATAAACTTAACGTGAAATTGAACAAATATTTTAAAAGAATAACGAGATGTATTATATTCAGATTCTATATTTAACATTCATTTTTTAAGAACATTTGCTGTGCAAAACAAACATTAATTATATTTATTAGTAATTGAAATATGAAATGCGTCTCCAATCACATTTGGTTTGGATTAAAATTACATCGATTACCAGTAAAACGGGGGAGAGGGAGGATATATTCCTAAATGATGTGTATTAACATGTATAATGTTTATTTGGTGTATAGTTTTGTTACTCAGTAAAACTTCGAACTTAATAAGGAGACTACTTTTTCTTTCCCATAGAATGGTTACGCAATTAAAATAATTTTTTACGTAGCTATTCTAACCCTTATTTATTTGAGTTTGGCGCAATTTAGCATACACGTGTTTTGAAAATGAAGCTCTCTTCAATCATACTTTATGTTTAACACTGAACTCGCAATTATCAAGCTATAGTATCATGTAAACTCCCAGGTTATGTAACAGTTACAGATGTCGACAGAGAGCAATCGACCTGCAATATCACTAAATCATCAGCTCAGTGACGTCAATCCGTTCACGAGCTTTTTGACTTGCAAAATAAATACAGAGAGCTATGTTTACAACGCACAAAAGACTAAACACTTTTAATCAGCTCCTTGAAAGTAATCACAAATTGTTTGGTGAATTAGGACATACCCAAGTAGAACTCATAACAACAAACACATTTAAACCTAAATTACAACAAATATAAACGAGAAATTGGGGGGAGGGGGTTTATTGGTACTGATTAGTTTGGAAATGAAAAGTAAGGACAAAACGTAAAAACTATTTTAAACCTTTTCACTTAATTTCATTGCTATATGTATAAAAATGTATCAAATTATTTACATATTACACCATAAGCTAGTTATTTACTGAAAGCAAAAATACCTCTGAATATTTATAGGAACTTTTATTTCAGAAAATACAATTTGTTATCTCTACGTTATTGTAGTTAATATGTTAAATACCACTTTATAAAAACACTTTAAATAAACAACAAAAGGTCCATTTTCGGACAGAATATTATTGCAAAGAAGCCCAATTAACAGTTTTATCCCACCGGACATGGTTCGGAGTTCACGCCAATCCGGTGATCCTCTGGTTAAATTTGAGAGAGGGCTGGCTTCTTAGCCCTAACATAAATAGGAGATCCCTAAGAATAAATAGGCCCCTCCTTTTCAAGAGGAAAAGTAAGAACAAATCACAAACTATTTTTCTCTAAATGAAATTAAATAAGTTACCTTTTCAAGAAAAAGAGAACACATTGTAAAGGTAACAAACGACATAAATAAATTATTCTGTGACGGCAAGGACCTGTAATTGTCACATTTGCATTCAAAGTGCTCGGGAAGTGTTTAGTTACCAACGCTCTCTGCCTCAACTTTGTGTGTGTTGAACATGTGATTTTTATTATTAAAAGAAAAAAACCTCACAATGTATTCATACTTTATTTGTTATATTTTTTGTAATTTATTATATTTGTTTGGTTAAAATAATACGATAAAAATGTATTATTATATTTAAATCAGACCTACCTTGTAAAATTTATCAAACAATAATAAATACCAGCATTGCCATAATTAATTTTAGTAAAACGAAGTTAATATGTGAAAGTAATTAGTTTTTTAGCTAGTTTCTCTGACTATGTATCGAGTTACTCTGCTTTTAATAAAAGTGAATAATCATTTCATAATATCTTGATTTTATTTTCATTTTTAACTAAATATTTAAATTTTTTATGAATACTATAATTTTCTTTCATTAAGTTTTTCTTGTTTTGATAAAATAAACCTTTGCTTCTTCTTCCGGTTTTTATTTATGTAAGGTAATATTATTTATAAAGTATTATTAGAATTATCCATGTATAATATAGTTGCAGGCATATTGTTTGTAAAAAAAAAAAAAAATAAAAAAATGAAATAAAAGTTAAGTGTTTGAAAATGGCTTCAGATTGAATAGCCGAAATACAAAAATTTTTTAAAACGATGTTTTGTTTAGTTAATTAATATAAATCAGTAATGAACACAATCACAAAAAAATACACACCATTAGGAACTTCTTAGAGCCCCTGGGGTGGTGCCCTGATGGAATTTCAAAATAAAGATAGGCCCAAATTTCAATCTGGGAAGATAGGAATATTCATGCAACATTTCAGCTGAATGGGTTTAGTAGTTTTTGCGTGATTGAGTAACACACACAGACAGACACCATTAGATTTTTAGATAACAGTAAGATAAGATTACAATGTTAGTAGAAAGAATTTGTGGGACTAATATCTTCCTCAAGCTCAACAACAACCAATTTACATTTTAAAAGCAGCCGACTGATGGCCCAATGTTTGTGGAAAACATAACATTTTATTCATTTTCTAAACTTAAACATCAACACTTTATACATAATTAATACGTACGTGCTTTTAGTTAATATATATAATTGAACATACTAATATTGTATATACATAACTTACTTGTTAGTTTTAAGATGAATGATATATTATTCCCTTCAAAAATAAAATCAACGAACTTACTCTGCATTATAAGACCACTCAAAGTTGAGCTAAATATATAATCACTTTTGATATTTTAATTTATGCAACACATGTTCTTTCGTACTTTGGCTAGAACCAAATAAATTAAAATTTTCTTCAAGGATCGGATGTTCTACAAATTTATATTCCATAAAAAACTTCCTTGGTTGTACCAGAACCAGTAAAAATGTTCTGTTTCGTTTACGTAAAATCTAAAACTAACAACTTTTTTATATTACTGTCTGAAATATCACTGAGCTGCCCGTAGATAGCTCACTAGGCTTACTGGATGTAACTAACTAGAAACTAGTTAAAATGCAGTTCATAAAATACGCCAGCACTACACAAACTTGTATTATCGAAAGTTTATAGACCCTCATCGAACATACAAACCACGCAGTCGTTAGACTTTGGTACTTATGTTTAAGTAGATTTGCGAACTCCTTGTAAACCAATAAATTCACCACCAGTAAACATTGACTTAATAGTTGTTATCTACTTCCACCCCATATCGCTACACTTATATAAAAAAATTTGATTCATTTCTAGTAGCGTTAACTTCAAATATTTTATGACATTACTTTTAATCGTAATAAAGATGCCAACCCGTATTGAATCTTAAGGTATCAAGGAATAAGGTTTAACTAATAATAAATTTTTCATCCAATGTAGTTGAAATCCTCTCACTAAAACTACATTTAATATTCTATATTATTTATATCTTAAAGGCTGGAGATAGAATACTGAAAGCAATATCCATCACACAAAAAGAAAATAAATTATACAGAAAGTGTAACAGCTCATCGAATCTTTAAATATAAAACAGGATCTTTTTCCATATATATATGTATTTACATATTTTTTCCATATACACCCTAAATTATCTATTTAGGACAGTAATTAGATCTAAATTATACATTTTAATATTATTACTTGTTGTATGTTAAATCACGATTATTGTATAAGGTTAGACCTACATGAAAATAAATCAAATATATTAACAAAATGTAAAAGCGTTTTTCCTTATTTTATAACGATTACAGTATTTGACATTATGATGACCTCCAAATATTTTAAATGATTTTCTTAGGAGTTTTAAATGTGATTTTCTTTCTATCTTTCACCATGGTAAAAAAGTAACTACAAGTGGACTAATATCTTTTAAAATAATTATGTAAATAAATATCAATCATGGGTTGGTAAAGAAATTCATTACATGTAAAATTTACTTGAACTAGTACTTATCCAAATAAATCTTAAAACACGAATTTTTTTTACTTACTACCAATTAATTTTATAAAAAATAACATCAATAGTTAGTTATATAAAAATTTGACAGGATTACATTATCTGTATGATTACAATTAATGAACAGTTTTACTATAAATTACCAATTTTGATAATACTACCAGTTACCATTTTGGTGGAGATTTCCAAATATCCAATCCAAAATCAGAAAAAACACCAAATATGAGCAATACATCATAAAAAAAAAAAAAAAAAAAAAATTACAACAGTTACAAACTATTGAAAACAATGGCGTTACAAATAATATATTTGTTGATTCCTTTTATCTAACTAAACACTATTTAATAATAATAATAAAAATAATTAATAATACTTTTTTTAAAAGAAACTACAATAAAGTACATAAGTGAAAAATAAACAATCTCAAGAAAAACTAAATAAAATATTTGCTTCTGCTTGCCAGACTGATAAAATAAAAAAAATTAAAACTAGATATAGCCTAGATAAAAAAAAAATATTGTTGAGTAGATATAGGGCCTTATAAGGCATGCCTGATTGGAGGCCCCTTTTCAAATAAAAATATAATCTTGTTCAGCCGAAATAAAAAGTAAAAGTGATATATATCAGTCTAAACAAAAAACGAGTAACTTTGAAAATATATATTAATATTTACAAATATGCCTAGTTTAAGTGTATTAATTTTAAGGACAAAGACAAAACATAAAAACTATTTAACATAATATTACTCTTCTTAAGATAGGATAGCATTTAAACTAACTGTCGAATTCACTACCGTACATGTTATAAAGACTAAACTAGCCTTTAAGTCTCTTTACAAAAGTTTTTTGTGAAATATTAAGCATTTTTATTCATTATTTTATCAATTAATTAGTAATTCTGTTGGTATGAAAGCTATGATTCAAGATGTCGTATTATAATGGTGAACATATCATCTTTACCTAAATGCTCAAATATAAAAATATATACTGATTGCTCGAAAAAAAGGCTTAATTCACAAATAATTTATTTATAATTTAATGTTGTACACTAAACACGTTGTTTCAGTTTTTTTTCTCTGTTAGAAGTTAATAACGTTTTAAATGGCGAGCACTAGGTCTAAATAAAGCGCAGTAAAAAATATTATTTATATAGGATTATTTACATCTGAGATTATGCAATAACTTTCTGTAATGTACTGAAACCAAATTTTGCATTGGGGTATGGTTTCAAGTTCGAGTTTGTCACTACACACAAGATACTCGACCGGAGTTGTAAGGAGTTTGGAATAGAGTCCACACCAAACTTCACCTTTAAGAGTTCTATATAAAAGTAGAACTTGGTCAACATGTACAAGAATTTTCAATTCCAATTTGCGTAAGATGCAACTAGTATCAGCGAGCCACGAGTTGAGCCCTGAACTATGACCTATATTCTGCTTATATTCATAAACTGATCAAGCGGGCGCCTGCTGGGTAGCAATTAAAAACTTCTTCATTACTTTAAAAATATTTATTTAATTAAACTTCTCATTCTTAGATACCTTCATTTATTTTTTAGTGTATATAATGCAATAACACAATTTTATTTTTGTTCAATTTTCTATATGTATATAATATAACGCTCGATTGGGATCACTAACTTTCTATACCCAGTTATCAGTTTCGTAAGTTTTGAAATTCGAACTGTATGTAGATCTAACCATGTAGACCCTAGGAACATTCAAACAATTGCATATAGTTAATATTTTGGGGTAGTTTTGAGGAGGTTGTACATATAAAATTTCCCATAAAAATAACACGAGCAGCCCAACGGAACAAAACATGCATTCTTTTACACAGTCATTTAGACATAAAAACCAATTGTTAAGTACACATATTGCATAGTTATATTTACAGAAAGAAAATTGGATTAAAACCGTACCAAAAAGACGTATGTATTGTGCAATGATGAATTTACAATAGGATTTATACAAAACCGTCCTGTTAATTAATTGAAAATGCGTGACATAACATTTTGAACATGCTAGAGTTTTTTTTATTTTTGGGTCAGGTAGGTTTGACTAGCGTAAAAAATTTCCTGATTAACTAAATAAATTATAAAAACAATCAGAACCTTTATAAACATAGTTTTTCTTTCACAGTAGGGCTTAACTGTAAACTGCAATTTAGCGCGGGGAATTTATTTTTACAGTATTTAGTATTTCAGGATGGCAATCTCTTCAATATAAATAAAAACAGTTAAATTGAGCGAAAATAGTATTAAATTTCCAAATCTAAAGTCAGTTTATATCTTTTACAGATATTGTCTATCTAAAATCTAAAACTTACATTCAACACATGGAATTTAATTTCGTGCACCAAAATGTAGTTTACAATTTAGAGCCCTAATATAAAAAAATATGTATTATTAACATTTCCTGATTTTTTAATGAATTACTTTGGTTAGTTGCGAATCTTTTTTACGCTGGTCAAACTTACCTGAAAAAAAATCACAGCAAAAAGATATCATTTCACGGTTTTAGTTGATTAAATTGAGATTTTCACATAAATGCTTATATAAATTATTGGTTGCAACCACTATGTAATAACTTGGTACCGATATTTTTCTCGTTTCTTCCAGTAAGAAACTATATGCCTCTTGGGAATCTTAACATTAATATTATTGGTTAACCTACAATTGGAACGAACCTATTTTATGTACTGCCGCGGCTGCTCTTGTTATTCATAAGGGAAATTTTCTGATTTTCAGCTCCTAAAAACAACCCTTATTGATTGGAAATGTAAAACTGTAGGATTGTTTTTTAGATCGAAATGGTTAGATGCACCTTCAGTTTAAACTTCATCATTTTTACAAAACTCCGAGGTGGTTAAACAATCATTAATTTCGATCAGTGAGTGAATAAGTGACCTCAATCCAGCTTTATATAATACAGTGATAGTGATACAATTTTAATAATAATATGGTTTTTATAATTATAATAATATATTTAGCACCCACCATGTTATATTGAGTGATTGTAGCATGTTTTAAAAGATAAAACTTGTGATTGGTTAGTTGGGCACACTGCGTGGAGTACCTACATAATGTTATGATACTCCAGCAATACAGGCTTGTACAGCTTACTCAACTCATGGCTCGCTGATAGGCTACTAATATACTTAACGATATTTAGGTTTTTTTTAAGTTTTATAATTTTATAAATAATTCTATTCTATATTAGTATTTTATAATGCTATCAAATCAAATGCAAATGAGAATAAAAATAAATGTTTAACATCAATAACATCAATATTGTTCTGTTGTACATTCACCAATAAAAAACATTTTTTACTAGGCCTTTCGCTTGCGAAGCATTATAAGGCAACAAAAAATTTATAACAAAACGAACAATACCAATATGAACTCCATCTGAAATTAACATCAATAGTTATATTGAAATTTCTTAAAATTATAGACACTATTCGATATTAGTATTTATAATGTTATCATATTAAATAGAAAAAGGGAATAAAAGTAAATGTTTAACATCAACTGTTTCATTAACATTAATTTATAACATGATTGAGACTAATAGTTTTCCAAGTATTTAAGTTTTAAAATCTTTAGTAAATAAAAACATTGTTTTATTTAAACAACCTAAGTTTTATATTAGTTCATTAAGCTGATTAAAAATTGTTTAACAGCTCCTGTAAATATAACATCAAGTCAAGTGTCGTAGAAGTTTCTAGTGGGTGGTGTTCCAGCAAACCAACTTATTACTCTCATCTGTCATGACGGTAAGCAATTTGAGGGGTAGGATCTATCTTAAATATGTTTAAGGGATCCCTTAAATAAATACTATCCTAAATATGTTTAAAAATATGCATTTCCTGGAAGTTGAAAGAATGAACTTCTTAGAATTAGTCACAGAGAACAAAGAAATGGTGTTCACATACAATAGTTAGCTAGAAGTGTGTCGAGTAGTTATTTATTTTGTTTGCCATGCGACTCCTTGCTAGTCCCTCCCTTATTCCCCCATATCCTCAAGGATAAATGTTGTAATAAATATTACTACTGATGTATAAATATCTATTGTACATTGGTTGTAATTTATTTAAAACTGTCACGGATGCGTTTGCTAAGGCCATAAGAAAGCGACATCTGTTTCTTCTTTCTTTATGAACTAGCATATCTTGTAATCTTCGAGAATTCGGCCATTGATACAAGAAATTAAATTTTTAGTAAGCAATAAACATATAAAAAACTACCTGGATCTACAATTTGTGAAAATTCGATTTAAAACATGACCAATCATCCATATAAAACCTTTACTTTTAATAAATTAAAATTATTTCCTTAAATACCTTGAATTTGGATTTGAATTAAGTTTATAAACACGACCGTCACACCCCTTAACACTATCCTGAGTGTACTCAGTATTTTAAATACCACTCAATGCCATTTAAATTATGTCTTTACCATGATCCATAAAAATAACTTTTATTAAATAATTAGTTAATTCAATTTATCATATTAAACATACATACATTTTTGGAAACAAATTTATTTGAAAAAGATAAACATAGTGAAGTAAGGTTGCAGTATAATTTAATAGTGTTACGGCACTCCCAATACTTTATTGCAAAAGCGTAGTTACTTTATCTCAGCAATAAAAATATAGTGGAGTCCTAAATATGCTACTAACCATAAATATATATCCCTGCAGACAATCAATGCATGGATGTAATAATGCTATAAATTCCTGGTTTATGACATATTAATGCCGTAATATTTCTTTCGTCTCGTTAAAAGTCTGTAATGATGTAAAATTTAATTCGTTTTATTTTGATCGTTTATATCTCATTTTGTAGATAGCATTCTAGATTCATGTTATAAAGCGACTAACTGTATGATTTATGTAGGCTGTTAACTGATCGAAAACAATTGAATTTAAATTTTTACAATATTTTGGAAACATTATTTAAAACAATTGTTAATATGTGTAAGATTTTCTTACAGGTACTCTAATTTGTTTTAAATATTTATAGAAGATCATTATTCCAATTAAAACAATTCCATAACCATCCGGCACGGTCAAGTACCAGTTTAAATGTTCTATAGTGTTTGTTCAGTTCCCTAACACCGGATCATCCCACAATATCTCTGTAAGACTAAACATTACAATAGTTCATTTCACTAGGCAATGTCAGCCAATTCACTGGGCATATGTACCAGTACCTGTCTATTAAACATATTGGGTGCAACACTGTCCCATTACATTACAACGGTAGTGCCGTGTACCTATTACCATGCAATACTCTATCAAAGATGTACACTTTGATGTACCATATTGTTTTCTAGCCATACAACATTAAATTAGTCTAAAATATATTTTGCTGCCTAGATGTTATCATCTTAAAAATTACCACCTTTTACAATATTTGTATTTTTAAACTTTGTTCGGCATTATTTATTTATATACGCACTTTCTTTAAAAAGAAACCCGCTGTAGAAATATTAAAGTTAAAACTAATTTTTCTACTTATGAACGTTTATCTGTTTAAATCATATAATATTATTGCTAGTATCTTGAACAAAAAACATTTTCAATCAACTCAAACACCTTAGAGATACTAGAACTTGCTATTCTATTTTCTAATACATTTTACAAGAATGCCGTCGAACCATTCTATCATTTCCAGCTCATTGAACTTCAGGAAAGGCTTTCTAGAACAGAGAACACTAAGGTCACTGCGTATATTATATTGGATTTTATAAGTATTAAACGTTAGAATACTGCCTAGAATTACATCAATAGTCTAAAAGAGTACTGATAAAAGTCAAATAGTTCAATCAACGCCATAAAATAATTATGGAAATATACTAGTAGAAATTAAAACGGTAAATTATCTGTAATAAATATTATATTTTTACAAACATTATATCGGCTTTACTTATGGATAGAAATATAAAAATATATTTGTGATGAACAACACAAAAGTAGTTGTCTGTAATTTATTTTACTTTTTTTTAGAGTATTTTTTAATAGTTATATTTCAAAATGTATATTGAATAATGTTTCAACATTGAAAATGTGATTGTCAGAGTGTGGATATTAATGTTTTGCAGGGCCGCCCAGAGGGGGGGGCAAAAGGGGCAAATTGCCCCGGGGCCACACAGACCTAGTTCACAGGGGGGGCCACATTTCATGCAACAAAAAAGAAAATACTTAATAATCTACTAGATAAGAAACGATTCAGGCCTGTATCAAAATATCAAAAGTGATATTAGGCCAGATAAGTCTTCCAGTTTTAGTTTTAAAACGTTTAAACTAAACCATTGGTTTTATAACAACCAGGGAGCCTTTTGGAGCAAGTTGTACAGTGGTCTTTGAAGTTTGTCAGCGGTCGACATAGTGGTGTGACAGCATACGCTCTGGTTGGTGTGTGATTGCAATTGTAGCCCTCACCAGTTGTCTTGTTTGCGAACAAGTGTAAAGTCATGCAGCTTGTAAATACACCAAAATATAAATTCCAGTTTGCAAACATATAAATATACTTGAGTGGTGTAGACAGTGGGCCACCTGTATGAGATGTCCTGTTTTCGAACACTATTTATATAAAACATATCAAAAGACCCGCTAACTTTACATTTGTATTACTCAAAACTCCGTGTTTGGACGTGTTTAATACAAGGTGGACAAGAACGTTTCTGTATGTTTTATTTTTTAACTTTAATTTCAAACGTATATACTACTTCAAACAAAATTGTTATACTTGTTCTAAATTCAACTCTATCTTGGCTTTTAGTGGTAGAAAAATCAATCGCTTGGTCACGTTGTTATCTTTACAAAACCATTATTTATGATATATTACTATTATAAACTTAAGATAATACAGCAATTGCGAATTGATTTGTATTTGTAGTGGTTTGTTGATTAAGCTTTTATCCTTATTTTGTATTTGTTCACAAATTCTGTTTATGTAGATAAATAATCTTGATTTAGTGTTTCGAAAATCCCTTGACTCATCGTAGCAAAATAATAGATCTATATAATGTGAAAACGAGTGATCAGTAACCTGCGGCCTAAATATGCAAATTAATAAATTGTAATAAAAAAAGTGGAAGCCTAAGAACAACACAATTAAATAAGCAAACAAAATTACAGTAAAAACATTTTCAATCTGTCATTTTAAAAAGGTCGAAAAGTCTTTATGAGAAAAGGTTCTTACAAACTTTGTTTCAAAGCTGGTAGTAGGCGGCGGCACTCCGTTGGAACGTGGTAATGTTGCACTCTTTCCCGGCACTGATCAGCTAATTTTTCAATATATGCACTAAATTTAAGAAATAGTAGTCGTATTTCAGTAGTAACTGTGTTTTGCACCCAAAAAAACCCGCTGGCAACAAATACAATGTTGTAACAACGTGGCTGGAAGAGTTCAATTAATTGTCATGAAGGGTAGATCGGGGACATCGTCAATCATTAGTCTGTTTGTTTACTGTCGTCCAGTAAAGAAATATTTTGTTATTGTTGTATTTTATAGAGTGATATTTCTGTAATTTAATGCGTTCTTTTGGATTTCCTAGTAAACTACTAGGAAAAATCAATTAATTTAATTTGCTATGATTCATATTCCATTTAAAGATTTTGAGAGAACAAAAAGCTAAAGTTTAGCCCAGTAATGTATGGTAACTTTTATTGAAATCAATAAAAATAGACTATAAATGTTTCAATATAGCATTGTAATATACTGCAAAGTAAATTATATATTTTTACAGTATAAAAAAAAATAAATTAACGATGAAACCACTAAATTACAGTATATTTCTAGATACTTAAATCTGGTAAATATGCATACAATAACATCACCGCTCGCTTACCGGATGTGCAACAATATGTGTGTATGATGCATTACATTCAACTTGCCCTACGCTATCGCGGGAGAAATTGCGTGACATAATCTTGTCTAAAAATTATAATTTTGTTACGTTCTGTACTATCCGGATTCATCTTCCATCATATTTAACCGGTTAACCAGAGTTTACTGACATGCAATTTTTTTACTTTCTCTCTACTGTAATGTTTCCTTTGACATTTTAAATTTACTACTTATTATGACATGGATGTTCGTAAAGACATTTTACCAATATATTTTGACATAGGTCTTAATGAAAAGAGGAGCTCTTAAGTACACCGTTAAAAGATAAAACAGCTTCATCATTGTTCAGATTTGTACAACTCCTTTTGAATAATATTTATTTTGTGACATTTAACTTGTTGTAACTCTTTTATTGTCTGGTTTAATTTACCCTGAAACTGTAACAGGAACAAGGGTGTATTCTCAACATATTCAGTAGAGTAGCTCTTGATTAAAAACCAATTATGCCCACGTACGGGTTGTTCCCAAACAAATAGCATAATTGATTAATGTTGTCATTCATTAACGTAACAAATCTACAACCAATCAAAATAGTTTTTATAATGTTTTACTGTCACTGACGAACGAGTAAGCCATTTATATTTTTGACAATCATTAATACAGTATTTATTTATTGTTTGTTGCGTGATAAGTGAAATTAACTAAGATTGAACCACTGTGCGTGTATTGTTGAGCGGGAGGGTCAATACCACAGTTCGTGAATGGGTGTGTGGGTGTGTCAATACCACTGTCACTGTACGGACGTGTACACTGTGATGTACATCAATGATATAGTATCCAATTTGACAGACATAAATTTTACTATGTTTCATACTGAGAAAATTGAGTTGGTACAAAATGCCTTTTATGCCTGTGAAATAAAAATTGAATAGTTTTAAAGTTTAGCACAAAGACAAATTAAAATCACGAATATATAAACTAAATGTTTTAATGTCCAACATCAATAAGCTACGTACCCAGTGGTATACAACCTGTTTTGAAAACAATAACATAACCTCAACTCTCAGTTGACTGTTTTTAAAGCACTAGATTTTCGCGCTCGCCAAATTATTTTACTTCGTGGACATTCGGCCACTTGCTCTTAAGCTAGCGAAGCCAAGTGGCCTATACAAATTTATTGGCCCCTCAGCCAATTATATTTATCACCCACAGCTAATATCATTGGCGAGGATGGCTCCTCAACTGGCGATCGAAGAGCTGCTGCGCCCAACTATTCAACTGCCTATGCAACTGACTGTGGCATTGCTTGGCTCGTTATTATTTATTTAATATTAAAGAATAGCAGTTTTGTTATAAGAGATTGATGTTATTGTAGCGGTAATACTTAAGGAAATGTTTAAAAAGTATATGACAATTAGAGAAACACTTACCGGAGCTTCGCAGCTAGCTCTGAGAAAACGTCCATGAACAAGAATCTTAATTACAATAGTAATCTAACGAAAGAGATGGTAAGAATATCGTAGAATGTGCTAAAAGTAAAATATCAATTATAGTATGTTTGACAATCAGAGTAATTAAATTTATTTTGAAGTGAAGGAAGGGGCCACGTGGTAAACTTTGCCCCGGGGCCACCAAAAGTCTCTGGGCGGCCCTGATGTTTTGAGTACATTTATGAAGAAACTGTATCATATGTTAATATTTGAATAAATGTTTATAACAAATCGTACGGGCATGTTAATTGAAATTTATGAAATATTCAGAAACATTGAGACTATAAATAAATCAATATTAATGTGAATGATAACGTTTCGTTTTTAATTTACTATAAAAAATCAGTTTCTCTATTAAATTATTCAATGATAAGGAAAGGATTTATCATTGAAAAAAGATTTAAATAAACTATATTTATTATATAATTAGTTTATTTCAATATTTTAACAGAATATATAACATTTGTAATCAACTGTTTAAGTTATACATTTACATCCGTCATGTAAGTATAACATTTCTGATTATATTCATGAGATTTTGAATAACTTGCCCACCCATATACGTTGAGAGGTATTGATCCTCCCGCCCACCTATACACGCACAGAGGTATTGATCCTCCCACCCATCCATATACGTTTAGAGGTATATTGATCCTCCCGCCCACACATACACGCACAGAGGTATTGATCCTCCCGCCCACATATACACGCATAGAGGTATTGATCCTCCAGCCCACCGATATACTTACATGGTTATTGATTTGAGTTAAAATTATTCTAATAGCGCCAATTTTTACAGATATGTAAGTGAGCGTGTTATCGTTATAAACAAAATAGTTAACTAAAGTGCCTGGAATTTCTTAAATATATCTAGCACTTATAATTTTCATATTGAACGGTCTCACTGCACTATTGTCTTACGCGATAAAAAATAAACTTATTTATTTGTCATGCCTCACATAATAAGGTTTATTAATTTTATTTCAATTAAATTAAACTATATCCAATTTAGTATTAATCACAGAAATAGTAAATATTAAGATGTGACTTATACTACTTAGAAATAATCATAAAATCAGCAAATTATGTGCAGAAGTATCCTAACTGTCTTGAGCAACATTATAGGGGATCTTAGCCATCATGTCCTTTCTGGGATTTATTTTTAATTATAGAATATTTTCATAGCGTCTGCTCAGTTGTTACGCTAATGGAGGCTGGGATATCCTGTCCCTGTTGAGTGGTGATCACCATTAGGTGTTTTTTAAGTGGGGACACATTGGTGTGAGAGTTATTGTAAAATTAAAAATGACATTAATCCTCTAGTGACTCAGATGGTAAGTTAGATTTTTCTAAGTTTTCCTGCCAATTGGTTATCAACAGGTCTTTTAAAAAGATTATTTTATCGTAGTTAGTTACATAGACTACACTTTTCATCTACAACTATTTCACTTATTATTTATCTTATTAGCAATACAAATCTTATCTTAATACTTTAAGAATTAGTCTATTTACAGGATAAAATATACCAAAATAGCAATGTATGTAACTAATTTTTAACACATATTTTACTGTTAACATATATTTAAGGAACATTTAAATCTCATATTTAATGGATTCTACTTATATAATCCTATTACGCTCCTACTTTTCGAATTTAGTAGTTGCTATATCTATGCTAATGAATTTTATGAGCAATATCTCATCAATTTTCAATAGTTACATAGTGTGTAACTGTTAAATAAAAATGTTACAAGAACTCTCTTAAGGCGTTGTACACTAAGAGAGCTACGTGTACTGGAACTGATTGGTATTCTGCACAGCAAACATGTCTAGATTACCTACAGGGGGCCTTTCTCTAGAGACTTGGAAGTGTATTGCTCTGTGCAGTAGATTCGGACACTAAAATATTATGTGCTGTATTTTAATCTAACATACAACGATTCTTCTTAATTTGTTTACAAATATTATCAAGGTTACAGTAGTTGACGTAACAAACGTTTTGCTAAGTTAATTTAATATTCCTGAGTTACAGGTTTATCCAAACTGACGTTGTGAGTGATAGAGAGGAAATGTAAAGAGTGGTTCAAAGGAATGTGAATAACTAGATTAATTATTGAATTAGCTTGTATTGGTTGTAGATCATGGATTAGATTACTGTGGATGGTTGTATTGAAAAAGAAACAAATAATAACCTTCTTGGCTTCTTTAGAGGATAATACTTTTCTAATAAAATAAATATATGTAGTATTAATAAAAATATACCTATAACTATGTATGAAATGAAGATAAATGGACTAGAATTAGATAGTTCTGTACTGTGGCAATGTCGAGGCATTGATTAGATGAAGGGGGGTTGATTTTAATCAAACATATAACGTGCCCCTTAGCTATGAATCATATATAATCTGATTCACCTATAAAATGTAATAAACACCCGTCACAAGTTTGTGCTATGTAAGGTTGATATACGAGATTTAACATACTACAAACATTTTGAATATTTCTAGGGCAAATAAAAATTTAATTAAATGTTTACTATGCTGTTGAATCATGTTATCCTTTTAATTACCCTAGTTAATTAGATTTTCTTGAATTAATATTAATTGATAAATAGTAATTCACTTATGAAGCATCAGCTATTTAGACCTAATTGTTTAAGTATTTCAACCATGGAGTGTTTAGTTAATAAAGCAAAACTGTTCTTTGACGTTCCCAATTAGTCTTCTCTGAAGTGACTTTTTTCAATTATTTGTCTCTTTTTGTGTATTTTGTTTGTTGTATATTTAGGCTGTAATTTTCATATATGGGAAAAATAAGAGAAAATTGATTAATAAATACTTTAAAAAAACATTATTATTGTTTATTTTATTACCATTAAAATAGAACTAAGCTTTAAAATCACTATAGAAAATCAAAAAATTACCATAATGGCGCTTAGTAATTATTTCTTAGAAAAATACACACTAAAATGTAAAACGTATTTATTTACATAATACATATATAATATAAAATGTAAAATTTAATTCTTAAAATATATTGTGTACGAAATACAAAATAATATAATAAAATATTTTTGTTTGAAATATTTTGTAATTTATATGGCTCTAAAACGTTCAAAAGTATTTACAACCTTCTCAAAACCAAATATGAGCAATACGTTCAACTAATTTCTCAATATGATACTAGCTTTTAAACAACGTATTACCAGATACTGGTTTAATGATAATCTCGAAAGCAAATATAAATAAAATATACATTTGTCAGATGTAAAAATGATTACGTATTGAAATTGTTTTTAGAACCACTATTTAACTAAGCTATCAGGGAATTATGATTTAAGTAATTAAATTATAAATGAAGTATATTGTAATACCCCTTTAGCCAATTTATAAAAAAATAAAACTGCTTTATGTTAAGTTAAGGACTTACGAAATGCGTAACCAATTACATAGAAATAGATCACTATTTTAATACTATTCCGATTTCCACATGATCACTTCTAATGATGCTTTTGTCTATGCAAAATTAAGTGGTGGAGCGATTCAAGAAACGTATCGTTTCTAAGTTACATGAATCAAAAACAATCCGAAAGCCATTAACAGGCTGAGTAAAATATTGTTAAAACAATAGTAACAGTTTATGAATAGCAAACACTCTAGATGAATATTTCTTGTGTATTTCAAAATATATGCACAAGGGAAGCTGAAGTGAATGGTCTGTTTTAAAATGTAAAGTGGTTGCCATGAATCTGCAATGAATACTACTCCGGGCAGCTGTAACTGGAAGTCTAGTTGTTGGGAATTGAATTTGAAGTTTTGTAGATCGTAATGTACATACATACATTATTGTAATGTAATGTACATACATTGGAAATATTATTGATCTTAGTATTCATAAGATTCCATCTATAAATATTAAAAGACAATTTCATCTACAGAAGTCCAACTTTTAGAAATACTATGATTTACTTGCATTCTTCGTCGATATATATATAAATTAAATTTATCGTGACAAAATACATCAATTTAAGAAAATTTAACTGTGTTTAAACATGAAAGTATCAAATTAGTGTTAAAAATAATCCAATCAAATCTATTGGTCATCAACATAACACTTATAAAATGACGATCCAATTCTGGATTGTTAAAGTGAAAATAAATGTTGGTTCGTTAACCTTTGAATATTTTTGTGAACACCTAAGTTAAGGCCTATATGTACAATATGTGTGTTTAGACACCATTTTACATTATAATATTTTTTATAGTAACTTGGGCAAAACCTTCAATAATTGATATATACATAGTGAAAAACCCTCCCACCCATCCACGAAAATATAGTTGTATTATCTTGCACTTGAATCATTTGGAAGATAAAAATAAGAAATTAAAATATAAGTAATTTTTAAATGAAAATATGCCTATTGTTTACTAATATTATAGACAGTTAATACCACAGGCCTTAGGATGTAAATAAATATAGTTATAACCGTATTACTGACATTCCTACTTTCCATTTCTTCTTTTCTACTATCTTTTCACCACATAGAACGTTATTGTGCAATGTGACGAAAATTGGTGGTGAGGCACCGTAATCGAATAATTACCAGTATTTTTTTATAAGGTTACTATAACTTCACTATAGCTATTAATATTTTCTTAACGAATATACTATATTGCAACATAATTTAAATCAAAATACATTTTATATTATTAGTATGAATAGTTTAACAACATGTCTCCAGGTAACTAAATATAATCTTTTTTTATAATAAATGTATTGATACCAAACGATACATGGTTTACTGCAATATATGCAATTATAAAATAAATCATTCATCACGAAAAACTATAAGTATAGATATTAAACCAGCCTCATATCACAACTCTTTAAATTTAGGGCATTCCATTAAAACGTATCGAGAACTCACTGTGCAATGCGTTACAGTAGACGGCATGCACATAATTTTTATGCTTCAAAAAAATGTTTCGTTTAAAAAACTTTACTCACAAGTTCACATGGGCCTGAAGGCCTTTGCGTGAACTTTATTCAGCCAGTGAAATACCGACCGTTGGCTGAGTTCTAACCTTAGTAATTAATCTCTAAATTCCGAAGATTTAGCTTAGCCACTGAGCCACCTCGCCATTTATATTATGTTTAGATAACAGAGTCATTAAGTTTTATTAATTATAAAAAATTCAAGGTAGACAAATTCGTTTTAAATTAGTTTGATAGAACGTAGAACATTTAGAGAAATTTAAGGTAGGCCTATAAATATTTAAATATAATATTATGAATGTATATTTACATTCATAATATTAGTTAATAAGAATTAATCCTAATGACTTTATTGTAATATTCAATAAAAGTATTGTAGATGAGCCTACATAGTGCCAAAACTCTATAACCATATCACCACATTCCTCTCACTGAAATTCTTTTACAACGGAACGTGAAACAAATGTTTTTTACAAAGTAGATAAAGAGCACTTTTGGGGTAAAAACCACATTGTATTGCATAATAAATATTGCATGTTCCCGGAAAAAAACACTCCGGGTGTTGCTTGAGAGAGAATAAATTTACACATCAGTTCTACTATATAGGAAAAAAATTGTTAGCTTTTTCACAAGATCTAGAATAACTTTGACGCATAAAAAATAAACGTAAGACATCTTTGGAGAACAATTTTTTGCATAGTTTATTAAACAGTTATATTAAATCTGCCGTACTATAAATAAATCATTCCATGTTGGAACAGTACTACTACAAAACGTATAAATGTAAACTATTCAGTTGAACAGTTAAAACGTTAGCTTTTCTTACAATTATAACAATATATGTTGGAATGGTGAAATAGTTTTAATGTTTCTATTCGGGGATCACTATTACTTTGTAAATATTTATTTACTTGAATGATGTTTCACAGCTTACCTAATTACGTTTATACCATAAAAATATTCACAATATTGTAAAGTGGATAATGTTGTGGTAACATTACAAGATGCTTACAAAACCTAAGACCTTTTTTTAAAGAACGGAAATTAAAAAAGAATACTGGTGCATGGCCTGGTTTTATCTGGTCTTAGAAACGTTCATAACTGCCAAGTGATTTCCCATAAGAGTAACAACCATAGGCTTGGATTATGTAAATCCTGTCTGTAAAATGAAGATATAGATATAGTCTTTTATTCTTCCATAAATAGGTATAGGTTAAAATAGATAAAAACTATAGCAGGAACATTTTAAAATTGTATTCTTACCTTGTTTGTCACAAAAAATATTGTTCATTAGAATTGAATAAACAATATTATCATATGCAGTTAATTGTTTTAATATAGCTACAATTCTTTAAGGTTGGTTTTTCTACAATTCTATTTAGTTGGTTTTTCATAAAGTAATGTGTAAAAAAAAACTAACGAAAACGAAAAATTTGATAGTTTTTCAATAAAGTTGCTATTCTTATGGTAAGCTAGTTTATTTTATAACGTCAAATCACAGAAAACACAAACATCTACAATAAACCTTTCCATCGTAATAGAAGATCTAGGTGGGCCAGTTATTTAAGTGCTAGGAATGTGGAGCAATCAGCAGTAAACCTGGTGCATATAAATTACCTCATCCCCCGAGCCTTCATGGCGAAACTCTTATCTAAAACTGACTTAAGACTTATTTAATTTTTAAAACAGCTTACTTGTAAAACACAGACAATCAAATAGATTTTATAAGGGATTTTCTATCAGATAATGAAAAGATTTTGATATCATCAAAAAGGCTTTAATTTATTTTTATTCACAATATTTATCGATACACTTGTTAAACTGTTTTTTATGAAATATTAGTAACTATATTAATTATTATCTTAATTTGTTTTATATATTATTAAAACGTTAAATGTTGTCATATTGTTCTCAAGAAGTTTTCTGTTTCGTTAGCAGAGTTGGGGTTTTATCGATAAGCCCACCTTAATTATTTAGGCCAAAGTTGTAACTTAAATATTTTAGTGTTGAACTTTGCTGTTACGATGGATTTGCACAATGACATGGTCTCTGGCTTCCATGGTTATTTAAAATATTCAAAATTCTCAAAATATAAAAAAACCCAATCTTTGTTAAACGGCATAAATATGAGTACTGTAATCGAAAATACCATTATATTTGACAGAATATAACAATTTCTTGCTAAACTATTCGGTAAAGTACAAAAGTTTAATTTAGTGCAATCATTGAAAGTACTGGTTTTAATTATCGTTTAACTTTAATTGGTTGTTAATATACACATTTTATATATGCTAGCATACTCACTTTCAAAACGTGGTTGTCTTGTTCGTGCAACCCAATTCTACTGTCAAAGAAATATTAGAAGTAAGTTTATTATGCTCTGGTCATACTCCATGTATTACATAACTTTAAGAGATTTATTGTGTGTGTTTTTTTCAGACATAATTTCAACCAGTATTTCTTCAGTAGTCCATGTTAAAGAGTGCATATTTCAAAACAGTTTACCAAATAATCTGTGTTTATTGATTTGTTTTTAGGGGCCCTGGAAAGAGTCAGCTATATACCGTACACCAACATGCTAACCCTGAAATTATATAAATGAAGCCTTGAAGACAACGAAAAAACATGCTTGTTTAGAAAAACAATCAGGAGTTTGTGGTAAGTTTATATAAAAAGTTATATACCAAATAAATAGTAGGCCTAATGAAATATTTTTCAACTACTTACTACAGCCGAAATTTATTTTTAAATTTTTTTATGCGTCATTAAACGAAATTCAGTTGTAATAATTATTTGTCTAATTGTGAGCAGGTCTGATTCTATAAATAACAAAGTTGAAGGATAACGTCTTACACCTATAGGCTCACCATCTTACAAAAGCACTCAGCCTAAGCCCAAACTGGCTGGCAAAATTGTCCCAAGTAAAAAAAAAAAAAAAATTGAAATAATCATGGTAGCCAGAGATGTTATTGTGTAAATCCACCGTAACAGCAAAGTTCAATGCTAAATTATTTATGTTACAAATTTGCCCTAAATATTTAATGTGGGCTTTTCGAGAAAATCCCAACTCTGATAACGAAACTGAATACTTCTTGAGTACAATAGGGCAGTATTTACCGTCTTTATAACATATAAAATCATTTAAGATACTATGAAATATAGTAACTAATATTTCAGAAACGTAAATTTATTCTTATCATACGAAAACGTAATATAAAATTTGATTATGAAAAAAGTTACAACAATTCTTTGAAAACATTATTTCCAATATAAGTTCTATAGTAAGTAAAAAATAGTAAATAAACCGATATCATCATCTTTTTGATGACAGCGAAATTGCCCGGAAAAACAATTGTTGATGTCAACAGATAAATGGACCGAATTATTAACGTCTCCATAAAAAATTCTACTGGAGCATGATCAACACTTGACATTGTGTTTCTATAAAATGATGTGTGATATTCCTGAGATGTCAAATTTACCTAATTGAACATGAAGTGTAAATCTACACTTCTGCCTATACCTATACCTTTGCCTACACTTCTGCCTATAAATTTACCTCCGAATCCGTTATGAGTGCCGTTTGGTTTTTCAGAATTCCCTTGTGAAATGCAGTCCTACTGTTAGTTAATTTTGAATGAAATCTGGAATATAGAACTAAAATAAATATATAGAGGGAAGGTGGGTGAGTGGTCTATGTCTTCAGGACCTAGAGACTGATTTATAAATAGCCTTTCATTGAAAGTTTTTATTAGTAATATTAGCTTTGCATACTTTACTAGTTCTACCACTTGCTATATCCGAATACGTTCCGTGCACCGATCAATAGTCTATGGAGAGAGCAAAATTAAAAATGATTTCGGCCTTACCTAAAAAAAAAAAAAAAAGAAAAAAGAATTATATATATGGTTCGTTACTGATGAGTATAATATACATATTTGTAACCATCCGGTTTGGTAAAAAAATAATATTATTTTGTTATTAAAATATGTAGCATAAAGGACATATTTTGAAAAAAAAATCAATTAAATGCAGATATAAAATCAACTGGTATTTTTACTTGATTATCTGAAATCAAAAAGAGGGATGTTACATTTATTGCAGCTTGGGCACTCTGATACGCTCCACGGCCTACAGCAAGACTTACGGTTTAGGTTTTAGATTATCTAACACGAATAGGATGCATATTTATTTGTTTCTGGAATCAATTAAACAAAATAACATTATCAATACTGTAATTATATAAAGCAATATATTTGAGATTAGTATAATTAAGATACTTAACAATTTGGAAAAAAATCTTAGAGAGTTAAAATCCTAAAAAGTTTGAACATTCTTTCCATGTATAGTATACATAATAATATATAGAGAAGTTATTCACATCAACTATTTAATAAAAGTAATTACCCATATAATTATTAGCATATTTGGGAGTATTTTGGAATCCTCATCATACCTAATACTATAGAAATTGTTTGTTTATGTACTATTAAAAGTAAAGATAGAAACTTTCCAATCTAGAGAAAAAAATTTAAAAAAAACTTTGTTTGGAAACATTTTCTTGCTTAAGTAACTTTAAGAAACTCTCGGCTTAATTTCAATATTCCGATCATTTATTTATTTACCCAACATATTTATTACCAAGCTCCAATCTGTTTTTTTTTTAACTATGTTTTATTCCTCCTTTAATTTTATATTGAAATTAAAACAACATATTAAATATAGTTGAAACATGTGTTATTTGTTTATATTTTTGTGTTGTATTTATTTAATGGTCTAAACATTCTACAATTGCTATCAGAATTTTGTCTCTAAAATATATAAAATAATTACATAACCAATATTCACATATGTAATATGAAATTTTGTGATGTTATACGATGTACAAATGATGTTTAATGTTTATTTCAGCTGATGACTAGCCTATTATCATCCTCCTCCTCCTCCTCATCATCATCACCATCAAGAGAGTTCTGTCCTCAGGCAGGTCTTGGTGTAGCCTTCCACTAAATAAAACTCTGTTTTGAGAGTTGTTTTGTTGTCACATTATTTTTTCGATCCTTACATTATCTACCATCTTATTATTTCTTGTCCCCTTTCCTCTCTCTAATCTAATTTTCCCTCCTATATATGTTCTCAAAAGACTCTTCATCTCATCAAATGTCCAAGCCAATTCATATTTCTTCGTATTCGGTATTTCTTCTCTTCTCTAACTCTCTTTAGTACTTCCTCATTTTATCATGAATCTTCCTATCTACTTCAGCTACTCTAAACGGTATCTTTGAGCAAAGTGTTACATTAATAAATAAAACTGGCAGGTTTTGCAGTTTAATTAATTCACATAGCAGCTTTTAGTTAAAACACGCTGGTTTCGTTTAATCTACCAGATTGAGAGCTGATTATTGATAAAACTCCCTTTCTACCGTCAACCTTTAGAGTTGTTATGTATCATAGTGTAAAACACTTTTCCCTGGCTACTTTTGTTTAGCGATCATTGTTAAAGAACGTATAGGTACTAACAATTTATACAGTATATTATTGACTGTTAATTCTTCCTGGATACATTAAGAACTCTAATAGTTTATAAAACTGGAATTGATTATTGTATTATTTGCTATATTGGTTTTTGAGAAATATGATAAAATATTAACCAACTATTTAACAAATAAATCTTACCTTTTATAAGTATGTAATATTTGTTTCATTCAATTTCGTATTTTGAAAAGGCATATTAAAGCCGCAATTAAATTCCATATAATGGGACATATTAATGAAAAATGTTCAACTTTTTTGTTTGAATTTTGAAGTATTTTCATTTGTAATTGTATTAATTTTTTGAATACTCCATATACCACAATACTTACAAATATTAGAACTTTTTCAATGGTTACAATAGGGGTTTAATTTGTAAGCTTCACAAAACAAAACTTGCTGTAAGTTAAACTTTTCCTTCTGTCGTTTTGAACGATGTAGTATGGATATGTTCAATTAGTATATTTGATACATTAAAATTTAATGTAGCCAAATATCTCCAGTAACATATTCACACTACATTTACGTGTATGTAAGACACATTTAACCTTTCCTCATATTTTCTATAACGGTAGTAACATTAATAAAAAGGACTGGCATTTTTTAAACATATTTTAGTTATTATTATAATGACCAAATTACAATATATTCGTGGTTTTAGTATTGTAACTGGTATGTAGTATTTTCGTGTGTAGAATACTTAAAATACGGCAGAAGGTATATATCAGTGACACGTGTCTTATCTCATGAATCATTACTCACAGGAAGGCCTCAAACTCTAGACGGGTCAGTTTGGCCGGGGTAGATGTGAGAGAGTTTCTCGTGTTTATATAGTATGTATATCAGTGACACGTGTCTTATCTAATAGATCATTACTCACAGGTAGGTCACAAACTGTAGACAGGGCAAGTTTAGCCGGGGTATATGGGAGAGAGTTTCTCGTGTTTATATAGTATGTATATCAGTGACACGTGTCTTATCTCATGGATCATTACTCACAGGTAGGTCTCAAACTCTAGACGGGTAAGTATACCCGGGATAGTTGCGAGAGAGTTTCTCGTGTTTATATAATATGTATATCAGTGACACGTGTCTTATCTAATCGATCATTACTCACACGTGAGTCTCAAACTGTAGACAGGGCAAGTATAGCCAGGGTAGATGTGAGAGAGTTTCTCGTGTTTATATCAGTGACACGTGTCTGATCTCATGGGTCATTACTTACAGGCGAGTCTCAAACTGAAGACAGACCAAGTATAGCTAGGGTAGATGTGAGAGAGTTTCTCGTGTTTATATCAGTGTCACGTGTCTTATCTAATGGATCATTACTCACAGGCGAGTCTCAAACTGTAGACAGGCCAAGTATAGCCAGGGTAGATGTGAGAGTTTCTCGTGTTTATATCAGTGACACATGTCTGATCTCATGGGTCATTACTCACAGGCGAGTCTCAAACTGTAGACAGGCCAAGTATAGCCAGGGTAGATGTGAGAGAGTTTCTCGTGTTTACATTAGTGACACGTGTCTAATATCATGGATCATTACTCACAGGCAAGTCTCAAACTTTAGACAGGGCAAGTTAAGCTGGGGTAGATGTGAGAGAGTTTCTCGTGTTTATATCCATGACACGTGTCTGATCTCATGGGTCATTAGTCACAGGCGAGTCTCAAACTGTAGACTGGGCAAATTTGGCCGGGGTAGATGTGAGAGAGTTTCTCGTGTTTACATTAGTGACACGTGTCTAATATCATGGATCATTACTCACAGGCGAGTCTCAAACTGTAGACAGGGCAAGTTAAGCCGGGGTAGATGTGAGAGAGTTTCTCGTGTTTATATAGTATGTATATCAGTGACACGTGTCTTATCTCATGGATCATTACTCACAGGCGAGTCTCAAACTGTAGACAGGGCAAGTTAAGCCGGGGTAGATGTGAGAGTTTCTCGTGTTTACATTAGTGACACGTGTCTAATATCATGGATCATTACTCACAGGCGAGTCTCAAACTGCAGACAGGGCAAGTTAAGCCGGGGTAGATGTGAGAGAGTTTCTCGTGTTTACATTAGTGACACGTGTCTAATATCATGGATCATTACTCACAGGCGAGTCTCAAACTGTAGACAGGGCAAGTTAAGCCGGGGTAGATGTGAGAGAGTTTCTCGTGTTTACATTAGTGACACGTGTCTGATCTCATGGATCATTACTCACAGGCGAGTCTCAAACTGTAGACAGGGCAAGTTAAGCCGGGGTAGATGTGAGAGAGTTTCTCGTGTTTACATTAGTGACACGTGTCTAATATCATGGATCATTACTCACAGGCGAGTCTCAAACTGTAGACAGGGCAAGTTAAGCCGGGGTAGATGTGAGAGAGTTTCTCGTGTTTACATTAGTGACACGTGTCTGATCTCATGGATCATTACTCACAGGCGAGTCTCAAACTGTAGACAGGGCAAGTTAAGCCGGGGTAGATGTGAGAGTTTCTCGTGTTTACATTAGTGACACGTGTCTAATATCATGGATCATTACTCACAGGCGAGTCTCAAACTGTAGACAGGGCAAGTTAAGCCGGGGTAGATGTGAGAGTTTCTCGTGTTTACATTAGTGACACGTGTCTAATATCATGGGTCATTACTCACAGGCGAGTCTCAAACTGTAGACAGGGCAAATTTGGCTGGGGTAGATGTGAGAGTAGAGAGGGTAGAGATTGAGAATGTAGACAGGATGGAGGAGGAGTTCAAATGTATTACGTATTTATTTGAGGGTTAATTATATTTCAGTTGTAATTGTTTTATATTTGAAAATATTTTTTTGCTTTAAATATGTCAAACATATTTTTAAGGTACTAAGTATACAAACGTACAATGTGTTCGTATACATTAGCACATTGTTTTAGCTTATTAGTTGAACTTTTTTTTCTAATATCCTATCAAATTACCCAATGTATAAAAAATGTTAATAAAATTCAATGCATGAGTTTAGTTTGTCTTTCAAAGTCTATCACGTTCATTACCAAGGGTTTGGATTGATAAGTCGTTGTTAAGCAAGTGTTATTCAGCAAGGCGGTTCAATTGTTAAGGCTTTTGGATTATAGTATCCAAATTCAGGGTTTAAGTCTCCACATAACGGTTAGCAGTATACTCGTTGAATACAGTTCATACACAAGCTCTCGGCACAAGTTAAATGGCGAGAGAAGTGAAATAAGATATTTTAAATAAAACGATATAAAAATTATTTTCAAATTTATTATCGTTCAAAAGATTACCTCTTGGTTTTAAGAAAACTAAATTATCTGCAAATATCACATACAATTGAATTATAACTTACTGGAAACAACCTTAAGTAGATTAGACGGGCCAGTTTCAACTTTGTTCTTGTGAAGTATTGTATACATTATAAAATAAAACTGTTTAAATATAGTAAGAAATTTATATAAATGTATTATGAATGCAAACATACTCCAAGTTTATAAGAACTGCCATAGATGAATTTTCTTATAATATTAGAAGTAGATTTATGCTAATATTAATTAAATTCAATTTTTTTTGTTCAGTCAAGAAATTGGTTAAGAAACTTACAGTAGCTGTCATAAACAGAATATATAGTCTTAAAATACATGTTGGCATCTTGAAACTGTCAGTGTACGTTATAGGTATAATCTAGTATAGTGCTAGACAGTTTTGAAACTGACTCTTATCAATGTTTTGCAAAGTATTAGCGATATAATATTGATTTTTTTATGTAAGGAGATATATGATTCTATTTAAAGAAATAAATTATATTCCATTTTGGTACAATTGAGTTAGGCAATAGAATGTATGTTACATCGAATTAAAATAAGACTGTTACAGTCTTTTAAATATCAGTTTAATTCAATATGCTATACCTCAAAGTTCGTAATCTGTTTAGTTATATTCATCGTGTAAAAGTAAAATCATATTTATAAATTTATTTGGGAAAAATATAATATTTTAATATTGATTAATAACACTCAATATCAATTACAGTATGTTAAACGTCAGCGTTTATTTTAGAGTTAAATAAATAAATTGATGGATAAAACTGTATGTTTTTATACATACCTAAGAAGGTTACTGATTTTTTATAGATATATTATTTAATTTGACATTATTTGTAAACTTTGGGGTAAGTTAAATTTGATGTTGTGACGAATAAAACTTTTTCATAACTATATATTTTGAATAATTAAGGAAGATCAATCTTATTGTATTTATTTTGCAAGATTCGATATAATTTTTACACAGAGATATTCTGACAAAACCCTTTTTCCTTGTATACTACTTTCATATTACTATTTAGATATTTACAACATTTAAACTATGGTATAAAACATATCAAGACATGTATATAAATGTAAAATGCAACTACTAAAGCTTTAAGAGGAAGAACATTATTCGGATGTATGACTGCCTTTAAAGTGTCTCAGTAGTACATTTTATAAATCAGATAAAGCCTCAGGAGCTTGTAGCAAGATGACACGTTGAGCCGGGACAAAGACAGTCTTATTTTTCAGGTGTATATTTCACTGTTTATCATGCTGATTTACTACGCTACCTAATTGTATGTTTCAGCCTGGAACTCATTTGAACATATTAATAAACTATTTTACAATACGTTCAAATTATTTGAGTATGCACTGTAATTTTTTCACGTGTAGCTAATACGCTAACTTAAAACATCACCAGTTTATACTTAGATAACATATATTGATCTCATTTTATAATTTTGTTAGGTGGGTTTGAAAGCAATACTTATAAAATATACAAACTATTAATGATATTCTTAACCAATGTTGACTGTTTTCATTTCTTAAATACCCTCTAAATGGAAACGAAAAATGTTTGTTGTCAATAAATATATTTTTTCTCTGAAGATACATAAGTATTTAAATAAATAATTTATAAAGGACGTGAAATGTATTCAATAAATTCTATTCCATAAAGGCCAAATGACCTAATTTAAATATTTCAATTTATTGAAATATCAATAAAAGCAGGTTGTAAAGAACAATTTTAAAAATTTTTATTAGAAACATTGTTTAAATTATTTTATGTAGAGATTGTTAATTAATATTGAACTGATATTGCTTCATATAACAAGCTCGTTATCTTTAAAGTGAACAAAAATAATGTCTTAACTAATTGGAAACTATAACATGTATTTATCTTCTACCTTGGCCAAAGATTTGAGTTAGCTTCTAGGAGAGAGATTGTTAGGTAAAGACTACAACATTAGTCCGAATAAAGTATAGAAAATATGGCCTCACTTTACGTTAAAGGGTTACTTCACGTTACGGTCGTACGTGCAATATTTATAGATAAGTTACGTTCGGTCAACAAATAACGCATGGAAACAACGTACACTGTGAATTTACATATGAAGATATGCCATTGTTACTTAAACAAGCTATGACGTAAATTATATTTTAAAATAATTTAACTATTGAAATGAAACTCTTTCTACCATTCTGTAAATATTACGTTATTGGTTGGTAGCCTGTCTCATAACTACTGATTCTCAGTTAAAATTGACCAGTTGGATGAAATTTACACCTAATCATACAAGAAAAATTTGGGTAACCTAACTGATATTAATAATTTGTCTATAAATTATTGCCGATTCTTAATCTATATATTCTGGAATATAACATATTGAATAAATAACAGGAAGAATCAAGCGATGTACGTTACTATGATTGTCTCAGTTAGATTCAACTAAGTGCTTCTTGTACTATACAGAATTGGATCTTCTAATAATAATAAAATGTCCATTGGGCTCTTGTGCAATTTAATTATCAAGTTTATACAGCTGAACCATACCATAAGAATTATAGTAATACTTAGTCATAGTTTAATATTTAATTATTAATGTAATGATCATATTTTCAACTAACGATACACGATTATTCTATTTACCTTATTTTGTCTTAATTATTTGAAACTCTAATGAAAAATCATAAAGACGTACCCAAATAGTGAACTATAAAAATTGGTAAATAAAACGCCTTTACTAATATAACGTTGAGATAAACTGTCTGTACGTTTTGTATTTGCACTCTCTCTCTCTCCCTCTTCCTCTCCCTCTTCGAATTGTACTACTACATCATTAATGAAATTGAACATAACCGTAGTTGTGGACCTCCTTTTCATAAAAACATGCTGGGTTTTTTTATATAATTTTATTTAGTTCCAGAAAGTTCCATAATCTTATCATCACTGCCTTTTCAAAGATCTTTGAGAAAACAGACACCAGTGATATTGGTCTATAACTATTACACCTCATTGTGTTGCCTGATTTTATAAACAGGTCTGACCAATGATGTCTTCAAACTCTTCGAAAATGTTCCATATCTAAATGAACAGTTAATTAGGGCTTTAGTAGATGCAGTGATACTTTTTAAATATTAAAGGCAAAAATTTCATCAGAGCCCTATAACTTCTTATAATGCTCTTTATAACTCTTTATAATGCTGTCTATTTCTGTCTCAGTTGTTGGACGAAGATAAAGGGAGTTTATACATGTTCCACCTAAGGTTATATTGGCAAATTTGTCTGTTTTGATGCAATTTGTTATTGCTGCCAACATTTGAGAAGAAAGCATTAAAGGTCTCGCAAACATCTTTAGGATGAGTAATTTGTTCGCTATCAGTTTCTAGACTAATTTCTAGTAAGCATGCTTTGTTAGACTTTCTTTTCCTATTTATTATTTCCCAGACAGTTTTAGATATATTCTCAGATCTCTCAATTTTGCGCAAAGTTTCATTTGACTTTGAATTCCGGATCATGCTCCTATATTGATTTTTTATCTTATTGTAATATCAACGTAAATGATGAGTCGATTCAAATTTTTTTGTTTTCTTATATAGTTAAAAAAGGAGTAATTTAATTGCTTTAACATCATCTGTAAGTTTTATTTTCTTATAATTGGATTTTTAAAACCTTTTAAGATTCTCTGGGAATGCCACAGTAAAATAGTATTTAACATTTGATTTAAACATGTCATATTTAGTATCCAAATCTGAAGCAGCATACATGCTATCCCAGGTCTCCTTTGAGATCAGATAGTTAAATAATTGTGTATTTGAATCAAAGTAAGACCTAACGTACTTTAATTTATCTGTGAGTATCGTCTGCACATTATCAATATTGAGTGTAACAGTTTGTGCATAGTGACCTGACAAACCTGATACAACTATACCTTCAACGTCATTAATATTTGTGAATAAATGTTCTATGAAGCTTTGAGATCCCAGGGTCTCTCTGGTATAGTTCTCGATGATGTTAGAAATACCAAATAAAGCCATTAAAGCGATAAGTTTCTGATCAACACAATTTTCAAAGGAAAGGTCTATGTTCAGGTCACCCATGATAATGATCATCTCGTGACGTCTTACATACTTATTCAAGCACTCAGTGACGAGATAAAAAAATGCGTCGTGTTGAGGTGAAGGTGGCCTGTATACTGTCATTAAAAAAATCTTTTTTCTCTCCAATTTTCAAAGAGACTGCTGATAGTTCATAGACCTTCTCCATAACAAACTTTCTACAATCGAGTGCTTCATACTTTACAATAGGCTTAGCCCAAATGCCAGAACCACCTCCCTTTGAATGAAACCTACAGAAGGATGTTACACATTGGAACTCGTTTAGTGTGGAGTTACTTACTTCATGGGATTTCAGGAAGTGTTCAGTAACACATAATACTGGAGATTCTTCATCAATAAATACCTCAAACTCCTCAGTTTTTTTTTATTAGGCCTCTTATGTTTTGGTGTATAAGCTTGAGGCTTGTGCGTCGGTTTCCCACAACCTCTCGAGATAATGTGTCCAAGGGACTCCGGGAGGTTTTTTGGCTCCCCCTAAAAAATATTTGTTGGAAAAAGTACGGGTCATAGAGCTTCGATCTGAATTTTTATAAGGTTGATGGACTGCATGATTAAAAACAGAGGTTGAGTTCAAAGAAATGTTTTCTGAGGAAGGCATAATTTAATTAAAGGAGTTATGGTATATCTTATGATCAAGTTGAATATTAAGGGTCCTAGGAGTCAAGTTGGCTAAATGGTTCTTACCTCTAGAATTAAGATGAAGTCCATGACGTGTAAACAAAGAGTGGGGCAGGGAATCCAAAGAGCGGGACAGGGAATCCAATCCATGCTCGTGTCGATTAGCCAAGGAGCTTAAACCCCTGTTTATGTTAGACACTGCTGAATTCAAATAAGGGTAATCTTGCCTGTGGGGCAAGCCAACCAACAGGACTCGAGGACCCAACACCTCTCCAAGAAAGTTATTCAGCTCTTTATTAAAACTGTTACAGCGTCCGGTATCTTCAACATAATTTGTGCCACTAATAATGATTATTACATAACTTAAGGTGATTTACACTTAGAATTATTGCTGCATACAAGCGTTAGGTTTGACAGTGCCCGAGACTTTGAATTTACTATTTAGCTTCTTACTCAAAATACCAGATAATGTGTGCCCATGGATATCACTGATAATTTCCATCTTAGCTATGCTTAGTCTCTCAGTGTTTTTAAAGGCAGGAATGACTATACATTTATTTTAATTGTCGGAATCTTCTTACTCTTAAGAAGGAGTTTTTTTTTTATTTTTTTTGAGGTTTTGGAAAGAGTCTTAGGTTTGAATGGAGGTATGATGTGAAGGAGCTGTGTCAGAACTTTGGTGATCAAGAGTAGAAAATCTATTGGATGTGCTTACATGTAAGGAGCTTTGGATGGGTGATTTAACTATCATATTACACTTCTTGTGTTTGAAAACTTTCCAACTATTATAATCTAATTTTCTTACAGCTAATGGAAGTTCACTAGAGGTACCCTTAATTCTACTAACATTGGAAGGTTTACAAGTTTCGTTTGTTATGTCGTCAACAACCTGTGGCATCTTAACATGGTCATTTCCATCAGTGGCTATGATACATTTTTTAAACCACCTTTCAAAGTTAGTTGAGTTGTTGTTTGTTGAAAAATAGAAGTACAATAATATTTTTGCATTAATTCCACACTCAAAATTATGCAAAACTAAAAAAACATGCACATTCAACCCACACTCAAAAGCATTGTTTTGTTGATAACAAGTCATAGATTGAAAATAAAAATTTAGGTTTATTGTTAGGGTTTTAGCAAACATTTCATTTGTATTATTTAAAGAGTCAAGATGATATGCTGTTTTTTTGGTAAACATTGTTCACCTTTACTCTTCTTATTTGAGTAAAGGCGTTTTATTTACCAATTTGTATAGTTCACCATTTGGGTACGTCTATGCTTTTTCATTAGAGTTTAAAATAATAATTAAAATAATAATTGTACTGTATATGTGCCAACACGTATTATGCTAATTAAAAAACAATTCTCAAAATGTTTGAGATATTACAATACAATAATAATAACTATTCAGTCGACACAATAGTTTATCAAAATAACCTTTTTTATAAAATTGAGAAAACATGATTACAGACATAAGACTTATAGTTAATTGAAAAGGAACTAAAGGTTGCGTCTTTGGGGTTCAGGAAAATTAGTGATGTGCTTAAATATTTGAGCCTGTTTGTAGGTTGAAAGAAACATATCATCATATATTTAAAAATAATAGTATAGTATCACTACTTATAAATTTGAGGAAATGTATATTTTGTCTGCAAACTTATCAGTTAGCTTTTGGGCCTAAAAATACTTATAAATGAGATGTGGTTCAGTATTTTTGGTAAATATTGTAAATTTAGTTCTTTTTACAACAAACAAAAGCTGAGGTTTAATTTAAATAGAATCATTTACTGGTTCCGTTCACATTAGTTTGGTACTGACCTGGATTGAAGAAAGATCATATAATACACAATACCGTGTCCAAGTAGACTAGGCATAATTAAAACTAAATAAAAATCAGGTAAATTGATTAAAATATATATATTTTTATTTTTATAAACATTTTATTATTTAAAATTTACTTACTTATACGAGTTCTATGTTTAACTGGGCACACACTATACTGGAACCTAACGAGTTCAGAACGTAAACAATTTACTTACAGATAGTACTTCTTACACAAATTAAATTTACAAATATCTTTTATGTATTTACATTTATCAATCATCAGGGGTTAGAAGCATTAAATTTCTAATGACGGTCAGTATTTAAAAAAGGTAAGCAGTGTTAGGTTAGTAGATATTTTACAGGATATCATTGTCGTTGGAACTGTGAATAACTGAAAACATTAAAACGCATATTGTAGGTTATCTTGAACGTTTTGTTGTAGTTTTTACTATCTGGCATTTTTGAATAACCATAATGTATATTTGTGAGTTACAATATATAAAAATAAATCTTTACAAACAACACACATTTCCAAGCAGAGCACGTACATTTATGATAGTTTCGCCCTGCCTGTAAATGACATCCATTGGTCAGGCTTCAGAAAGATGAATGAAGGTTTTAGGGGACTGATACTTAGCTTGTTTTAAAGGGTTATTGTTAAAATTATGTTTCATTTATTATAAACCTTGCTTTGCGTACTGCGACTAGAAAAAACACTTAGCAAGTAACGTAGCTTGTTGAGTTTTTTTTTTTTAATCGGTACCTCTAATTATGCTGGTAGAGTACAATATTTTAATAAGTTGTAATCTTAGTTTCCAACTAAGACCTGTCTCATATAAAAAAATGTCCTAGATAGTGTTAACCATATAATTATTCACACACTACATGTACTTAAAAAATATCCTTCCTTGTCAACCAAAGTAATTGAATATAGAAAATGCAGAAGCATACAATTTAAGAAAATATTATTTCAAGTAGTCTTGTTATGGATTACGCCAATGATTGAGATCACCGCCCCTCACTTTGTGTAGCGCTGTGTGGTAAATCCCTTCCAGTTTATCACCCAATCTAGAAGCTCACAGACAGTGCGATTATTTCTAACCATTATTATAACCTTCCAGAATGGTTGTAGTATACGTTACTGAAACCATCTGGATTGTTTGAGCGTGCTTTATAAAAAGACGCCCTTCGACTGACCAGTCAATGTGTCAGTAACATTGTAAGTCTTTAGTGGAAGAGATAGTAAAGTTCTTACAGCTACAGTCCACAAATACGGTCAAACATTGATCGTACATAAACTCGTGAATTTAATTACAGTCACATTAATTACTGTAATTAAAGTGGTTTATTTTTAAATGATAATATTGTCTCTAGTAAGTTTTATTCATAAATATCAGATATTAAGTAAAATCTCACTGACGTAAAGATTGTATATCTACAATAGGATTATCAAATTTACCGTGGTGGATTGGCAGTTAGGAAAACGGCTACCTTAAGATTTGTTTGATATAACCAAGAACTAATTATATAAAGTACTATCTCAATAGAACTTTACCAACTACCCTTTACAGATTTATAAAGTCATTTATTAAAATTATTACTGTGTAAAATATGAATGTTTGAAGTTTACGATTATCTTTCATTTAAATTTTAAGACATATGTATTATTAATTATCCATCGTGTGTCACTCGTTATGGTTAGTTGAAGGTATTCCTTATAATTTTTATACTATTCCAACTGTTTGTAAAAGGTAAGTAAGTACTACTAAGCTTACAAAACTGACTATAGCTTGATAAAATTCACCATTTACTCTAATAAATTGTATAAAAAGGTCTAGAAGTTGGTATTGTAATTTAATTTTCAAATTGCCTTGTTTTTATACACGCAACAAGAAGGAAGTTATTGATACATTTATATAACACTAATAAAATATTCTCGTGGTTTATCCAGTAAAGAAAATCAATAGTGTAAAAAACCTGACTAAAATAACGTGAGAAAATCTGTGGAAGTCATAAATGTTTATAAGCTGAGAACACGAAGTCAGTGTTATTGCAATTACCATCATATCACGTTGACCTTATCGTTGACACTATCCCTAAGTTTTTGTTGCTGATGCAATTTATCTCCCTCGTGTTTTTTCTCAGCATGGAAAATCAGGACATTATTCTCTGGCCTGATTTATATTTTCCTTCACTGTTGGTCCCTGTGGAAAATAACATATAATTTCCTTTGAAGATAAAAGTCATGTAACAAATTATGGATAAGAATGTTTTGCATAGTTAGGTTTTATATAATTATAGTTTCTTTGAATATTCAATAATAAATTTATACGACAATTTAAAAATCAATTACTTATCCTGTCATCAGTGGATTCAAATTAATTACTCATTTCATACAAAAAAAGCTCTATTAGAAACCTATATAAAGATTAGAATAGAACCTAGATACTTTAATATCTAGGTGTGCCATTATTGCCAGCGTGGTGGCTTAGGGGATAAGACTAGGATTGCAGAGTGCAAGATCTACGGTTCGATCCCTCCGAGCTAACGGTCGGTACTTCATGCGTTGAGTGAAGTTCACGCACAAACATGCAGAAAAGAATATGCACTTGCAAAAAAGAAGAAAAAAATTATAAATACAACTGAAGTTAATGTAGTAATTGGAGTCTATTGTATTTAGGAGGTTTTTTACTTCTAAACGATTCAGGTTTCATTATCCTTGAAATAATTGAATTTCATGTATTTATTAGAGCACATTTTATATGGAAATGCAAATAGCTCATCTACAAGACATAGTTCCTCTCTGTATTCATATTCTATTGAATTAAACTCTCAATAACACTCAGTAAATGATCAGTGCAGATTCATAATGTACTACCATACTGCATTCACCTACTGGACTGAGTTTATAGCCCAGTCAATAAAGGTAAAAAAATGCCCTTTGTCGCAACTAATTAGGGGAAAGCTGAATTTTTGCAGGGTGTTAGTATACAAGGTGAACAATAAAAAATGACAAAGTCCCGACACCCACCCCTCTTGCTTTCCCCCCAACCCCCTCCCAAACATCGCAAGAGCAGTACTTTGGTTAAATACTCATAGCTAGAAAACAAATAAAGTTACAGACGTGATTCTTTTTTTATATTACACCTAATAATATGGTAAACAAATTATGTATTTGAAAGTTTTATGCGTATAGCTTCGTTTAACCATAATACACGCAAAAAAATGTCTCTGCTAATTACAAAAACTTACTTTAACCAATTATATCATTTTATCCTTACATTATGGAAAGAAACGTCTTCAACAAAACTTATAGATAATTTAATTAGCTTCAATATGATGAGTCTAGTCAGCTATTTAATGATGTAGTTGCTTTATAGAGAGCGATTAAACAGTAGCGGACACTGCACCGCCGGCGCGGCGCCGCTTCTAGCAGTGACTCATCAGGCGCTTGGATGTCTCCATGCGTCGGACTGCATGTTGCAACTTGTTCGTAGACAGTCCTTAGTACTTATCTTGTTGAATACTGTTTCTGGAATTAAGACGGGGTCCATAAATTACTTGCTAATGTCGATTTAATAAAGGTACATTCTACATGTAGGCGAAATTATACCAGACCTAGCAACATTAAAGCAGCATTAAAAGCGCAAAATGCAGAACCTTCTACACCGCAGCACTTTCTCAGAAAATTAGACAACACATTTGATTTCAATCATGATTGTTTCTTATGTGGAGAACGTGCGGTTTTTGACGCTAAACTTCCAATAAGTACGAACCAGAATTCACGAGGTTTCAACTATTGAAATAAATCAAATGCTCCTCAATGCTTGTGATGTTAGGAGTGATGATTGGGCCTGTAAAGTTAAGTCTAGGCTTTTAGATGTTATTGATTTAGTTGCCGCTGAAGCCCGTTACCATGGGCAATGTTATAAGAACTTTTGTAAACCTAAAAGTAGTGAACAAAAGGTAGGATGGCCACTATCAGCAAAACTTGTAGATTTTTTCTAAGATAGGCTAGTGTGCATAATTTATCTGGAAAGAAAAGTATTTAAGGTATGTCACATACTAGTCACAAAGTTTTAGATTCTTAGAACAAAAACAGAGAAACCAGTTCTGAAGAAGAACGCAAAACAATTGTTAGAACAGCGGTAGAAATTGTTAGGGAAGACGTCTAAAAAATGAATTATGACTGTGGAAAGTATTGAAGTGCAAAGGAATTAAGTACCATATCAAATGATTTGATTCCTGAAATATTGGCACTTTTTACGTCTACAGTGACCAAAAAACGAACTGAAAACTCGAGCTCTGACATAAGTAGAAAACGTGACGTAATAAACCATTCCATAATGTCCGCTGAAAGACCAAGGCCCTTCCTATCGTCAATACAAACTTCTTTGTCTCTATATTTAAATAGAATGTATGGGTCAAAACATTTGATTGAGGTACTTTCTGCGCTGGGAGTATGTTCCTCATACTATGAAAGTGACAGATATATAAGGTCTTTAATCACGCATGGCCCCCCAGTCATAGAATCTGATTCCTTTACACAATACGTTTTCGACAATGCTGATGTTAACGTAAGATCGTTAGATGGCTTGAACACATTTAATGCGATGGGAGGAATTGCATGCATCACTCCATCGTCACATGTCTCTATCACCTCAGAAGTACCTAGATTAGTTGATAGATCATTTAAGGTTGCAGAAGAAACCCGTAAACGGTCGTATATTAAGCGAAAAACCAGTGGATTGGCTCGTATTGTTATGGAAGACTTCTCAGGTGCCATATCGTTGAGGAAAATAACTGCAAACACAGTATCCTTTATTCATACACTTAATCTATTATGGGTCAGCGGATGTAACATCCAACCAGGCTGGAATGGTTTTATGAGTGTCTCAACTAGAAAATTAAAAGGGCATGATGTATGAAAATTAAAAACTTCATACATCATGGCTATTCCTTTTATAGACAATGATCCAAATAGCCCATCTTCAGTACATACAGCATTGTGTTTTGTAGCTGAACAGTGTAGCAAGAACAAGGAAACATACATTGTGACCTTTGACAAGCCACTATACTTAAAAGGGCAGGACACTTCATACATCATGGCTATTCCTTTTATAGACATTGATCCAAATAGCCCATCTTCAGTATATACAGCATTGTGTTTTGTAGCTGAACAGTGTAGCAAGAACAAGGAAACATACATTGTGACCTTTGACCAGCCACTATACTTAAAAGGGCAGGACACTTCATACATCATGGCTATTCCTGTTATAGACATTGATCCAAATAGCCCATCATCAGTATATATAGCATTGTGTTTTGTAGCTGAACAGTGTAGCAAGAACAAGGAAACATACATTGTGACCTTTGACCAGCCACTATACTTAAAAGCAATGGAAATCGTTGCTGGCTCCGAAGATCAATCTGATTTGTCAAGGATTGTTGTAAGGTTGGGATTTCCATTTGTTTATGTTGCACTTGAGATACATTGGTCGTATAATGGAAGGTAGTGGAATAGAGTCATTGTGGGAGACTGTCTATGGTAAGGCAACGGTGAAACACATGCTTACTGGACATGCCTTCGCTAGAGCTGTGAGAGCATACATAATTACCCTATGCTGCTATTGTTGAACAAGTGACAGAAGATGAAGAGGTACGTTCAAGTGTGTTTTGTAACGAGGTTCAAACAGTTTATGACCAACTTTTTCACTGTGATATTACTCAAGCAACTGCGTGTGATGACAAATCCATTCAATCAGCCTTGGCAAAGCTGACAGACCTCATCAATTTAAAGAAGTCTGAGAGTAGAACATCAAAGCTCTGACTAAATCTAATTCAGAAAATCGACCTAATGCTAAATTTTATTCTAGCAGAGAGAACGGGGAACTGGAAATTGCACCTAGATACTATTACTGATATGCTTCCTTACTTTCATACTGCAGGACACATTCCTTATGCAAAATCTGCTCAGATGTATGTCCAAGAAATGAAGAAACTCAAATCAAAGCTGACTAAGAGAGAGTACGATATCTTTGTGACAAAAGGTCTCTTCACTATTACAAGAAAAGATGAGTTCTGGTCTGAAAATTGGAGTGACATGTGTATAGAGCAATCATTGATGAAAACTTTAAAAACAATAGGAGGTCTAACTCATGGCCGAGGAATAACTGAGAGCACCTTAAATAAATGGGTACTAGGAGCTCCTTCATTCTTATGGAAATAAGAAGCTATAAAAATACTATACTGGTTTTGATATATATATAGAAAATACTATCTTGCATTTATTGTATTTATTGTATCACAAAACTAAGATTTTTAAAGTAAACAACAGAGCCTAGACATTGAAATTTGGTTATTTATCAGTGATACAAGTGAACTAAATATTTATTTTCTTATGGACCCTTAAGTGAACATTATTATATTGCTGCTCTAAATAACTTAAGACTACGGATACGAGTACGATGCCCCTCAGCGGCGAGTGTCAACGGCGGCAGCGGCACTGCTATGAGCAGCGTGGGGGCGGCACAGCGCTATACCCGCTACTGTTTAATCGCTCTCTATGAAGCCATAATTTTAACGGTAAATAATGTTAGGTACATCATTTTAAAGCTAATTAAATTATCTATAGGTTTTGTTGAAGACGTTTCTTTCCATAAGGATAAAATGATATAATTGGTAAAAGTAAGTTTTTGTAATTAGCAGAGGCATTTTTTTGCGTGTATATCAGTATTACGGTTAAACGAAGCTATACACATCAAAATTTCATAATTTGTTTTCCATATTATTAGGTGTAATATAAAAAAAGAATCACGTCTGTAACTTTATTATTTTTCCAGCTATGAGTATTTAACCAAAGTACTGCTCTTGCGATGTTTGGGAGGGGGTTGGGGGGAAAGCAAGAGGGGTGGGGGTCGGGACTTTGTCATTTTTTATTGTTTACCTTGTATACTAACACCCTGCAAAAATTCAGCTTTCCCCTAATTAGTTCCGACACAAAACCTTCATTGACTGGGCTATTAAAGTAACTGTGTTTTAAGTAAAAGTGGACTGAGTAGTCTTTAAAGAAAAATATTCAATAATCAAACTTTTCGTGAATTAGGTGTACTCAATGATTAGGAATAAATATGTATCATTGCAGTTCGTATCTATTCCAGTGTATTGCATCTCATATCCTTTCATATATAGAGAAAAAGGAAAACATGGAGTCGTTTGGGGATTTATAGCTCTGCCAGTTTTTAGGGGGTATCACGGAATATATAGTAAGCTGTATCAGGGACTCTTATCTTACGGATCATTACTACCAGGCCAGTCACATACTTTGACAAGTTATTTTATAGCTGGGAAAATTGTGAGAGTATTTCACTGGATATAGAGGCAGGTATATCAGGGACACATGTCTTATCTCGCGGATTGTTACTCACTGATGATTCACAGATTGTATAGAGAGGGAAAGTATAGCTCGGCCTGTTGTAAGAGAATTTCACTGGATATATAGGAATAGATGAGTCAGAGACCGTAGAGAGGGGCAAGTAGAACTGGTCCACTTTTGAGAGAGTTTCATTGGATATGTCTTATCTTACGAATTGTTTTTCACAGATGAGCCAGATACTGTAGAGAGAGGCAAGTATAACTAGGCCAGTTGTGGGAGGATTTCACTCGATATATTGGGATGTATATCGAGGACACGTGTCTCATCTCTCGGATTGTACTCACAGATGAGTTGGATACTCTAGAGAGGAGCAAGTAGAACTAGGACAGTTGTGAGAGGATTTCACTGGATATATTGGGATATGTATCAAGGACACGTGTCTTATCTCACGGATTGTATTCACAGATGAGTCGGAAACCGTAGAGAGGAGCAAGTAGAACTGGGCCAGTTTTGAGAGGGTTTCACTGGATATATATATATATATATATATATAGGCAGGTATATCAGGGACACGTGTCTCATCTTACGTATTGTTTTTCACAGATGAGTCTGAGACCGTAGAGAGGGGCAAATATAACTAGGCCAGTTGTGAGAGGATTTCACTGGATTGTACTCACAGATGTGTCGGAAACAGTAGAGGGGCAAGTAGAACTAGGCCAGTTTTGGGAGGGTTTGACTGGATATATTGGGAGGTATATCAGGGACACTTACCTTATTTCGTGGACCATTACTCACAGCCGAGACTCAGACTATCGATATGATACTATACTTCCTTGAGGGATACAATTTTATTCAAAGGTAATTTTACAATTATAATATGTATGTGTCAACTTTGGATTTAGAGTAATAATTAGTGTTACTTTAGTATTAATTATTATTAACAATATAAAACAGGTATTATATAACATTTAATACTAGATATATGTATTAAAAATAATATAATTTGAAATATTTTTATATGATTGAAATACATTTAAGGTGTTAAATTAACATTTTGGGTCAACAGTTTTACATAAATTTAGTTTTCGAGTTCAACGAAATAAGTTATGAAAGTTCTGGATACGGTAAAATGTTGTAAATTAAAAATCAAACAGGCTATAAATACTTTAATTATTATAATAATTGTAAAATTCCTATGATACAGTGTATCAACAAAAGAGAATATCCTGTTTGAAGAAGAAGAAAATACAGCGATTGAAATTTGAAAATATTTTCCTAGAAAATCTATATGGATGAAAATGTAATGCTATTTTTGTCCCCTGCATCCTATGAAATATTTAATACACTCGTATTTGTGATATTAGGTTAAATTTAACGCAAGTATAATCCCTACTTTAATTTAAAACTTAAATAATTACTTTCAGTTAGTTGAAATGGATGACTCTTTTTCTGAAAATTTCTGCAATGTCCATATATAAATTACTCTTGAGTGTTTTCCTTGTAATTTAACAATATCATTTAATATGAAAGTTGCAATATAATGCAGATGAAACCAAAGTGGAAGAGATCCTCTTGTGTGTATTTTAAGGCGATATGAATGATTTAATATGTGTAAGATGATTGTGGATGACATGAGTATTCTTTTACTAAGGTCGACTGTTCTTAGAAAGAGGCGTTTATTAAAGAACCAATACCCAGGTCTTCTATGGGACCTTTACGTGGAATCTGAACCACGTAGAATTGGTCTGATTTTCAGCTAATGAAAAACCTGATATTCAGTTGTATTCTATATTGTATCGCTGGCTTATTTTTAAAATCCATTTTGTATACTAAACAAAAAAGAAACTTATGACGCTATTTTAAAGTTGTGTAACCGTTTTTCTAAATTCAGATGTTTTTGATTTGATTTCATTCACTACACAACATCCGGTCACTGACTACCACCCTACACAGACAACCCAGACTTCTTCAATAGTGTCCACGTCGATTGCAACCATTGGGCGAACATTAAGAGTGCTGTGCATAGAACATATAGCCTACAATCACTACAACACTTTCTACCCAAGTAGCTGGGTTATAGCTCTGCACCACCAGTGTTAAATTATAATCTAAATGGCTGTTTTATTAAAACCACATCATAAGGTTGTGTAGTTATTGAGATGCATATTTTACCAATATTGGTCATTATTAGTTACTGATCGGCAAGTGAAATATGAACTAATGGAATGCGAATGTTCTTTTAAAGTAAGGGTTAACATTTTAAGAATTACTTAAAAAGGTGTACAATAATCGAAAATCAAGTTATCCTTTGTATTTTAATTTGTTTATTGTTTTATAATGTAACATGGATCAAACATGATTGTTCTTAGAGTGTATAGCTTGGTTCTAACACTAACCATAATACCGTGATCTGATTCCATTGCAGGACTTAGAAATCAATTCTAAAATCAGTTGAATAGTTGTGAAGTATAAGTGCTTTGATATACTTATTTCTTAATTCAGATTTATAACGACATATCCACTTAGTCGTGTTATAAAAATAATAATTTTTATTACAGTTATCAACCAACAATGCATTCCTTAATATCTAGTTTAAATATGTCGCTAGTATTAGCCTTGATTAATTGTGGCTTCTCTAAATTATATTATAAGCCAAAGGATTTTTTTTCTAGAGAAAAAGGTGGTTTATAGTTAGGGTGATTTATAGAGGGAATAAGCTCACTCCTTTTAGATTGAGGGAAATTAATGAAGTGTCAAAGAACGTCAAGCCCGTTTTGGGAATAATACAATGAAAATTGAATGTACAAGCAATGCCCTGGTATAAATACAAAGAAATATATTTGATTATTTAATCATATCTCGAAAACTTAGATCTTAGGATGCTGGTTTAAATTATAAATGTATTGAATTATACAGTACATATTGAAACATATATGAGTAAAGTTTTCTTATTTTGAGCAATGGAATGGTTTTATTTTAAAACTATTTTATCTTTAATTAACTACCAATCTACAGAGAGAAATCGCAAACTGGTTCAGGTCTCTTTTTTTGGAATGATGCGTATAAAAAAGATGTTCATTTAAAGATAAAGCCCTGCCTATATATTAACTAATTACAGAAGTAAATAGTTAACAAGATATCATACTAACAATAGCATATAATGTAGTTATGTTATTAGAAAAAATTGCTAAATTTACTTGGACGATTTCATAGATTCATACTGTACATGTCTTATAAAAGTGTTCTTGAACAGAGATGATTAATGATGTTATTTAATTGACTCATTTCTTAATATTATTATTTCTAAATTGAGAATTTCAGCGTGATTTACAATCACAAAATTGATTCATTATCACCTTTAAAACTAAATGAAATCCACATTAGCAGTGCACTGTTGTAACCCAGCTACTTCGGGACAAAGTGTTGAGGAGAATGTAGGCTATGGGATCTATGCTCGATCCTCTAAATACTGACATGGCGTCCACTCATTGGTTGCAATGGCGTGGATACTACTAAAATCGTACGGGGTGGTAATAGCGCCCAAATAATGAGTAGAGAAGAGAATTAAGTATCAGGCTAGACAATTGGCTCAAAATCAGACCAATGCTACGTGATTCGGATTCCATTTAAATCTGTAGGTCCTATAGTTACTCTGGCTATTGGGTTGTAACTAAATGACCCTTCGAACTCACAAGTCTAGCTCAAACTGTAATAAGACTACATGGTCATACACACTCATCTCAAACTTACATTCATTCATATTCGCCTTTAAATACGCAAAAAATTGTATTAGTGTGTCATATCAGAGAATAATTTTAGAATAACCTAGTTGCCTAGGAATATATGCGTAAAGAAAATGGGTGGCTCTTTTCGTAAATCATAAATGGACAATGATTACTTGTCTAATTACAAATGAGTCTTATTGATAGGTGTTTTAACTATGCGTACCCCAAATTTACAGATTTATTTTGCAATAAACTGAATAAGTAAAAGTACAATGGAAATAAAACATCCTGCTATCTTGGTGGTGAGGCTCAAGTGGAACACTTGGTAAATATTTAAAATCTAAACTGTGCTTAACGTAATGTAAACAATGAAGATGGATGGGTACAACATTACGTTTTGTGTCCCAAAATCTTAATAATTATGCTAATTATAGTCATATAACATGTAAGCTGTTTCATGAAATATACATATAAATTGATAAATGTGAGATTTGAGGTTGTCTTATTTTACAATTTCTTATCAAACTGAACACTTATAATTGTGAATTCTATGTTGAGATCTAAGATATATATGTGCGAAAATTACTATGGAGAAATAATGGGTTTTTTTTTTAAAGTTGGAGCAAACATTAGTTGAGCTCGATGGACTGTATAGGAAGCCACGAGGCCTATGTTTTTTTCATTGTATTATTATATTATTTATATTTATATAACAATCCTCATTATTAATTAAACTTCTTATCATTAAGTTGATATCGTGAAAACGTAGTGAATATGTTATGTCTAACACAAGTTAGGGCCCTTGGCTTGGAGTGGCCGTAGCTCAAGGGCTAAGGTGGTTGATTACAGGGCCTGTCTGGATTCGATTCTCAATATGACCTCTAAAGTCACGTTAAGCAGTTGGTCTCAAGATCAAGTGTTAGAGAGGGGTTCTTGGTCCTAACGTCACCTGGTAAAATAATATGATCTTTAGCTTCTTTTAAAGGCATTTGAAATTCGCTCACTACTCCTCATTAAGAAACGTAATAGTACTATCCTTATTGTAATAATAAAATAAAATATAACTTTTTTTTATGATAAACTATCATAGAAATTAGTTTTTTAATAGCATTAATTAAAGCACTTTAAATTGAAACTAAGCTTAATTTTAATGTAATTAATTATTGGAAGAACTGAATCCTTTCATATGAACATTGTAGTTTAAATGCTATTTCTTACGAAATGTTCTATATTTAAATTACCTACTCGGTTACCTCAATATTATATTAAGTAAAGGTACATAACTTATTAAACACTTTTTGTTACGTATTGACCTAGGCTTTTTGAAACAGATAGCACGTGAAAAGGGGTGGAAATGTTTAATCTCGTGTAAATTCTGCTATTCTGGACGAATTTGCTAGTGAGATCAATTTTACGCAATATAATTTTGTGCAAACGTGTGCACAACCATATTTTAGTGCTTCAGTATAAAATTGCGTACATTACATTTTCTATTCAATACTCTTTAGTAAAAATGATCTTAATCCAATTTTAAAGTGACAATAAATTACATTCAAATGTATATCAAGCCATACAAATCCTCTATTAGATTTTTAATTGAAACATTATTTAGACAAGATTCAAAATCTGAACTAAATAAGTTCAGAAGACCATTTAAATTTAGCATTATTATCTTAATTAAGTAATTTCTCTTAAGATCATTTTACATAAATGATATTTAGAAGTATGGTTTTTTTTCTAAAACCAATGTTCAGAGGGCAGACATATATACTTATGAAGTAATAGGTACATTGGTTGAATAGGGGATGAAGGGTATAAGAACTGCAAAAACAAAATACAAATACCTTTATAACGCATTTAGGTCCTCTTTATCATATTGTTATATTTATAAAATCTGAAATAGAGATGTGTTAGTTATAATTGTCCACATTCCTTACCAACGAAACATTTTCAAACAGAGCACGTACATTTATGATGGTTTTACCCCGCTCCTAAATTACATCCATTGGTCAGGCTTAGAGGTGATGGATGGAAGGGTTTAGTTGAAGGATATTTCGCTTGCTTTTAATGTGTTATTTTCACATGTATACTGTTATTATGAACTTTAAGTTGAAATAGACTTTTCATTTGAGTAGTATTATAATTCAGCTTGAAATATCCTTATGGAATATTAGATATATGAAATAATAATTTTTAACTTAAGGCCTTAAATCATTAAGTTATCACAACCTTCAATTTCAGTTACCTAACGACAAGGGTTAGGTTAGGTTTTACATAATAGTTGCTCAACTGCGAAACTCAAAAGGGCAAAAATCTACTGGTCTTAAGTTTGAAACGAGTGATCGTTTGTCATCAAACAACCAAATGAAAGTAACAATATTTTTTTCATAATCAAACTTTAACATTTTGATTACAAACTTCAAATCCAAATATTTTTATAGATGTATTACATGAAGTTTGTAGTATTTTATGATTATCTTATCAATAAAGATTTGCAATATCTCGTCATCATGTGTCTGATTAAATTATTATATCCAACGATTAAAAATCCTCAAAATACGTTGATAATCTATTCACATAACTAAGGAATTTATAATCAGTGAAGTCGATTTTAGATGCAAAGTGCTATATATAACCAAGCTACTTGGGAACAAAGTGTTGTGGAAATTGTATACGATTGGTTCTATAATAGTTCTCTTAATACTGACTCGGCGTCCTTTCAATGGTTGCCATTTACGTGAACACCAAAAGAGAAGTCAAGGTGTCCATGTTAGGTGGTAATTAAGGCTCGGTTGTTGTGAAAGAGAAAGAATTTAGCATATGGCTTGTAAGTTAACTGAACATCATACTAAAACTATGTGGTTGGAAATCCACGAACACTGTAGATCCTTAGTTGAACTGGCTATTGGGCTATGAATAAATGATTCATTTATAACGTCATTCATATAAAAAGTAATAATCATTGCACTAAACAATAACTACAATTATTTATCTACACTCATCATACTCAACTGCCCCTCATATTCGCCCATATATCCACAATAAGCGTCTTAATAACGAATAATGAATATTGAATAAACCTAAGGAAAATGACGTGTGAAAGCCTGTGACGTCATAAATGTTCATAAGCTGACAACATGAAGCCAGTGTTATTGCAATCACTGTCACATCACGTTGACCCTATCGCCAACACTGTTCTATCCCTAAGTTTTTATTGCTGATGCAATGTATCTGCCTCGTGTTTGCCACAGTGAGGAAGATTCAAAATATAACTTACATTGTTTCTGCCCTGATTTGTATTTCCATGGTTGTTGTCCCTTATATATTGCCATGTAAACTTTTTCTCATATAATGCCACGTCAAAATATGATGATTCAATATTAGTAATACCGCTTACATAGGACAGACCTACTCTTGAAATAACTAAGGTATTAAAACATCGCAAGAAAAATTAAAATTATGATATTATTTTGTATAGAAGAAAGACTGTATGGACATATTCCTGTGGATTATGGGTAATAAGTTTTTAAAATGTTTGATACAAGTGGTGAAACCAAATGAAATTACTGATATCCCACTACTTTGCTTATTTTATTTCAAAAACGTTAAAGAGTCTCGGAAATAATTATTCTCCCCAAGATACATTTCCCTAGTCTTTACAGTTTTAGGGAATTTTCATTACTGAGTAGTAAAGCCCAAAATGCAATGATCCTTTAAAATTAATATTTTTTAAATTTAAGGATCACTGGGTTTTACTGCTCAGTATTTTACCTCAGTATGATTATATCATATTTAAAACCTCAGTATAATTTACTCATGTTTTACTGAAAGATGATAAAATACTCCTATAATAGACAATATTACTAATACAAAATCTATAATGATTTTCATAATTTATCAAGTTTTTTTGTTGGTTTCAGTAAAGTAAGTATTAAAGTAAATCATATATTTACATCTAATTACAATTTCTCCTTTCATTTTTTAATTTAAATTTTTTAGGAAGAGCTGAAATCACCAATTGCCACAATATTGGAAAGTATTCGTTTAATAATTTGATATTAAAAACTATCGTAGCAATATTATGAAAGAAATTACCATAAGAAAATATCAAATCAAAATCAAACGGTGTTTTGTAAAGTGACTTAACGACAGATATTTTGTTAATAGTGTTCCTATATTTATACTTCCTTGAACATAAAAAATGAATTTAGAAGCGAGTAATAAACAAAGAGCTGGGCGATCTTTCACTTTATTCCCAAGATGAAAATTAAACTTGATAAGCAAATAATATTGTGTCTCTTTTCAACTTACCAAATTGGGTAAATGAAAAAATATATAGTATCTCAACTAATTTTACTTTTTGTTTTCTTTAAGCCTTCAGGTAAATGTGTTATGTTAATTTTTTTCACAGTGAAACTAAAATAGTGACATTATGTACAAAATACCTCACTGTAATTATTAATTTGTTAGCATTGTACATTTGCTTTTTGTTATTTACTTCTACATTGTTACTTATCAAGCAAATAACCAGCTCTGCTAATCTATTTTATATACCATAAAAAATAATGGTACAGTTATTAAAATTTTACAATAAAGAAAGTAATTGAGACTAAACCGGTCACAAGTGACTTTTAGTGACTCAAATAAGATTTATTCATACTGAATAATTCAAAACGACGACCTAAATAATGCATTTCTACTTAGAGGTTTGTTATTCCTTCTTTCGCCCCAATACTTTGGGTATATAACTGATTCTGTACGGTTTTATGTGTTTTTTTAAATTTAAAATTAGGGTTTATTTGATATTATATAGCAATTAAAGAATTTTGTGAAAAGGAATAATATCAGTAAAGGTTGAATAACTAAATTTAATTAAAAGTAATTACTATAAGGACATTGAAATTTACATACGAGTCACCTGATTGTATAAACAAACGTTATTTATACGATTGGCTTGGCTTGAAACTAATATGAATTAATCAATGGAATTCAATCGGAAAAGTTACAAGTAATGAATATTGGATGTAATAAGTAGGTAGCTGATTAAAATAGTGAGGGTGGATACGGGAATGAAATACGAAACCAACACCACTTTGAACTTTGATGTTATACTGTTGAAAGTTAATTAACTAAATTAACCATAATATGGCATTCTAAATTATTGGTGTAACAATTCATTTATTTGTTAACAATTTGTTTTATGAATAACAAATTTCAAATTCGGTGTATCAAATTATGCAATGAATCATGGAATAACACTTACCGTAATAAAATGTTAAAATATTCATTCATTGAATTACCAATTTTAACTAACTATTTTAATAAAAATGCCTGTGATATAAAGATATAAAAAATGACAAAAATTTTATACTACTAATGAAATTTCTATTAAAAATAAAATTCATCATTGTTGGTTAGGTGTAAGAGAGGACTTACTAGTCCTAACTTCGCCATTTGTACACTTTGTTGTCAATAAAGCCATTTTTATTTCAAAATTCATCTTTTTAGATCCTCAATCCTACACTTTAAAGTAACATAAACTTCGTATCGTCTGTGCTTTAAACTGTCACGAATATAAGATTAATTTAAAGATACTACATCCGTGTAGCATTTGGTGTTAATCTGACTGACATCGAAACAGGTTGAGCTTTCTTATGTAATTCGTATTCATTATTTAGCACACTGTCAATAAACAATTTCAAAACATTATGCTAAAATTCTGGGATATACTGATTTGTTGTTTACTGCATTACTATACGACTCGAGCGACTGGAGTTAATACTCCGAGGCTGCCGCTCAAAAGTACACAAAGAAATACTAACCTAACCTACCCAATTTACCCAAACCTAACCTAAACAACCAAACGTAATCTTTACTTGATTATCTCAGTTCATTGCTTTTCAAACGAGAAATTATACGTCATATTCATGTTCAAGAGAAAAGACTACATAATGCGATTCGCATCGTTTTAATGTTCAACAATATTTTATTTTTTCCTCTATTTTTGTAGAATTGGAGTTTCTGATTAAAAATGGCTATTGATTCATGTTAGTGGGCAAAGCATCGTACAAACCGGTTTAAAACACTTATTTCCATATTTACCATTTATTGCCATGCACTTTATTTAGCTCTATTTATCGGTTGCAGTAATTTGACCGGTTCGAAGTAATACTTAGTAGTACGTTCTAAATCGTCCGTGACAACATAAGAGACCTTGAATAAAATTAGTTAAGCAGTTACAAAAGAGTCCTTAACAACCTTGTCACTTGTAGTTAGTTACTTAGAAAAGATATACTCTATATAACTTATAACTAATATTTACTTTCATTGGTAAAAAATTAAAATTAGAAACATTTTAGTAATGACATTTTAAAAAGACAGCTATCACTAGAATTTTTTAATTTATAGACTTGTTTACAACATTAATATAATCGCTATTTTATATTCAATAAGTACCATGAATATTACTAGGAACGAAAGAGCACTTACTTCAAGTAAATATAGAGTCATATTTATCATTCATTGTATTACAGTTTTAGTACAAAACAAATATTATCACTTTTGAAGTTTGTTTAATTTCATAAATATTAAAAATAATATCACTTTTCAGTCAAAGTTTTAATAAATATGAATAAATGAGTTGAAAAAAACTCTAATTTGCCTATGTTTCAATATTATTTTGTTACTAAAACGAGTACATTTCAACTGGCTACGTGATTCATTTTACATATGTTTTAAATATTATCGCACATTATTTAAGAAGTCGGTGGTTGAGATATGGGTGAATTTGAATATCAAATAAGTTTGATGAATGGCTGTTACTTTATTACAAATTGAGATTAATTATTCCTTGGAAATTGTAATTAATCAATGACGCAGTATTGATGATCACCCTGACGCAATCAGTTCAGTTCTCCTTAAATGAGTTTTTGACTTTGATTAATCTATCCCACTAAACTTACTTGAAAGAAATGCATATAGTGGTGTTGAACGATGAATACTTAAAAATATGAAGATAATGAGGCTGATTTAGATTTTTTTGGACTCAGCTCTAAGTGAAGCTATATAATGTTCTACAATTAGTATATCTATAGAGTCACAAAGTAATAAATTATAACTAATCATTACTTACATTTGCTATAAAAAACAATTTTTGTACATTTTGTTTGATTTGTTTGATATTTTTAGTTTATGGAAACAGTTGAGATAACTTATTAAGTATGTTGCAGATATTTTAACATTGGATTATATACATTTTTATATTTATGAGAAACCATATATCCTTTTCCAAATATTATCCTCCAGCCCTATGTCAGCCAGGCTATTGAATATATCTAATGAAAACGATAACGAAAATGGTTAAGTAATATGTTATTAGAATATAGTAAACTGTGTATATATACATCGTAAGATATATAGGTATTTAATAATACATAGTACAGTACTGTGTTATAGTTCAACATTTTGGATACACGTTGGAGATGAAATGCCTTTGTGGTCTTTGCGGTCACACTAGCTGAAGTCTGTGGTTTAATTACCCCCTAGAACACTCGTGGTTGTGACAATCATCTGATGGGTCATTGTGATCACACTTGCTGGAGTCTGTGGTTTAGTTACCCACCTAGAACACTCGTGATTGTGAAAGTCATCTGGTGGGTCTTTGTGATCACACTAGCTGGAGTCTTGTGGTTTAGTTACCCACCTAGAATATTCGGGGTTGTGACAGTCATCTGTAGCCTCTTTGTGGTCACACTAGTTGGAGTTTGTGGTTTCGTTATCCGCGTAGTACACTCGTGTATGTGATTGTTATTTTTAGGTTCTCTGTAGTCACACTAGATTACGTATGTGATTTCATTAGTTTTGATTCATTAGAGCACTCGTAGTGGCAGTCATCTCTAGGGTATTTGATCTCCACTCTCTCTATGTTGAAGTCGTGGGGTAAGGTTAAGCCCATGTTGCTAACTTTCCTATGGTAATTCCAGTTATGTGAAATATGAACTTTTCATACCAGATTGGAACTCAGTGCAGGTAAAATAGTATATTAAATTAAGCTCTGAGAGATTCTTATGTTTATTTTCAACAAACACTTGAGAGGATTTAGGTCAGTTTGACACTTAGTCAGCTATTATTGAGAAGTATAATAGATCAGTATACTTACGAGGTTTAAAGCCTTTTGGACTAACCCCCCCTACCCCAACATAGACACCCCAAACTTCTAAAGTTGTGTCCACGTCGATGGCAAACAATGATCAGGCGTTGTGTTGGCATTAAGAGGTCTGAAAATAGAAACTATCGCCTTTAATCTTCTCAACACTTTGTCCCCAAGAAGCTGGATTATAGCACTGTGGCACTAGTGAAGACTAGTTTAAAGGAGTGTGACACAAAAGCTGATAATCAAATTGTATAAAGTTTTGATTGCAAAAAAAACGTTAAATTATAACAAAATGTAACAGGATCAATCGTTGAGATTAGCTATGTGATGACATATATTGATTCCTTTTTATTTGAATCCCCATAATTAACATAGAATTAACTGTGGAGTAATTTAATCTTCTTATAAAGTACTCATTGCTTACAAGTACATCCACTCAACCCTTACCATCTAGGCAATCGTGTGTGCCTGGTATAAGATTGAACCATAGGTAGTTAAAATGTACTTTATGCACAAGCTTAAACATTTAAATCAAACAAATGCACTTAATTGATTTTCTAGAGCTAAAATCTTAAGGGTCCCGATTCGGAATAAACTTGTTACTTAACCCAAAGTAAACATTTCTCTAATTATGAACAGGCTGTCGTTATGTAGAGTTATAATATGCATCCTGGGGCAAGGATTAAGACTTCCCAGTAGGGAGAATAGGTATGTTACTTAACAAATAACATCCAGCGCTGAGAATTTTTAAAAATTCCCATGGCTTGTCCACCTTACTGAAAACAAATGATACTACTTTGACAAAAATAACTAAATCCATCTATTACATTCCTTAACATAATCGTTCGTCATGATCCTGGCTTGGATTATTCAAGTGTGTAGACAGTGTTTTTAGGAAGTGCCCAACGATGACGGGGCTGGCTTTATTGGCTACGTGGATGGACTGTAAACACAGAAGGCTTTACATTAAAGGGAATTTAGTATCAATTGTTTACCAATTAGAACGTATAACGTTCTTGGTGTCCTTTAGAGGTTAACGATTCTGCATAATGTAAATGTAACGAATATATTTTATTATGATCACCCTTTTGGAATATGTTACTAACTCACTTAATGAACCGAAAACTTATAAAACTTTGGTATTAATTAAAACAAATAATGCTTACAAGCTATTTTTTTATAAACTCATCATCGATGTTACAACAGTGGATATAAAGTGGTTAAATGGAACATATTTAGGAAATTATTACAGATTAATTTTTTTACCTTAATAATGTTCATTAATTGTTGTTGAAAGTTAATGGTTAACATTAGATTGCTAATGATGGTTTATTTACTGTTCTGTTCTCTACTTTTTATTGACAACTTTTTATTTTCTTTTTCGTTTTCTATATTTTATCATAATTAAGTATATTTTGTTATTAGAAGACTTGCATTTCTAAACAGCCTACCGTAATATACCGTATAAGCATGTACTTGTTTTAGAGTTTTAATAATGATATTGGTTATCTATGAAAAAGAAAAACCATGTTAGACTAAGGTAGTAAGTTCTCTAAGGAGAAGGACCTCTAGAAGGAGATTGGCCCTCTCCTTTAAAAAAAATAAAAAAAGTTATGTCTGAAAATGACATTGTTTGGGCGATTTTATACTTGGTGGGGCGATTTTGTACTTGGTGGGGTGATTTTATACTTGATGGGGTGATTTTATACTTGGTGGGGCGATTTTGCACTTGGTGGGGTGATTTTATACTTGGTGGGGTGATTTTATACTTGGTGGGGCGATTTTATACTTGGTGGGGTGATTTTATACTTGGTGGGGTGATTTTATACTTGGTGGGGTGATTTTATACTTTGTAGGGTGATTTTATAATTGATGGAGTGATTTTATACTTGGTGGGGTGATTTTATTCGAATAGTGTAAAACAACTATCAGAACAGAGGAATAATAACAGTTGAGTTTTTTTAAACAGTAAGAGATTATTTGCCTAGTTAACATTAAAATCATAAATATTTCTTAACTGCAAATACATGAAGGATTTTAATAACCAATTGCCATTTGCAATATATTTGCCTGCAAACAATTATCTAAGCTAGTTTATATAAAATAAATAGAGTATGACTAAAAACTAACATACAACACAAAATAAATGCCAAACTTCCCTATTTTATGTATACTTTAGTGTTGTAATATTAGACAATAATTAAAGTAATATAGTCTCATACAAAGGTAAAAAAAGAGTATTCAGGAATAACATTTCCTATTAAAATTAATTGTTTTCATAACTAGGACCTAACATTTTTCGAAACTTATCCTTACGTAGCTTTGTAATCGGTCAGAAAACAACTTTATTACAGATAATTTTGACTTTTATTTAAATGCTTATGGTTTACGTATTTTTTTACTATCAAAATGAGTTGTGGGTAACTAAGTGTAGTGCAAGAAATCCTAATGAAGTGATGAGTTCATTCTAGATAGTAATATATACAGGGTTGGGCAAAAGTCTGGAATATATTTATTAATTTCAAAACTATCGAAAGAAAGGTTATGAATTTTTGCAGTTATGTACATCCCTATAACAAACATTTAGACATATTTTAATATTTTTTCGTGTATGGAGGGGTCGGCGCCACTTTTGCCCAACCATGACATTAAATTCTATAAGTGGTTGTATTTTCTGTCTGGGTCATCCTTTTGACTTCAGTTTTATACTTTTGTATTTTACAAACAAAGACCTTTAAAATGAGGTATAAGTCAAAGTAGGCTTACATTTAGCAATTGTTAGATTTCCTTCATGGGCCAACACCTGCATACACGAAAAATTAGTAAAATATGTCTAAATGTTTGGTATAGGGACATGTACAATACTGCAAAGTTTTATTACTTTTATTTCAATAGTTTTAAAATTAATAAATATATTCCAGACTTTTGCCCAACCCTGTATAATAGATTATTTATGAACATGTTATATTTGTTTCTAATTATAATCATGTCTTAATGCATCTACAGTATTCCTCAATGTATGTTTTCTATATTATGAAGAAATTGCTTTTTATATGTATTGTTTTCATCATAATTTACTCCGGAATAAAGATTGATTGTTACTGTCTCATTTATTCTGGAAGCAAAGACTATGAACTTTATTAAGACCCTATTGGCATTTGTCAGAATATTTACTGACCATTATTCATTTTTTATTGATCATGATTTAAATTATAACTCTAACAAATGTGTTAGGTACGTTATATAAAAATAGTCGTTATACACAATACACATCACTTAACACATGTTAACTTTATTGTGATGTATCCTCATGGCCTATTATTTTTATTTAAAAACTGTGACGTCACTGTTGGGTCCTGTCTCACTTTATTAAATATATGATTTTTTCTGAAACACATGCGCAGAGGCCCCTACAAAAACCGTGAAACGAACGTATGTTTTTAGGGATCTTATGTTACATAAGTTTTGATGTAAAGACGTCTTATTTTATATCCGTCAATAACGGAGAAATCAACGAATCTAAAAGTTTCTAGATTTTATAAGAGACTTGAATGGGGAGATACATCGATAAAAACTTTTTTAAATTTTCATATACAATACGGACATCTCTAGGGATTATACGAACAGGTCCAGAGAGTAACCATGAAGCTAAAGTAGAATATTAGTCCCCAATTAGTGGCAGTGTGTTCCAAAATTGTAAGTACTGAATTTGACCATTGGGTACTTGTTAATGTATACAATATCTTTAGTACATACAGATAATTTTAAATGTGATAAAATATCTTAGTCATCGTCAATGCTGAGATCTCGTATTTATATGTTTATACGTAAAATGCTCATCAATTATTGCAGATATAACTAATCTATATTACTTCACACCTGGTTTCTTCGAATGCAAAGTCTTTAACAATATTTTGAGTGCATTCTCAAATAAGACATTGATATTTATATTTGTTGAAATAAGAATTCCCAAATATCCAAATAACAGATGTTCCAAATAAATTCAAATTTCCATGTAGTTATTTGTCCATAGAAATAAAAGTTTGAGACATGATTATACAGAGGCAGTCAAGATACAGAAGCTATTTTATACCACCTTAAAATATTCAGGAAATATACCCATGGCAAGACTAACTAGAAACATAACACTCCATAATTAGAATTAACCAAGCTAGCAGTGTAATTAAGCCATATGAAACGAACCCTTTGGAATAAATGAATAGTTAAGACTAAAAAGTTGACAGTAGAGTATAATAAGAAACTTTAGATACTTCTTAAATCAAACACGTTAAACTCAATTCTCCTCCTGATTATTGCACTATATGTATTCTTAAATATCCTGTCATAAGATTTCTTAAAGATATGCTAAATATTATTTAATTAATATAAAAGTACAGTATTTTATTAGTAGTTAAAGTAGATTAATAAGTCACTTTGTTCGTTAACTCTAGAACTGGCATGCATTTGACTCTTAACTGGCAGGTGTTTTCAGACCCTTATGCAGCACTTATTTAAAAAAATTTTAACAATTGGTTACTTAGCAACAGTTATAATGTATTATATATCAAATTGTTAGAAATAACATGCTCTACAATATAATAACAAGTATGAATGGACTTAAGTTTCATTTTCAGTAAGTAAAATGTACTGTATAATACATTTTATTACATCGTAATATACGTACTTAATGAGTATTTTATCTTGCTTAATATTACTTATAAAACTACACATTCAACATTCCCCCTTAAACATTTAAACACTATTAGTTTATGTCAACATTTGAATATCCACCATTTTGAAAGTTGAAAAATCAATTTTTAAAACAGGTTTGTTAATATAGTAGTCAACTTATATAGCACACTATTTTTAGTTTCCAGATTGTTATATAAATGGGAGAGTATGTTCCAAAAATCACACATTTTTGACAAAAATCAACTTAACCGACTTTTGTGAAGAACATTTAGTATGTACGGTGTATAAGTATACAACCATTCTTGAAGGATAAAACCGTATTGTGAATTGAACAACTTCATTTGATGTGTTCTAAACGAAATATTACAACTATAGCAAAACAAAAACCTCTACTGGGTTCTCAATACAGCATTTTCATATCGATATTTTTTTTATTATATAGTTTCCAACATGTTTTATTCACACTTAGAGGGAGGATCTATTTAAAAAAATCACATATTTGGAAAAACTTAACTTTACCGACTTTAGTGAGGAAACGATACCGGGAAAATTTATATGGCACACTATTTAATTGTTAGTTTGAATTGCCTAAACTGTTAGTTCATTAGATGTTGCCTAAACTAAATATTACAACTTCAGGAAAACAAAAATTCAACTCTGCAAACAGGTTAGCGTTTTCACGTCAGCCATTTTGAATGTTTTCTAGGATATACAGGGTTAAATAAAATTATATAACAGTTTTGTTGTCATAGAAGTGAAGGTTATAAATAGTGTGTACGGTTTTAAGTTTTTAGCTTTTTTTAATCATGCTTAAATAAGAAGAACTGTTCAACAAAAAGTACACGTTTTAGACAAAGCTCTACTTTACCAACTTTTTGTAATGACATTATAGAATATAAAAAACAAATTCACTTTTCGAATAAAATTTAATTGTTAATTTTAAAATGTCATGAGATGTTGTCTAAATTAAACATTACAGCTTCAGGAAAACATAAACTTCAACTCTGCAAACAGGTCAGCATTTTCACGTCAGCCATTTGGATTTTTTCAGGTTTATGAAATTAAAAATAATAATAATAATAATAATATTAATTTATTTATTCCATCCACAGCATACATACAAAACACATCAATACAAAAGTGATACAATATTTACAGAAGTATATAATAAATAATAAATAACATAACATATTTTACAATTAGACTAAAAAATACATAGGCCTACTCCAAACACCTGTTTATAATAAAGAATACCATACATGACTTCTGTGATACTGACCTTGAGAATCTACACAATGTGTTTTTATTATTACTTTAATAAGTTTAAATCCTTGATTATGTGGATAAAATAAATGAAATGAATAGGTCCTCTCAGGCAATGCCTGATTAGAGGCACACATTTACTTTTTATAAAAATAGGTACTATGGCAGTCTGCTACTTATATAATTCTTCTCTTTTATAAATAAAGTTTGATGGCTCTTAAAGTAAATTTTACATAGCAAACACATTTAAATGAAAAAATGTTGTGCACTGATAAATACATACAAAATCACAGATATAAGAAAATGAACAAAATGTATTTAAAATTTTACAGTAGTCTCCACTTCCCAAATAAAATAACAAATTTTTTAAACTCCATTATGTAAATATAACTAGCATACAATGAACTATCCTCTTGTACTTATATTTATAATCAGTACTTAATAACAACCGTCATAGACACAATACATAAATTTACGCTTAAACCATACATGCGCATACGCTCTCACACACATACACATACCACACACATCACATTTACGACAGACCTCCATAAACAACCATACATGCACACAATTACTACATATATTTACATTGAACCATACACACACATACACTCATAACATCTCATTTACTACAGGCCTTTATAAGAACCACGCATACACACAATGAATATTTACAATTATACTTATGTACAACTAACACAAGTATACAACAACTCTCACAAACAATAATACATGAAATTAATATAATATTTACGCTGACACATATTTTCACACATACACACACACCCCTCTGTGGATACAAGTACACACGCACAAACACATACACCCACTCGCATGCTGGTACATAAATATATTTTAACTCCCAACTAACCCTTTAAGACAAGAACTTTAACTCTTACTTTTACTTAATTTCTGTAAGTTATTTAAAAATTTAAAAGTGGTTCTATGTTCTCTAATTTAAATAACCAAACACAAACCATTTTTTTAAATTTATTTATATTATTTGCCCTCCTTATATGCATTGGTAAAGTATTAAAAATCTTCGGCCCCAGATATTCAATAGTTTTCATAAAATATGTAACATTTGGTTTTGGGACCAATAGATTACTTTTTGACCTTAACTTACTTTTATAGTTAGTACAAATAAAATGTATAGTAGTTTTTGTAACAAAGTAGTAAAGGTAGATAGTGTGTGAGGTTATAGGTTCTTATATTTTTTAAATCGTGATTAAAAGGGATGAACTATTAAAAAAAATTACACGTTTTTGACAAAACTCTATTTTACCGACTTTTTAAGATGAAATTATAGTATATGCCAAAAATGTATATGTCACTTTTTGAATAAAAGGTAATGTTTAATTTTAATATTACATTAGATGTTGTCTAAACTACATAATACAGCTTCTGAAAAACAAAAACTTCAACTCTGCAAATATTTCAGCGTTTTCACTTCAGCCATTTTGAAATTTTTATAGGTTACGAAAAATGAAAAATAAAATTGTATAGTACTTTTTGTAACAAAGTAGTAAAGGTAGATAGGTTGTGAGGTTTTAAACTCTTATCTACTTTTAATCATGCTTAAATAAGAGGAATTTATTCGAAAGAAATTACACGTTTTCTACAAAAGTGTACTTTACCAACTTTTTGTGAGGAAACTATGGTATATACAAACAAAAAATTATATGACACTTTTTGAACAAAATTTAATTACTAATCTTATAATGTCATTAGTTGTTGGGTAAACGCAATATTCAAGCTTCAGTAAAACAAAAACTACAACTTTGTAAATAGGTCAGAATTTTCACGTCAGCTCTTTCGAAGTTTTGTTAGGTTATGAAAAGTGAATAATCAAATTTCACTTTTGAAACTATGGTATATATAAAAAAAAAAAAAAAAAGACACTTTTTGAACAAAATTTAATTACTAATCTTATAATGTCATTAGTTGTTGGGTAAACCCAATATTGGAGCTTCAGTAAAACAAAAACTACAACTCTGTAAACAGGTCAGCATTATTACGTCAGCCCTTTCGAAGTTTTGTTAGGTTATGAAAAGTAAACAATCAAATTTCACAGCAGTTTTGTAGCAAGGTATTAATGGTAGATAGTGTGTTCTTAATGGTAGATAAGGTTTAAGTTCTTACAATTTCTTAAAAAGGCAATAAAATACGAAAACCTATCAAAAATATACATTTTGAAATGAAAATATGAATTTAACAATTTTTTTGCGTAACTATTATGAAAATTAAAAAAATGTTATATTACCAAAATTGTAGAAAATTTAGTTACAAATCTGTAATATGCAGTCAGATATGCTCTACAACCAATGGTTTGCCCACAATCAAGCCGTAAGTAAACTCTACACACAATTCAAAATTACCGTCCACCATTTTGATTGGGGGGGAGGGTTAAAAATTAAAAATTTTTAGTTTTACGAGTTTTCCCATCGGTTGCTCTGTAAAATCTACAAGTGTGCCAAGTTTCAATTTTCTATCTCATCTGGAAGTGGGTTAGAATTTGTATACGTGAGTGAGTAGAATTTGTACACACGGGGCTATATAGATATTAGATTTATTGACATTTATGGTTTCTTCTGTGTTTTGTAATAAATTGGTGAGCGTGCTATCTAGTTTATTTTCTTAAAACAATTACAAGGCACGGACCCAAGGGAAACATTACACAAAGAAAATAAAGAGAAGCAGGGCTTAGGAATAACCAGTAGCTAACTGCAAGGAACCTTACTGATTGATGTCTTCGAGGAAAACAGGCCGATATATTTATTTTCTCGTGAAATATACTATTAAAAGATCTCAAAGCTTAGTCAATGAGAAAATGGTTTTTAAGGAAGGTGATCCTTTTAGTGTATTAAAAATGTTATTGTACATTTATTATCAAAGGACTTTACGTATACTTGTATTACGTACAAGTAATAAATAAATTCTATTTACATTTAAACACATTAAAACAGAATTTATTTTAGGTTACACATATTTCAGTGGCTGTTAATTTTGGAATCTTAAATATTTCAAAACAAATTTTAAATTATTTTTTCATATAGGTCTTAACTTAAATAGTTTCTTGACCCTTAAAACTACAGTAATATTACACATTTTATTAAGAATAAGAAGATTAGAAATATCATTCTTGTCGTACAGGCTACAATAAGCATTGACAAATTCGTTTTTCAGCAATCTTGCCACGTTTCCATTACAAAGTTTACACTAAAGACAAATAGTATATCTTAAAGCTAGTGTACAGTAAATGCCTATAAACAATGACAAAATAAATATGACTAATCCGAACAAATATTATCATTTTTAATAATATTAAAAATGATAATTCCCTGCCAAATCTCTTACAACTCAAAAACCTTAGTTTAAAATTCAATCTTAGTTACCAAGAAAAATGTATTTATTTAATAAAAGGGATTCTTAAATAACCAATTATAAAATCTTTTTAAAAAACATTGTTTGAATAAAGATGGATGAGGTGATTTATTTTATTATTTACCTTCTAGGATATTACCAAATTACTAGAAAGTGATTTACTTAACCTATTGATCTCAATTGCTGCTTTTTCTCTGTTACGGTTTTGTAGTTGTGTTTATAACGGTGAAACGTCATTAGATTTTTAAAATAAATGAGTTAAATCAAACATATACAAGCTGATAACTGTTTGCACTTCTAGCTGAATAAATAAGGTCTGCAGTGATCTGTCATTTCTGATTTTGTAATTACTTTAATTGCTTTCTTTTGAAGAATTAACATTTCATTGATTTTTGAACAGTTACCAAATAATATTAAACCACATCTAAAAATTGATTTAAATTATGTATAATAGGCCGTTTTGAGGTAGTTAAAAGGTGCGCAAAAAGTCAGTCGTTTTAAAAGATACACCACCCTTGATAGTTTTGACGATATGTAGTCAATATGTGGTTGCCACTTCATTTTATTGTCAATATAAATACCTAGAGATTTAGCATTTGTGATAAAATCACCAGTTGTAGGAACTTCAGCAGTTCTTAAAATACAAAGTAATTTTTTCATTAAAGTCTTGTTTTCATTAAGTAAAAACCCATTTGTTTTAAAGTATATGGCAGCGTTTTAAGTTCTTCAAGGTTGCCAGCAACATCCACAAAGGTAGTGTCATCATCATATAACAGGGATTTCGAGTTAATAGAGAAAGGCAAATCGTTCACACTAATTAAAAATTAAAGTGGTCCCAAAACCAACCCCTGAGGAACTCCATATTCAACTAAGGCGTCCTTGGAATATTCATCATTCACATAAACTGATTGAAGTATATTTTCCAGATACGATTCGAAAAATGTTAAACTGGAACCAGAAAAGCCAAAGTAATTTAATTTAAATAAAAGGTCATCGTGATTGACACAATCGAAAGCCTTACTCAGGTCACATAATGTAACTGAGCACAGGCTCTGTTTTCAAAAATTAAAAGTACTTCTCTTACAAATCTCTCTACTGCATCAATTGTATTTTTACCTTTTCGGAATCCAAATTGTGACAAATGAAGAAAATTGTTCTGTTCCAAGAAAAAGCTAACTTGCTCGTATACTTAGTTCCAAGAGTTTAGACAATACAGATATCAAAGACACAGGCCGATAGCTTTCCGGTAAGTCTCTTTGCCCTTTTTAAAAAATTGGATCTATTTTTGAAACTTTTAATTGGTTTGAAAAGACACCTTCTTGTAAACATCGCTTTAAAATAATAGACAAAGGTTCAGTGATAGTATGTACTGAACCCTTTAGGAGATTATTAAAGAAATTGTATATATTTTCTTTTTGCAGCCGTTAGAACATCATTAGGAGAGACAAATTTCATTTTAAAATTTCTATGATTGAAATTAAAATAAGCCCTTAATAACTAACTCCCTTATAGTTACCTTATTTTTATCTATATTTCGTTTAATTTATATAAGTTATAAAATATTGATTTAAAAAAATCAGGATGTATATTAACTGCATGAATTTTAAATAGCTCAATACTATTTTAGATAGCCCAAACTATCGAGGAATGTAACTGCATCCCCTGATGGAGAATGATACAGAGATAAAATATTTCACTCATAATTTTTTATCACTACAGCCGAGGCCTCAAAATGAAGTTCTGAACAAAATGTGCTAATATCAAGGGGCTTATCCATGAAACTATTTTTTTTTTAAATTACAGTACCTACCCTTTTTCGTTCATTCCTACAAATTGCACTAACACAGTGGTAACCATCTGGGCATGCAAGTGCAAGTGGGCATTGGCTAATTCATGTTTATAGAGCCAATGATCTGATAAACAAATAAAGTCTACTTTTTCTAAATTAATCAAACTTTCAAAGAATAAAATTCTTCCCATCAATACCCTGTATAATTAGAAATATGAAGCCAAAATGAGTGGTTTGTTTCGGTTTATGACTATTTGCGATATTATTTACAGACTTCCTGAAAGACTAGCTGCATTGTTTTCTTTATTCTCATCTACCCCTCCACTTTCATCAGTATTTGCATCCTCTTTTTTAACACTTGTTTACTATGTTTGGTTAAATTAATTTTACCCAATTTGTTTAAGTGGAGTCCATGTCTTGTCAAGTTACTCCTATCATAATTAACATTGTTTAAATTTATGTTTTGCATTTTTTTTTAATTTATTGTTCGCACACTGAATAGTAAAATTCTTGTTCGGAGTCATATCTAAAAGGTATACTGACCATGTTTACATTTGTCTTGCAAGTTATGGATCTAATACTTTCTAAATTAAAACTATTTACAATGTCCGCTGTTGAGGTTTGATCACAGTCATTGCAGCCAGCAATCAATATAGCTTGATTGTCTTTGGTCTATTGTTTGAAAATATTTTCTGATAGGATATTCTTATATCTTAGATATGAGATGCCGATAGAACTTTGTGCGTATTTTAGGTTTAATATATATGACGATAACATAAGTGTAGGATGAGTGTGGATGATCTGTGTAGTCTGGTCACTAATTTCGACTGTTCCTCAGAAAGGGCCATTTATTCATAGCCCAATAGTGCAATCCACCCCCATACAATACTGGATCTAAACGAGGGTGGGAGCGAAGGCACCAGATCCAGAAGGACAAGGACAAAGAAAAAAAAAATATACATATATAAAAGAAACATTGTTTATTAAGATAACATGGGGATAGCACAACAATTAACAATCAGAAAAGTAACAAGACATATTTAAAAGACAAAAGGTGGAATGGTAAATGGTGAAATACTTTTAGATGTTACCTTTTTGTTACAATTTCACAAATAATAATTCAATTGTAGACTTCGAGTTGTAGACTTCAGAAAAAAAACAACAAAAAGAAAAATAATAAAATATGAACAATATGACTATTTGTTGTATAAAAAATATGATTATTTAAATATATAACAACAGATAAGTATAGGCCTATTTGAAAAAAAGTGGTATTTAATAACAAGAAGACATAATTAAAACTTAACATAACAGAAAAAACATAACTACAACAAACAAGACTAAAAAGACAATAAATAATCAACCTAGAAACATAATAAACATCTAGAACAATAAAAATTCAAGAAAAGTTAACAGTTCATAAATAATCAAAATGTTTTATTCGAAAACCTCGCAGACTAAAATTTTGAGATTGGCCAATTTGGAAAAGATAGTAAAATAAAAAAAAGTAGGTAAGTTAATTATTACAACGAATCCTACTGTTGATACTGGGAAGCTCCTAATTAAGAATAAATTAAAAAAAACTGCTACAAAGCCCCCAAGAACCCTGTTACAAAAAATTCCTAAGGCAAAAAAAAAAAAAAAAATACAGGGGAAAATATCAAACTTACACAAAACCTACAAAGAGGAAAGGAGAGGCTATTCTTGACATAACGTTAAATGTGAAAACGTTACAATAGCTAGGTAAATTAATGGGTCTTCAATTTTACGTGGAATCTGAACCACGTAGTATTGATATGATTTTCAATCAGACTTGACAAATCTGATACTCTTTGATCTCCCCTAACATCATAAGGACACTGGATATCATCCAAAATGGACATCCCACACTTCTATCTATAGCAATAAGTGAGTGGACTTGAAGGATACAGATATAAGTATTTTAAAGAAATAAATAATACAAAAAAAGAAATACACACAATTAGTCAAAATAAACGAAGAACGAAATATATTAAAAGTGTCCATAAAGAATATTGTTGGAATACTAAACCCTAGGAATAATTACGTCAACAGTCTCTGTAGCCCATTGACAATGGTAATAGCCAATACAACAGTCCTGACATTAAGTCCCTTAATGAATGAACTGAAAGTTAGGGCTATTACCGTCTTAATGGACAACAAAACAGCTATCACGTTTATCAACCCCCTCCCAAGTAAACAAAGCTCCCAACAATATTATCTGGATCAGGCAGACGACTGGTCGTATATCACTGAACTAAACTTAGTTATAATGGTTTGTGAATAACAAAACCTCTCGCTGATGTGGTAATGATGCAAACTGTTGAAATAAAACTATTCGGCTTTCAAAAAAACTCCTGCATTACTATAAAACTATTTCAGCTTTTGAAAACTTTTAAATAAATAGTAGACTATAATAAATAATAGGTTTTATAATCTAGTATTTTGTTGAAACCATTAATTGCATTTTTGTTGATGTGTCCTCAGTTAGACATTTGTAATCCGTGTATTAGGTGACAGTATAATAGATTAAAAAGACTTTTATTACAACTGTAACTGATTTTTATTAATTTACTTGAAAATTATTAACTCTCATGACCAATATGATATCCCTTAATCAATACGTTTTAAAATTGAAGTAACTGATTTATTTCTTGGAATAGTGTTTTCCCTATTTTCTATAAGTAAACAATTAAAACTTTCTTTGCAGATATAGTAAGGGATTCGATAAAATATACTAAATAAAAATCAAGAAATAAACTAGTAAAAGGGGAACCAGATATGATAATTTATTTAAATAGATCTTTAGTTAACAATAGACTATGCTCCGTTGTACTCTCCAACAATTTTCTGAACGGTACAACACATTATATTTGACATAATATATACAATTTAAATCGATTTTACTTACTTTATAAATTCAAGGTAAACCATAAACTAGATAATAATTTTATGCGTTAAAGATATCGTGAATTTACTTATACTTTTCTTGTTGGTACAACAAAAATGTATTTATTACAAAATGTACAATCGTAATGAATTATACTGCCTTTTCAATTCAAAGGTAAACAATCGACTAGGTAATATTTGTATGTATTCTGATAAAGTAAGAACAATAGTAGTGAAAATTACAATACTTTTAGATGAATACGTAATCAATGTTTGAAAATATATATTCCAGCCTTTTATATGTACAATTAGTGTTTCTATTTATAAAACTAAAATATTGTTTCTAAATATCCTATTTGTTTAAACTTTACAATAATTCCATGCCTGCATTAAAATATAAAACCAAGTGTATCCTGTTTTTATACAACAAATCACCAAAATATATACACTAAGAATAAAAAGGTCATCTGTAACAAAATTAAGGGTGTAGAATTATAAAGATTTAATGTTCTTTACAAATTTGCATCACAGTACATAATAATTTTAGTGCAATGTTTCCAAATAAAAAGTTAATATGATTATGGAGCATTCAACCTTTATTTGGAGATGTAGCACATTTCTTATCATTTATAAAACAGCAGTAGTCTGTAAATTATACTACATATAATAACGCATACAAACATAAGAATATACCCCTATATCACTGCCCTGATAATACACTGCCCTGATGCCTCGTATTAAACATTTTCCTAAATAAATTATCTTTTATTTTATGCAAAATAAAATAATTTGAGGTGTACTTCCTTTCTCAAACTAACTCAGCATATCTTTCTTTCACTGTTAACTCATTAGTTTGTTAAATTTAACCACCTACGTTTGTTAATAAATTACTGATTTATAAAAATACAAAAATGCTCTTTTGTTGATTTATTTTCTAAATTGTGTAAAACAGAGGCTTATTTGGGCTGGAGATACGAAGAATTTGTATTTTTATATAACAACCCTAGGAAACTTAAGAACTTCAGACTTCTGTTAGTCAGAAATAAAATTTATTACGACTAAGCTACTGATATGGCTCATGTAATTTAGGGTTTTAAACAGGATTAAGTTTACAAGTTTGAATAGTAAACACTAAAAACATATTTTATGATATGGATTATTAGTTTACATGACAACAAATGTTATTTAAAAATTTACAATGGAGTTAAACTCTATAAATTGATATTTCCAGTAAGATTAATTTACAATGTTTACAGTAAGAGTAAGTTACAATGATATTCTAATACTTCCCTAGACAAGATAATAATCGGTTCCTGGATTAACATAGATTGAACGCTCAGATATTGTAATTAAATAGGGCCTAAATGTAAGTGACAGCTGGTAATCTTTGTCTGATACTCGAAAAAACACTTTTTTAGATGAAAAACTTTTCAGCTGTATCGTATTAGTATAGGCGTGTTTCCTTCCTGAAGTAAAATAGTTATTCATGCCCAGGGTGATAATAATATAAATATTTATATCATATTTATAGTGATTTAACTTATAAGAACCAATTTATCTTAATAAGAATAATAATTGTTTAACTAGAACCACCAAATAATTATAACATACTTGGAGTAGAATATTAACATTCTTGTACACTACACATATTGTTCAGTGTACAAAGCCGAAATTCTAAAGACTATAAAATGCAAAGTAGGAACGTTTCTGTGCAATTATTTATATGTAGTCTCAAATTTACTTCCAACATTTTTGTCGTGTGAATGTTATAACCATTAATTTATATATCCTTGTTTTCATCTACAAAGCAGCCAGCAGCCCTGAACTACAGAGCTCCTGCAGAGTGCTTCAAGGCAACATTACTAAAATTGAATTCACTAGGAATTATGTTGGCAAAAAAGGCAGTTTTTTTATTTATTTTTTGAGTATATTACAGTGTCTTTCGTTATTTCTTTGAAAATTAATATATTGTTGGAATAAATACGCGTTATATTTAACGCCTCAGTAAAAAAATTCCTGGTTGATATAATGCTGAACACGTGAGTGCATTCAAATTATATACTAATACACAATTAAAATAAATGCATTAACTGGAAAAAATAAATACTTATTGATACTATGAGAATTATTTACATGCAGTAAAGTAGCAAGAACATAGTATGTATTACCATTTTCTGTATAAAAAAATCCTACAAGATAAACCATCTTAGCAATTTGTTTGACGTTTAAACTATTCTAACTCATTAATTTTAATGTTATAAGAGGATATACCAACAGTTATTTTCCCACCGAACTATTTTATACAGTATAAGTAGTCACTTCATACAGTAAGACTAGCAAAGGGTCAAGTTCTGAACAAGAGCAAAATAGAAGTAACACATAAAATGTGTCATAACTGTGCAGAAAATTGTATGAACAAACTCCTATAATTTATAGAAAATATAATAAACCTGACCGTATGATACTGATGAATATTGATTTTGACTTGTGTGATGTTTGAGTTGCAAACTATCAGAGCTCAATAGAAAGAATGAAATAGAATCTGGAGTCCAATTAAAAGTCAAGTTCCAACATAGAACTTTCCAAAATTTATCAAACTGATTGGAAGGGAAAATTAATTTTTTTAGTAAATTGTGGGAGTAATTACTCTGACTATAAGAATATTAAAACTTAATAAAATATAATAATAAATATGGAAATTGTATTTTTACTACATGTGAGACCCATCCCCCCACCAGACCTGGTAAGCGTGCCAACCGGGGGATGGCTCAAACCAAGTCGAGCGATGGGATCACGGGTGGCAGTTGGAGGGTCAAAAATAAAACTCGGCAGCTGAGCAAAACTACTTTTATTATCAAGCAAGCAAAATTTAAATAAATCAAAAACGGCAGAGGGCCACAACATAAAAGGCAGAAGGCCACAATATAAATTTGCAATTAAATAAATAACAACACACTAAAATTACCAAGATACTACACAATAAAAACAAACGCTATAAATACCACAAACTCTACAAATACCAAAATTTAACAATTAATCAACTACAGGGTGTATGGCCTATCTGCAGTTTAGCCTGAGACACCCCAAAACGTAAGAAAAATATTAAGCCCCAAATAAAAGTGAAAATTTAGAAAACTTTTGGATCACAACACTTAAACCGGCAATTCAGCCCACACATCCCTTGATTCCACCGGGCCAGGGAGTAAGCCGGAATCCCTGGGCAGCTCCGAATTAAAAGTTAAATCAAAGCACAAAAATCCCCTTTTGGTGAAAGTTTAAAAATTAAATAATTTAAAAGAAAATATAACACGGTACCGTTCGAGTAAAATTCACTTCAAAACCCCCCCCCCCTAAAACACTTAACAAAAAAATAAATAACAATAACTAGGCCTAAACATATAAATAAAGAATACTATAGTTTAACAGTAGGGCCTAACAAAATATAAAAATTTGAATAACTATAACAATAAAATGAACTAAAGATTAACAACAATAAATATTAACACAAATTTTTTTTCTTATTTTTAAAACCCTTCTTTTTTTCTTAAATTTGCAATATCTATAACAATGTCCCCCATGGCTGTGTTTCCTAAAATCACTGTTCGGGTTTTAGGCCTAGGCCACATACAGTTCCACAAACTTTTTTTTTTCTTCTTTTTTTTTCTAATTTCACTGTTAGAGACCCCCAGCTCAGCCGCCGGGAAACTAAATGGAAAGCACTGACCTGAGGACTGAAGACTCCTACCCAAAGATGTAGGTGGGGCAGCAGGGTCGCCAATGGCCTCTATACATGGTCCTCAGGCCAGGCTGGCAGTGCAGAAGGTTCGACAATCCCCGGACGGCAGGCCGAGGGCAGAAACGTCCTACTCAAGGACCCTGGACTGTAGGACAACACCACAGCACATTAAAAACAGTCCAGCCATCACAACACAAATATTATACATAACCACTAAACATGACATGGCAAAACAAAACGGGCACAGACAAAATTATACAGGATTAGCACACTAGAAAAAATAAAAGATCTATTTTTTAGGTTATGAATAATTATGTTGGCAAACTCAGATTTAAGAAAAATTACAATTTAACAAAATATCAAAGAATTAATTGCATATATGAACTTAAAATGGTAAACGGAAAACTAGGCTATGGATACATGAGCAATAGGTTATAACATGAAAAGCTAAAGATAGGCTAGGTTATGGTCAATGAACAAAAATATGATATCGGTAACTACAACTGTAAAAAGGCTCCATAAACATTATACAGAATTACAATTGAAAATAAAACAAGATATAATAAAGCAATTACTGGTAAAACTGTAACCTGAAGCACATGGCTTTAACCTAGTCTGAGAAACATCTAGACAAAGAACACAAATTTAACAAAACTCTGAAAACACAAGCAAGAACGATTAATATTATTTAAACAAAGTATTTTCACCAAAAGGGTGATTAAATATTAGAAATTACAAAAGAACACTTACGTTTTGGGAACCTTTCAGCCGGCAACCATGACTTGACGAACGCTGCAAAGAACAAGTGAACAGACAGGCCAACTTGACCGAAGCTGCTGGAACACGGAACGAAACGGAACCGGGCCAACGGCTACCAAGTACACGAAACGCAGGGCAAAAGCGAATCTCAGGCAGCCTGGCAGACAACGACGAAAATAAAACGTAATGTACCGGTCAAAGACCCGGTACACATGTTGCATAATGAGTATACTAGACACATTTTCCTAAACTATAATTAATCGTTATTTTGTTGCAGTACAAACAGTACGAAATTTTAGTCCAGAGGCGAGTCAACTAAAATGAGTAATTGAAGATTTAAAGATCTCTGAAATTATAAAAAAAAACAAATAAAAAAATAATAAAAATCATTACTTCAATTTTTAGTTACATAAACCTTATTTTATAGCGTTCCTTATTGCTAATTACAGAGGGCTAGTTGTACTGCAGTACTCCTAGCAACAGTAACATGGGTTTTAATTGGCTGACACTGCCTGGTCTAATTAGTAGAAGAGGCCTTCATTGAAAATGGATGGGACGAACTGAGATCAGAAGTATTCGACTCCTCAGTGAAGGATTTTTTGCTATGGAACTATGATCACATTTCTATTTGATAAATAATTATTATATTTGTGCAATGCTCATAATAGAGTAGATTATGTTTGTATTTACTGCACATAATTTTTATACCAGAGAATAAAATAAACCTTTTCTCTGACACTGTCATAGAATCTCTCGGTAACGTCTTCTCACGAAATGAAAGTATCATAGAAACCTCACTGCAGGTTTTTTATGATACTTAAAGCTCTAATTAAATATAGGTTTCAGGCTATTGAGACATAAGAAATTCTTGCTAGGTTCCCAGCTCCACAAACTCCTTAGCTAGCAAACAAAACAAGGAAACGTAAAACATCACAGATTTATAACACAATAAGTGTAAAATAACTATAATTATTATGGTGACAGATGTTTGAAGACCACTTTTACCAATATCCGTTGATTTACAAACATTTATTGAATGGTATTTACAAACATTCATAACGGAAACTTGTATTGTGTGACACTACGTTTTTTGTATTCATAGTGACACGCAATACAATAATTAACTAGGAATGATAAGCTAACACGCTATTATTATAAATAAAACGCCAGAAAGACAGGTTTTTGATACGTAAAGTGTATCATTTTTGGATGTTGGTTTCTTTTGCTCTTTTTATGGTAAAAAGTAATATCCTTTAAATAAGATTGTTTTCTTACTATATGTTTATAGTTTTATATCTTAGCGAAGGTATTCAGTTATCGCATTACAATATTTTACTTTCAAATAATTGTATCAGAAACATAATTACAGATGAACCAATCCAAGAAATTTTAAAGAAACGCAGCTGCAAATAAATAAAATGAAAAAAAGTTTCAAATTAAATATAACATTTAAAAATTACTATAATGAAAATGTTTAAATATATTACTAAAATTTCTAACTAAAACTGGTTGGAAAGTATAAAATAATAGCCTTGTTTTGTTATAAAATAACATAATATAAATAAAAATATAATTGCTTATAGGTAAATGTTACTTATTTTTATATAGTTTTACCAAATTCTACCAGTAAATAGTTTCGTTCTAATAAAGAACACTATGAATTCCCTTGTTAGTTTAAGGTTCTGTAAACCAGGTGCCGTTCAATAGAGGGTTGGTGTGACGTCACACGTGACAGACTCCCTATTATATATTTTTACAACAAATATTTTTACAACAAAAACGTTTTTGAGATTGATATAAAAAAAGAGTAAAAGGGAACCATCTTACCCATTATTTCTTAATTTAAAGACTTTACCAGTTAAGTATATGTTTACTTGCAAGGTCCTGAAACAATTTTATGTAGATAGTAAACATAGGCCAGAAAATACTTCATATATATACAAAAATTGAGAAAGCAAGAATCATTGCCTTTTCCAAAACCAAACTTAACATTTTATTCAAAGTGTTTCTGTTTTTTAGGCCCAAAAATAATTTATTTACTACCAGATGAGATTAAAAATTCAAAAAATGTGTCATTATTCATAAAAAGGATAAAAATTTGGTTGTCAAGTTTGGACAGTCTTGATTCTATTCTGTATGTACAAAGATAAATAAGTGGCCATAAATTTGAAGACTATCTTGTTTTCATTTAGTCTTTGGTTTTTTGATCATTTTGTTTGTTTATTTATAAAAAGGTATATAATTAAAATTCTGTATAAAGTATTTCGCTTTAGTTATTTACACATTAAATATAATCATTCTATTTTTGTCCTGTAAATAGTGTATTTTATGTAAATTTAGTTATGCACATTTTTATTTGAATATTATAGAGGAATGGTTTTTTTCTTTATTATTTTCTTTTAATGTACAAAAATAAAATGTATAGCTTTTCACTTGCTGTATATTTAAAGCTATGTGCCACCAAACAGACCCCAATGTCCGGTACGGCATGACGTATCTGTTATACACTAAATAGGAACACATTCGAGTCAATGTTTTTATGCTAACAAAAAAAGTTATCATCATACGATCACTTCAATATTTCGGACTGTCTTTTGGTTACATTTAACTTTATACCATAATATACAATTCTTTCATTATATATGAACTACACTGCAGTTCTGTTGCTGAAAATACCCTTAATGACTAAGTTCTTTTATTTATCTTGGGAGTGAATCTTATTTGATTTTAATGATATAATTTTAGTCAATCCTTGATTGTATTTCACTTCTAAATAAAATGTAAACTACTTACAAATTCATTATTACAAAAAAACATATTTTATTTTACAAAATTATATTTCTTTGTGTATGTAAACATTGTACTGTCAATATTCATATATTTATTTATTTCCTTTAGCCAATTTGATTTCGTATTTATCTTGCTCAGTACTGCCATTTTTTGTTTATGTGGTATATATCCTCATTATATGTTTAAAGTATTATTTGTGAAAGAATCAGTGATTGCTTCCTTGCATAACTCCATCATTTGGTGTTAATATCCAACCTTATTTTGATTACCATTATTTAATTTATGCTCTAAAATACCTTCTTCATTTAACACTATATTATTTCTAAAATATCATGGTAAACAATGACCTTACGTTTTATTTGTTACTGATATTTTGCTCCTGCAAACGATCCGTAATCGTGGTTAGCCACCATTACATAAAATAATATAAACAATAAATAAATTTAAAAAAAATTGAATATATGAGACAAGTAATTCGTACCGTGTTGGTAAATACAATATTTAGCTCTTAATTAACCTTGAATAATCTGTAAATAGTAAAGATTAGAATGTTTGCTTAGTACTTACGAAAATAATGAAGCTTACAGACAAGTACTGGTGAATGAAAATTATTCTAAATTACTAATATCTAGACATAAAAGAAATATTACATGAAAATTTAGTCGTACTTAAATAAATCTTAAAGTCTTTCACCACAACGAAAAGAGGTGTATGTAAGAACCATAGGAGAAAATACTGTAAAATAACAGGAGGAAAACATAATATAAAATAGTACAGCGATAAGAACACACCTGAATACATTTGGTGGGGATAAAGGTAAAAAAAACTTGTTTCAGTAAAAACTTATATTTCTTTCCCATATAATTAATTGTGATGATAAAGATATCGATTAGGCCTATGTTAAGATTACTATATTTATATGTTACATTATATTATTACAATTGCACATATCCAGATGAGATGTGTGCTTGTGAACAAAATCAATAAATGTTTTCAATGTTTCAACATCTTACTGAATTCTTTATGAAATATCATTGAATTGTTGTTAATATTAAAAATCATCATATACTATACAAGAGGTGAAGATTTTTGAATTGACCAGAAACTAAACTTAAGGTAATAAAAATATAACAAGTAAGGAAAATAATACAAATAATTTAAAGAAATAAAAATATACACGAATAAAGATTGAATGTAAACTCATTAATATAAGGCCTTTGGAAAAAACGAAGGATGCAATAATAACTAAAGGAATAACTAAGTGATGCAACTTAAAATAGTTACTTCGTCTTCAAGTAAATAAGTAACCTGTTTTACATCATGTTGTACAAGCTATTTGAGGCAACACCTCAGTGGGATTGATTTCCCAAAGGATTATTTGGATAAAGGTTTTTTGCAAGGAAATAGTTTCAGTTCAATATTTTGTGAGAGTGAATTCTTCATGGAAAACAAATCGTTTAAGTGTTGATGGAAAACTGGTATATTTCAGTTAGGTACAGATAATGGGAAAAATCATAACTTTTTCAACAATGGACGATAATAGCAGTTGACAATATTTAAGTATAATTTAAAATAAAAGGGTTATTATTTTAAAAATTAACTTCTTAGTTGTAAATAAAGGCCTGTGCATGTGAAAATAAAACCTTAAAATTTCTTGTTTTTTTAAATAAACTGTAGCTGGTAACCTTTAATAGTAATAACTTACGTGAATTAAAGAGATATTATTAAAACCTTTATAAGACCGTAATTGATCAATTAAATTATTTATGTATTACATTCAAGCTCATGTTCAAAAGTAAACTCGCCATTGATCAGTAGCGCAGTTGGTTAAAGCCCAGATTCATAAGCTGAAGGTTCTCAGTTCGATCACAATAAGGGCAATAACACATTTTGAAAGTTATCAGCTGATAACCACCAGCTGTTCATTTGTCATTGGGCTATTAATTAATGACACTTTCTTAGGAATAGTCGGCCTTATTTTGTATTAAAGACTAGATACGATCATCCACACTCATCGAGGTCCATAGTCACCCCTAACATAGCGATCATCGTCTTAAATTTAAATTAAAATAAAATAAAACTCAATACGCATTTAATGTAAAATATAAACAACGTGATTATTTACTGTAGTAACACCTCCATCAAAGTTGGTCGTTAGCGTAATGTTTGCCATATTCAACCCCACTGAAATATAACAAGCCTAAAGTCAAATCCTGCTGCATAATTCTGTCATATGGAAATCATTTAAAGAGCATTTGTAAGAAAAAGGGGATTTTCTAAAGTAACAACGCACATATTTCCTCCTTTAGGTTCATAATATCATACATATAACCTCTATTTACTATTATGTATTTTATGCATATTTAGGTATAATAAAATATTTAGATAATGTAGCGCAATTTTTTTCTCACACAGTTTTTATTGAAACAAAACTATGTTAAAATAAACCCTTAAAAGAACGTACACAATTTAAATTTTATAAGGTTATTTTGAACTGATTATTGATATTTTTAAATGTCCAAACTTTATAAGACGAATTCGATTACTAGTTGAACATCATGTTCCGAAAGCTTAGTTGTTATACCTGCATTTTTCAATAACTTTTTTATCATTGTTTGTCATTACATTTTAAACAATTCTTTCAGTTAAAACAGTTAGTTACACTCGTTGACAAGATCGTTAGTTGACAAAAATTACTGTGGAATTGAGGTTTACGTTTACCAAAGTCATAAGCTCAGTATAACCTAGGTTAATATATTAGTAAAGATCGGTAGGAGAGTGCGAAGTAATGACCACAGCAGAGGATCAACACCTACTCATTATTTATATTTAGTGGAGGGATAAATAAACATACTCGAATAATTTGCTTGAGCTAATATATTAATACATACGGTACTTTTATGAACCTTCAACACTAGAATGACTAAGTGAATGATGAAATGCTATCGTATATGAGGAGATGGCTCGTTGTCTGGTATTACATTGTCTGCAGGGACTTAATGTAATAACTCATGACGTCCCGAGCACTGTTTCAACAGTTAATTATCAGCAGTAGTGTGTTCATAACTTGTATAATATAATCAAATAAATGTTCTCTAATCATATTCATAATATAAATAACATACTTTCAAAATGTAATCTTATTAAATAATACACAATAGATAGGGGCACACAACCAGGACTTGGCTCTGTTACGAGAGATCAATATTGCCAAAGTATTTTATTTCCTTTGGGTTTTCTTTATCTGGTTTTATACTTTTATTTTTTTCATTTACCATGGGAGGTGTACGATATAGTTCATACGGTATGCGATATAATAAGACAAACCCATCATTAACATTAGCATTTGATTATTTTAACAAATTTTGAATTTCTATTTTGAGCAAACACTAAAATGTTGCTAAAATGTGTTTTTATTAAGTCAGTGTTATTCATTAACTGTTAGTGGAATAATATAGTGTTTAATTTTAGTAAGCGTAATTAAAAAAATTAGTTTGTCTACCAATCATGAACAATCCAATGCTAACAAATAACTTTCAAACAACAACCTATGATGTAACAAAGTCTGTACTACGTCAAAATAGCATAGCTTGGGAAATTTAACTTAAGTCACTTTTGAGAAACACTCCTTTGTAGGTTTTACAAAACTTAGAGTCAACATCTGAGGCAATAGTATCAATTAAAGCTTAATATTCATAAAATATAACCTTATAGACATTATTTAGTTTGATCATACTGCTGGTATCTTGAAGAAGAAAGGATCACATTCACAAAACGTTAAGTAGATCATTACTATGGTACACGACGCCTCTAGCTAATGATGTCATTGTCTAGACAGATAAGCAACAATACAGTTTATTTAGTACGATAATACTGCTGGTATCTTGAAGAAGAAAGGATCACATTCACAGAGTGTTAAGTAGATCATTAGTATGGTACACGACACCTCTAGCTAATGATGTCATTGTCTAGACAGATAGGCAACAATACAATTTATTTAGTACGATAATGCTGCTGGTATCTTGAAGAAGAAAGAATCACATTCACAGACTGTTAAGTAGATCATTACTATGGTACACGACACCTCTAGCTAATGATGTCATTGTCTAGACAAATAGGCAACAATAGAGTTTATTTAGTACGATAATACTGCTGGTATCTTGAAGAAGAAAGGATCACATTCACAGACTGTTAAGTAGATCATTATTATGGTACACGACACCTCTAGCTAATGATGTCATTGTCTAGACAGATAGGCAACAATACAGTTTATTTAGTACGATAATACTGCTGGTATCTTGAAGAAGAAAGAATCACATTCACAGAGTGTTAAGTAGATCATTAGTATGGTACACGACACCTCTAGCTAATGATGTCATTGTCTAGACAGATAGGCAACAATACAGTTTATTTAGTACGATAATACTGCTGGTATCTTGAAGAAGAAAGAATCACATTCACAGAGTGTTAAGTAGATCATTATTATGGTACACGACACCTCTAGCTAATGATGTCATTGTCTAGACAGATAGGCAACAATACAGTTTATTTAGTACGATAATACTGCTGGTATCTTGAAGAAGAAAGGATCACATTCACAGAGTGTTAAGTAGATCATTACTATGGTACACGACACCTCTAGCTAATATTGTCTAGATAGATAGGCAACAATACAGTTTATTTAGTACGATAATACTGCTGGTATCTTGAAGAAGAAAGAATCACATTCACAGACTGTTAAGTAGATCATTACTATGGTACATGACACCTCTAGCTAATGATGTCATTGTCTAGACAGATAGGCAACAATACAGTTTATTTAGTACGATAATACTGCTGGTATCTTGAAGAAGAAAGGATCACATTCACAGAGTGTTAAGTAGATCATTACTATGGTACACGACACCTCTAGCTAATGATGTCATTGTCTAGACAGATAGGCAACAATACAGTTTATTTAGTACGATAATACTGCTGGTATCTTGAAGAAGAAAGGATCACATTCACAGAGTGTTAAGTAGATCATTAGTATGGTACACGACACCTCTAGCTAATGATGTCATTGTCTAGACAGATAGGCAACAATACAATTTATTTAGTACGATAATACTGCTGGTATCTTGAAGAAGAAAGAATCACATTCACAGACTGTTAAGTAGATCATTACTATGGTACACGACACCTCTAGCTAATGATGTCATTGTCTAGACAGATAGGCAACAATACAGTTTATTTAGTACGATAATACTGCTGGTATCTTGAAGAAGAAAGGATCACATTCACAGACTGTTAAGTAGATCATTACTATGGTACACGACACCTCTAGCTAATGATGTCATTGTCTAGACAGATAGGCAACAATACAGTTTATTTAGTACGATAATACTGCTGGTATCTTGAAGAAGAAAGGATCACATTCACAGAGTGTTAAGTAGATCATTACTATGGTACACGACGCCTCTAGCTAATGATGTCATTGTCTAGACAAATAGGCAACAATACAGTTTATTTAGTACGATAATACTGCTGGTATCTTGAAGAAGAAAGGATCACATTCACAGAGTGTTAAGTAGATCATTACTATGGTACACGACACATCTAGCTAATATTGTCTAGATAGATAGGCAACAATACAGTTTATTTAGTACGATAATACTGCTGGTATCTTGAAGAAGAAAGAATCACATTCACAGACTGTTAAGTAGATCATTACTATGGTACACGACACCTCTAGCTAATGATGTCATTATCTAGACAGATAGGCAACAATACAGTTTATTTAGTACGATAATACTGCTGGTATCTTGAAGAAGAAAGGATCACATTCACAGTGTGTTAAGTAGATAATTAGTATGGTACACGACACCTCTAGCTAATGATGTCATTGTCTAGACAGATAGGCAACAATACAGTTTATTTAGTACGATAATACTGCTGGTATCTTGAAGAAGAAAGGATCACATTCACAGAGTGTTAAGTAGATCATTACTATGGTACACGACACCTCTAGCTAATATTGTCTAGATAGATAGGCAACAATACAGTTTATTTAGTACGATAATACTGCTGGTATCTTGAAGAAGAAAGAATCACATTCACAGACTGTTAAGTAGATCATTACTATGGTACACGACACCTCTAGCTAATGATGTCGTTGTCTAGACAGATAGGCAACAATACAGTTTATTTAGTACGATAACACTGCTGGTATCTTGAAGAAGAAAGGATCACATTCACAGTGTGTTAAGTAGATAATTAGTATGGTACACGACACCTCTAGCTAATGATGTCATTGTCTAGACAGATAGGCAACAATACAGTTTATTTAGTACGATAATACTGCTGGTATCTTGAAGAAGAAAGGATCACATTCACAGAGTGTTAAGTAGATCATTACTATGGTACACGACACCTCTAGCTAATATTGTCTAGATAGATAGGCAACAATACAGTTTATTTAGTACGATAATACTGCTGGTATCTTGAAGAAGAAAGAATCACATTCACAGACTGTTAAGTAGATCATTACTATGGTACATGACACCTCTAGCTAATGATGTCATTGTCTAGACAGATAGGCAACAATACAGTTTATTTAGTACGATAATACTGCTGGTATCTTGAAGAAGAAAGGATCACATTCACAGAGTGTTAAGTAGATCATTACTATGGTACACGACACCTCTAGCTAATGATGTCATTGTCTAGACAGATAGGCAACAGTACAGTTTATTTAGTACGATAATACTGCTGGTATCTTGAAGAAGAAAGGATCACATTCACAGAGTGTTAAGTAGATCATTACTATGGTACACGACACCTCTAGCTAATGATGTCATTGTCTAGACAGATAGGCAACAATACAGTTTATTTAGTACGATAATACTGCTGGTATCTTGAAGAAGAAAGGATCACATTCACAGAGTGTTAAGTAGATCATTACTATGGTACACGACGCCTCTAGCTAATGATGTCATTGTCTAGACAAATAGGCAACAATACAGTTTATTTAGTACGATAATACTGCTGGTATCTTGAAGAAGAAAGGATCACATTCACAGAGTGTTAAGTAGATCATTACTATGGTACACGACACCTCTAGCTAATGATGTCATTGTCTAGACAGATAGGCAACAGTACAGTTTATTTACTACTACTGTACTTCGTAGTTTTGTTTATTGAGTGTGAGAAATCCACTTCTTCATCTACATAACTATCTTATGATACTGCATTAAATGTTTTTATATTCAACGTTTTAAATACACAATTAAAAGATAATTCCGATACGCATGAACTATATCTATAACAACGGGTATTTCTAATATATGTCGATTTCACAAGAAAACTGACTAAAATTATTCCACAAACTGTACGAACCTTGTTTATAAATAAAATTATACTATAGTAAACAAATATATAAATACCTGGTTATACTGAAAGAATATTTTTATTGCGTCCAAATGGGTTTGTTAGTATAGTTATTGCTAATTTTATATGTGAATACATTATATTCATATTATCGTGTATTTGTTTAAATATTGACACAAACGAAAAAAGTGAGATCGAGTTTGATGTTTCACTTTTCAATGTACTTTGACTACACCTACTGGGTATTATTTTAAAATTTTTACTGTACAATTATCTATAATTTATAAAATGTTACGTTAGTTTTCTGTTTTAAAACCTAAATAATTATTTACATCTAAAAATACAAATACCAAATACCTAAAATCCTTGTACTTTTGTTTTCATATTCTCACTAGAGTCAGCATTGCAGTTTGTAATGTTATAGTGATCAACTAATAAATATATTATTTATGAAAAACAACTGTTAGTTTTTACTAAAAAAATTATATCTAGAATGGAAATAACATAAAATAAACTTTATTATTTAGAAATATTTCCAAATTCAGGTTATGTTAAAGGTAATATTTTACTATATTATTATGTTCAACACTTTTTAAATGCTACATTTCCAGTATAACTATTTTATCTTAGCTTGTTTGATATTCATAAGAGAATTGTATATAGTAAATACTCCATAGACACAATAATTACCGATAGCAGTACAAATGATGTTATGAATTGCTCCTCTATCCAGGAGACATATCCTGTATTAGAGATAAAGGGGACATTGGTCTCCCTAGTAACCGATGATGTTACGTCATAGCTATGACGACGTGTGTTTGTCACAGACGTAATTAGCCTAAGAGACGATAATTCCATCTGTAAACATCTATGCGTCATATAGAAGGGAATACAATCTAACTATGAGATATTAAAAACTGGAAAATGTAATTTCATAACTATAAATGGCATGTAATTATATATGGCGTAGTTTATTTAGTACAAGAGACACAGGACTTTTACAAATAATGCATTATTTGTTGAAGTAGAAGAACGAGTGTTCATTCGAATACAAAGCAACCAGTTATTTCCCTTATAAATTCAATTTACCAAACCATTGCTGTCTGTACTTCGCGTGGGTCGATTGGGCACACTAATAGTAAATTATTGTTCTAGGTAACATCAATTTTCATAAAGACTCAAAAGATGTTGTAGCGGAATACAACTGATACCTTATATCAGATACCTTACATTAAGGAGTTTCTCATATAGTAATAATATGTCTTGGTTTGACTGCGTTTGGCGATTGGCTGATGCTTAGGAATGTGAAGGGAACCTTTCAAGGTTCGAATCCCCAATTGAGAAAATGGTTGGTACTTTACTCGTTGAATAAAGTTTACACATAGGCCTGCTGGCCCATGTGAACTAGAGAGTGAAGTTTTCGTGTGAAAAAAATCATCACCAAATAAATTATTGACAGTTTTGTTCACAGTCATAGTAGTACCCTGTATTTGGTGAGTACGTGTAGAGAGCACCTAGCTTGCAGGAAATGATTACCATACTCCATGTTAAATATTGTACAAAGATATTTTAAAATTTAATTGATTTCACTGCATAGACAAAATAATATATTTTTAAATATCCTATAACACTAATAATAGGTAATACAAAGTTAGATAGTTTCTTGGTTAGCATTTTACGTTTTCGTAGAAATAAAAATCAAGTAAACATCACATAAGACAAATTTATTCAAGGAAGTGTACCAAAATAAGGTAATCAATTTTGATAAACTACGTTTCCTATCCTTAAAAAAGAGGAAGAATGGTAAACGTGTTTTAATTAAATCGATATTTATAACGTGGTGCAGATAAAATGTGTATTATACTTGGCATATATTACATGAACCTAGAGTTTGTATCAATAACTTGTAAATTTAGATTATAATTTAACGCTATTATACAGTTGTTAATTTCTGTCATAAATAAAGATGCTTTGATATTATTACAGTTAGTTACTTAATCGTCAGTTCTGTTGTTCATGTACATTGTAAGCATCGTGTTAAACGTTAGTATGCAGTCCGGGGAATTAGATAATACTAACTGACAAAAACTCAATTAATTACCTGACGCATACAATACAGTAGAATGATCCGTCTCATGTTGTTTTATGCAAGCTGATCTCATGCATTGGTGAGTGTTAGGTGAATACTAAACCAACGCATTTGTACTAATTGAATAAACAAGAGTTAATGAATATTATCCTTTATAATTAAAATATTTTATCAAATACAATACACTTTAATGTATATTTCTAACAATTAACAATATACTTATCGCAACATTATTTAATTACTTATGTATGTTTTTAAAATCTTGTCATTGTCATGTTTTGTTTATAAAAACAAATATATGTGTGTTAAGATATCCAATGATGCCAACAGATAAATATCCTGGCAGACAGTTAAATGTATTGATATTTTATTAAAAACTAATAACGTGGGGAACAATATAAGCTATAGTTACCAATATCAAATAAATATCAACTTTACTTTGTAGTAAAATATTGATACAGTTGATGAAATAACAATTGACTATATAAACATATGTACTAAAAAAGAAGTCAAGCAACTAATTTGTCAAAGTATTGTCTAATAGATATTATATTTCGATGATGCATGACGAAGCTTTGTGAGTTATTTTACTTCATAACTTTGTACTTATGAGAACGCGGAATGTCAGTTTAGTAACGGTGAAGATATATTATTGTAGAGCTGTCCGCTTGTCAAAGCTGGTCAGTAAGCCGCGTGACATTGACTGTGACTGAAACAGCTGATAGCTCCTGCGCATTGGCTCTGCACATCAGTTGGTCAGGCATAGCTATGCACAGCGCAGTGCCTTGTTTCGTGTTATTTATTTTGTGAGCTTAGTTTGTGCTTAGTTTGTGAGCTTGTGTTTGAATTTATGCGAACTAAAGTGCTTGCTGCTAGAATATTCTAATTAAGGTACTGTAATTTGATAATTCATTTTCATATCTTCTAAGTTGGACTAGATGAAATAGGTTACGAAGATCTTCATTACAAAAACAAGTGATTTAAGTAAAACTAAATAAATAAATATAGTATAAGATCTTAAACGTAAGTAAAACTTACTAATAATTAACCCTTATGTTATGTTAATATAAAATAATGGTAATTGGTTATATTAGAGGTTCTAAAAAAGATATATTATCCAATGATACTTTGGTTTTGATATAACAAGATATGCTCCATATCGATTTCAATATATATCGAAACAATACTTAATAATTAGGTTTGTATTTGTTAAAATCGCTAACGAAATACGAACATTTGTCGGAATTGTGTTAAGGATTGAATAAATTTATACAAAACAACCAAATTTACCAACAAATCAAAAACCAACTGTACACGTTTTTATTTTTGACATATTTATGCTATGTTTATGACTTTTGTGAGATTTATTTTATTCGATGTGTGATTTAATGCTGAGTAAAACGTGTGTTCTCTGTGTTAAATATTTATCTCAAAAACTAGTTTTGCAGCAAATTGCTTGGTATTTATAAACTTTCTAACACTTATACAATCTCGCAATTTTTTGTTATAATAATGTGAGATTGTATAAGTGGGTATAATCAGATTTATATTTTCTGGGACATTAGCTTTCATTCGACGAAAAACTCTAAACAAGTTTTCCACACCACGTAATTCTGTGCCTTGATCTAACTCAGATTTTTCTACTTTAAACCTGCAAAATGTTTTTATTGTAGGTAAGTAGGAAGTGCATATTTACCATACTAGTATTTCTAGATATGGGAAGTATAAAAAGGAGGAAGAAAAATAAATATAATAATGAGATGGTTGCATATCTACTAACAATTTAATTATGTGATTCCTCGGTATATATGATATAAAATGCACGACATGATTCTTTTTCCTTACATTACTAGGTTTTTTTTCACTCTCGCAAAACTGTAGCTCTTCTATGTCCTTTTTTGCAGCCTTATCTTGGCAGGCGTCATGTTCTCATCATGTTCTTAAGTAGGGTTATCGGCATTCATTGTCTTAGAGGCACTTATTCCTCTAAGTTTTGATGTAAATTTTCTTGAGAGGATGTGATAGCCAAGATACTGTTTCTAATATATTAAATTTGTTCTTTCAAAACTTTAACCGTATCCTTATTTCGTGATTTTTCCACTCCACTTACTTCCACACTGAACCTTCTACCATACTGACCGACTACATTTAGCTGGAACCTAAGTTCATTAGTATAGTTTTAATGCTCTTCACTTTACGTTAAAAACAGTTGAAAAGGTTTTATACTATTTACTTAGTCTTTCAGGTTATTATTGGCTACTTAGTTCATTCAAATATAATTCATTCTGATATCGAGATAAAGAATTTTGGCAAACTCTACCGCAATACAAAGTCGCTTGTATCCCATTATTTGTAAACATATTTTTTTAAGTATACTGGTAATAAGATCATGCAAGACTGAGTGTATGATGTACACATGGTAAAATTACCTTAAGAATTTAGAGTTTACTGTAATAATAATTTATTTAAATTGCTGATAGTAGGACATAAACAAAAAAGATTCGTAATCATAATTTAACCACCATCAAGCAATGATAAATAATGTTACTAATACATTTTAATATTAACAGTTGATCACAATACATGGAAGATTATTCATTATACATGTATATGCAGTGTATAGTGAAATTTGCTATAGAGCAGCCAATCCTTTTATGTCGGATATTGGTTGGATTATTAAACGTCAAGCCAAGCGAAATACATTTTCAATAATATCCTACTTCATTCGTATTGATAAAATGGAGGTAATCCTATCTCCTTTAGGAAGTTATTTTTTTGAATTATTGTTGAAATGCTAGGCATTATTAAAAAATCACACAAATATTTCGTAATAAAAGAATCATATTTACCCACTTTGAAGAGTCGGAAAATTTTTAAATGTGAACTGGAGAGGGATCTAACCATGTCGACAGCAGACATTTTCAAACCTTTTCAACTTTCCAATAAACAAGGTCCGTTTTGGGAGGTAGAAAATGAAAGTTTTCTTATAAGAATAACATGGGTGGCTGAGCCGTACAGAACATAGTTTCATTCTAACGGCATTTTAATCCATAAAAACAATTTTAAGGTACACATATGTCATATCGTTTTTTACAGGAAGAAACGAGAATTATAACGGTAGCAGATTATTACATCGTAGGAGTGACATATGATTTATATAATAATTAAAATAAAAATCTCATTTTAATCTCGTAAATAACCATGACACGAAATTTTCGAGCAGCGAGGAATATTTTTATTATTTGGTCAGGTAAGTTTGACCAGCGTAAAAAAGTTGTGTAATTAACCAAAATAATTAACGAATCAGTCAGAAATGTTTTGCGAATAGTACTTTATGTATAATAGGGCTTAAAAGTCAAAACATTTCATTTCTACGTACGAGTAAAACCTTTATTTAATTATAATTTCTCTGGCTGATCTAATTTCTATTCTGAATGCATAGATTTATAAAGCATACAATTCTCTACAACTTTTACATTTAGAGTTTGTTTCTATCTATTATCGTTTTCTTAGAATACCTGTTTTTGTGCATAAAATGTAATACATTTTTAGAAATGATGTCATTATTTTTTAACTTTTTAGATTAGTTTCAATTTATATTAATATAAGCTAGATATACCTTATTGTTTCTAATAAGTCAGCTAAAAATAATTCGATTCGATACAGTTAATGTCAATATCTTATGTCTAAAATTTATTTTATGAAAACAATATCAATTAACACATTCTCGAGCGGCTCATGGAAGCTGACACTGTTTAAACAAGCAGCCTAAACCCTTGCATGCATATGGGTGGGGTGGTGGTTACATTGTTGTTCTCGAGTCTAAATAGTACAAGACGGCAAGACACTCGACATAACCTCATACGCACTTACGACACATCCATATACAGATATCTTTGTTCAACGATGTTATAGGCCGAGCACAATACTAGCCACAAATGATCAAATTGGTGATCTACTTTGGTAGCACCCGTAATCAGCTTGGGTAGCATCCGTGATCTACTTAGATAGCATCCGTGATCTACTTGGTCATCATACGTAATTTACTTTGGTAGCATCCGTGATCTACTTGGTTATCATACGTGATCTACTTTGGTAGCATCCGTGATCTATTTTGGTAGCATCCGTGATCTACATTGGTAGCATCCGTGATCTACTTGCATATCATCTGTGATCTACTTGGGTAGCATTCGTGGTCTATTTGGATAGCAAGCCATGATCAACTTAGAAAATGGGGGTTTTTTTAATGGCGAAGCCCCCAACGTGCGCAGCTAGTTTAGTCTTAAAACCTTTAAATCAAGAATATCAAATACTAAAAGCATTTGTTGTATAAAACATTGATAATGTTTAAAGTTGCCGATAACTAGTTTATCTCAATAGAATATTTTCAGTGAACATTGATTGGTATTAAATATTTTATGTATATGTTAAATGAATTTTTATTTTAGTGTAGTTTGTATATTATGGTAGACTGGAAACATATTTTTATGTAATACTATTTTGTGCTCAATATAAGTACATTACTACGTGTTACGTACCATTCACTATAGAAAAAGAAGATTGTCCACCCTTATGGGTCCCGTGAAGCTGGTTTCCTGTTCGGTGAAGTAAGATCCGGTGAATCTTACTTAAGTATATCTTATAGGTGAAGTAAGTAATTGGTCGTTATCGTAGTTGGTTCAATCCTAGCTTCACGTGCTAAAGGTTCTCAGTTCGATCCCAATCAGAGTCAATACATTTTGAGAAGGATAAGCTGATAACCACCGGCTGTTCATTTGTCATTGGGCTATTAATTAATGACACTTTCTAAGGAACAGTCGGCCTTAGTTTGTAACAATGACTACATTCGCTCATTTACACTCATCACACTCATTCGAAATCCATATTCGCCCATATCTTGACGATCGGCGTCTTATGAATAAATAAAAATAAAAAAAAGATCTTAGGTCTTTGACAGGTAGTACCAGCCGTCTCCTACCTCTCTTCATTCTTTTCCCTGTCTCTCCCCAGCACACAATGAAGTGACTAACAGCTTACCTACCCTAATTTAAAATGAATTACCGTTAGATAGTAACATATATGAGTATCTTCAGTGTAATGCATTGGTTTGGACAGTCTGTTTCTATAATCAATGCATTTACTTATTGATGGCTACAAAAGTAAAACATATTTTTATTGTTAAACATTTACTTTTCATCAAAAATAAAATAAATAAATAAAACCCACAATTGTAATTGTGAAATTGCTGTCTTTTTTAAGTATCTTTGAGTCGATTTTAAATATACTAATTAGACTATTACTGATGTATTTATATTTGTTTCATTATGGGGTAGAGTATGTTTAATACATAAGTCAGATGTTTATATTATTTATGCTGGTGTAAATATTGCGTATTTAGTGTGCATTTAAAACCCACTGATTATTTTGCATAAAAAATTTATTAAACAAAAATAACAGTAAATATTTGTACTTTTGTTTTCAATTTGGCTGTGTTAATGTAGTCTTAAGTAACAGACTGAGGCCGAAGGCCGAGGTGCCACGAACGCCACGAGTGTCGGTGTTAGCAAGCGTAGCGTGTGTCTGTTTCCCTAAATTGTCAATTTTCCTTAAACATTAAGTCGGTTTTATTAAAAATTTACGATAGCCTGGATGAATATGAACTACTTAAGCCTTTTTTTATTTTAACAACGTTTTTTGCAGCGGTTTTATCAAGCTTCAGATAGACAAACAGCAAACACTTACAGCGTTGTGATCTTTAAAAGCATTCCTACAAATGAAAAGCCCAAGACACTCAGTAGTTTAGCTCCAACATTACGTTAGTACATTTTCAGTAAGTAACTTTGTCCGGTTTACGATCCCTGGGACGCATTAACAAGAAACTTTCCCAACGTTGTCTCAGCCCGTTTATTCGGCCATAAGGTAGCTCTTTCGTTTGTAAATTCTTCATAAAGTGTTTACAAGTATTTTTTACTTGATCATAGAGTATATTTTAACTATCAAAGAGTTTAAAATTTTGCTAATACAGCCAGTAAAACAAAATCAGTGTACAATCTAACAATCACTATGATAATTGTTCTGAATTTATAATTTTGATTTATCACTATGATGTGCAAGTAAAAATTAGCTGACATAAATTTTTGAACTTATTTATAACCAAATTAAAATTATCATGGTTATATGATTGTTAAGAGTGATTAGTATGGTGGTCTATAGAACCCAGATGTTTCTGGTAATTGAAGCATTAACAGTCTAACAATTGTTACTTATGTAGGAGGGTTATGTTATGTACTGTTTAACCATTTTTGGCTGATGATGTACAATGGTCTATGTACGTCATAGGTGTCTCATTTATTTAAGTTTTTTAAATAGAAAAATAGCACATCTAACAGTGTATTACTAATTGAAGAAGAAAGTATAATAGCACTACGAGTTGTTGGCATACATTTCATTCTTTACTGAATTTAGGATATGGGCCCCCTTCAAGACAGGGTTTATAAATAAAGGGATCTCCACACCTTAAACAGATTAAAGTAATGTGTATAAAGTATGTGTGAAAAATTAAGTTTTTTACTCTGATATGAGTACACATTCCACCTGTAAATAGATCACTATAGTATATACCTCTAACCTGTATGTGCAACCGCATATAGTATATATTTATCGCATAATATCGATCACTATGGTATATATTTGCTACATCATATCGTACCAGTACCACCGTACGTGTATGGGAGGATGGGTGGGCCACTACCACCGTACGTGTATGCGAGGGAGGGTGGGCCACTACCACCGTACGTGTATGGGAGGGAGCGTGGGCTACTACCACCGTACGTGTATGAGAGGGTGGGTGGGCCACTACCACCGTACGTGTATGATTGAGTGGGTGGGCTACTACTAACCGTACGTGTATGGGAGGGAGAGTGGGTTAGTACCACTCTACGTGTATCACTATAGTATGCAAATGCCAATTGATATCGATCATCATATTATATACTTTCCAACTGACATCGATTACTAAAGTACGTGCATGCCACCCCATATCAATTACTATAGTACGTACATGCCAACTGATATCAATAGTACGTACGTGCCACCTGATATTAATTACTATAGTACGTGCGTGCCGACTGATATTTATCACTATTGTATATATATATATATATATATATATATATATATATATATATATATATATATGTAGTGTGTGCACGGGCTACCTGTATTAGATCACTAGAGTATACCCGTATTATATGTAAATGGTCACTATATTATATACATGCCAACTGATATCGATCACCATAGTATATTCGCATCACCTGTATATGATCACTGTAGTAAATACATGTCACAATCGATCGCAATACTATATGCGTGCCATATTTTTAACTTATACTGGTGAACGTGCCACTTAATGGTAAAGAAATCTAAAACCATTGTGAAATATGTGTATAAACATAGTTACAGTAAATGTATAAGCAATATCATCGATATTAAAATAATATTATCGATGAGTGGAGGGGATGAGTTGTTAGTAGAGGCCACGCTTGTAGATCGGCTCATGCTTTCTTTGATTGTTTGAGTGGTTTGACTGCATATTTTAGTGTGTGGTTTGCGATATAACTGAAGGTAACTGTATTTTCAATAAACTTGTGAACTTCATTTGCTATTTACTTTTCACCTGACGGTAAAAATTGCATTTTAGTGAGTGCAATTTCATGTTTAATTCGCCACAGGCTGGTAGGACGAGAGGCAAGCTTGCTGATAAGCAAAAGTCCGAGCGACCGTTATCGCATTTCTCAAGCGTCTCTGATAAGGACTGCCCAACAATGCCACCTGCGGTCGACCCTGCTTTCATTGAGAAGTGTTTGTAAAATATTCTTACCAAAGGCAGTGACGTTTTTGACAACCTAGTAATTAAGTTGTCCAAAAAAATTGAAGAAACTGTACATAAAGCAGTTTTTGACGCCTTAAGACCCTTTAAGGAGGAAACTAATTCTTTGAATGGACAAGTGTCGAAGCTAGCTGAGATGGTGCAGAGTCTGGACAAACAACTGTTGCAGAAGACGGATGACCTTCAGCAGTACCAACGTAGGAACTGTGTTCGGGTCTTTGGAGTCCCTGAGAAGCCAGGGGAGGACACAGATCAGCTGATGGTCAGCATCTGCCAGGACCAGCTTGGAGTGGAGCTTCCGGTAGCCGCCATCTGTCGCTCCCACCGCCTCGGACCTGTGCCGCAGCCCCGCCCTGATGGCTCCAAGCAACACCGGCCGATCATAGTACGGTTCGTTAGTTACAGAGATCGGTGAAGGGTGTTTGCCGAAAAGAATAAATTGAAAGGATCCGGGATGGTCATCAGAGAGGATCTTACGAAGCTGCGTCTGGAGGTGTTCCGGAGGGCTTCAACCATCTTTGGAGTCCGCAACACATGGACTGTAGACGGTCGGGTGATGTGGATCAACGGGGACGGCCGCCGGGGGAGTGCCACTCGAATGGAGGACCTGTCTGTTACCACTGCTAAGACGTAAGATATTTAAAGTAATCATGAATAAATTTGTATTCAAATACATAGATAGACAAAAATATAAAATTATAAAACCTTCATGTGCTCAATATTTAGTCGTCATCAATGTTTTCTTTAAATATTAGTTAGAAATATATTTTTATTGATTTATTATTACTGTTTGATTATTAATTACTATGTTTACCGTTATTATTTAGGCCAATTCAATTAAAGAAAAGTAAATGTTGGCTTTCATTAAATAATAGTTAAATATTTAATTTAATTGATTTATTATTATTTTTACTTTTACAAAGTTTTCTTTATTATTAGGCCTATTATTAATTGTGTATATTTAATGACAAATTATTACCATCTTAATGTTCCACTTTCAACAGCATATTAGCACAAGTATTATATTCACATTCGATCAGTATTTACATCACTGCAACTCATTATATAACTAAAATTGCTTTCTTAGTAGGTTATCTTGCTCTGTTGTTGTTAGGATGTATTTTTGGCGTGAGTGTGTGTGTATATGGTTTAGAATAATAAGTTTTTATTTATTTATATTATTATTACTTCCCCCCTATTAACTGTTTTTTTAAAGCGTATACTAATTTAAGTATAATGTATGAAACCCGTATTTCTGCATTAATGTTGAGCATTTTGAGTTTCTTTTCACACTTATTATTGTTATTTTAAAGTAAATTCATAATCATAATTGTGTATAGCTCTATTACATTTATTTATTTTCAACTTGAAGTCAAACCAACTTTAATTACCTATGTTTTTGCCGATCTAGGAAACGTAGGCCTATTATATATCCATTTTAAATTGTTGGTATGATTGTAGTATGAATAGTGTGAATGGTTCCTCCAAAATGTTGTGCCGTCCGCTGCCGGTCGCGTTGTGCCCGTGGTGTCTCACTCGCCCGCCGTGATACCTGACGCTCCTCCCGCCCTGCAGACACACTCGCACCCCCTGCCACAACTTCTCTGCCAAACTCTCGCCCCTTTTTCAAATACTCTCAAGGCAGCTCACGTTAATGCACAATCCCTCTTCTGTCATATTGACAAATTCATGACAATATTTCAATCGTCTCTTTTTGATATCATATTAATATCTGAGACTTGGCCTAAGCCTTCGTATAGTGACAAAAGTGTCGAGCTATTTGGTTATAGTTTATTTAGAAATGACCGCCTTCACAAAAGAGGTGGTGGTGTAGCAATTTACGTCAAGTCTCACCTCCCTTGTAAAATTATATTTTCTTCAACCGCTTTAATTCCAGGAATACCTGAGTTTATGTTTATTGACGTTAATTTAAATGGAATACACGTTTTAGTTGGTATTTGTTAACGGGCACCAAATCTAGGATACTTAGCTGATTTTGAACAAATTCTTCTCGACCTTATGGCTCGGTACAGGCATGTAATTGTCATGGGAGACTTCAATATCGATTTGGTGTGTCAAATTACTTACAACAAAACATTTTTGACAACTATGTTTGACTCCTGTGACATGGAAATACTAACACTTCAGCCCACCCACCACACTGTGACTGGTGATATCTGGTTGGATATTATTGCCGTTAACGATCTCACCCATGTCGCACACCATGGACAACTCCCTGCTCCTGGCCTATCTAAGCATGATTTCATCTTCTGTGCCTACAAACTTCAGCCTTCTAAATCACAACCCAAATATATTCAACATTGAAATTATAAAGCCATAGATTTAGAAGAATTTATTTTCGATTTACATGTAACTCAGTGGGACGATGTACTCTTTTCCCCTGACGTTGATACTATGGTACAGGCATTTAATAACATCTTAATTAGCTTGTATGACAAGCATGCTCCTTTGATTACGAAAAGAGTTACAAAGAAGCCTGCTTCTTGGCTTACTGATGATATTCGACGCCTTCAAAAAGCAAGAGATCTATCGTTTTCAAGAGCGAAACGCTCAAAGTTACCTAAGGACTGGCAATGCTATAAGCGTCTTAGAAATAGTACTCAACAACAAATACGTAATGCAAAAGCTAGGTACTACTATAGATCCTTTTCTGGTCTCCACCAATAATCTAAAAAATTATGGTCCAAAGTCAAAGAAATGGGACTTGTTAAACCCATGGTAGAAAAATCTATCAACATCGATCTCAATACCATTAATGATTATTTCGTAAATATACCAGTGGACCAGTCAGGAGTTCCTGCTTACATCGACCAACTTCATAGATTGCCCTTACCTCATTTTGAGCAGCAGTTTTCCTTTTCATCTGTAACGGAGGCTGATGTGTGTAGAGAAGTCATGAGAACTACAAGTAATGCAGTCGGGTCCGATTATTTATTATTATTATTATTTTCTTTCACTCCTGCACGGAGCATAGGGCCTCTATGAAATAACGCCATCGGACTCGGTTTGCAGCCAAGGCTCTCACTTCTCTCCAGCTTTTCCCTGCGGCTTTTATTTCTTCGTCTACTGTTCTTCTCCAGGTCATTTTAGGTCTTCCTCGTCTTCTCTGCCCCTGGGGATTCCAACTCAAAGCCTGTTTCTCCACTGCATCTTGATTTTTACGTAGTGTGTGCCCAATCCACCACCACTTTCGTTTTTTGATCTGCAAATCTACAGGTTCTTCATTTGTAGTATTCCACAGCTCTTTGTTTGAGATAACATCGGGCCAGTAAATGTTTAGTATTTTCCTCAAACACCGGTTAATGAAGACTTGAAGTTTTTGTGTTAGGGATGAAGATACCTTCCAAGTCTCACACCCATATAACAGCACAGACTTAACATTACTATTGAATATCTTTAACTTGGTTCTAGTTGAAATGTCTCTAGCCTTCCACACTGGATAAAGCTGTATGAATGCAGCATTTGCTTTTCTAATTCTTGATACAACATCTTCATCAGTTCCACCAGCTCTTGTTAAGACACTTCCTAGATATTTAAAACTGTCCACTTCTTCAATTTCTTCATCCGCTATTTTGAATCTGTCGTTGTTTGCTACATGTATCCTCATTGATTTAGTTTTCTTAACATTTACTTTTAAACCTGTAGATCTTTCATTTTCCAAATCTTGCAACTTTCCTACCATGTCATCGAATCTATGGGACAAGAAACAAATATCATCGGCAAAAGCCAATTCTTCAAGCCTCTGTTGGAAATTCCAAGATATACCTCTAGCTCCTTTCTCTACTATATTTTGCAAAACCTGGTTCAGCACGATCATGAAGAGAGTTGGTGATAAAACGCAACCCTGCCTAACTCCTAACTTCACCTCCAGAGGATCACTTAAGTTACCATTATGGATTACCCTACAATGGTAATTTGTATACATTTCCTTTATTAGTGATATTATTTTGCCAGGGATCCCAAAGCTTCGAAGTGCCATCCAGATACTCTCTCTTTTTACAGAGTCAAAGGCTTTCATGAAGTCTATAAATAAGAGGTATAAGCCAACTCTGAACTCGTTACTTTGTTCAATTATTGTCCTCATTGTGTTTATTTGATCAATGCATGACCGGTTTCTTCTTGTTCCTTTCTTAGCTTCCTGTCAACAACCTCTTTTATTCTGTTTAAAATTATTTTGGCAAATATTTTCCCAGGAACTTATTTATTAACTTCGGGTCCGATAATATTCTTATTAAATTTATCAAAGATACTTTGCCTGTCACAATCCCAATAATTACATTGATTTTTAATAGGTCTATCATGTCTTCCACTTTTTCAAACATTTGGAAAAGTGATATTCTACGCCCACTTCATAAATGCTCCTCTTCCCTGTCACCTTTTGATTTCAGACTTATTAATATCATCCTAGCATTGTCCAAGTGCCTTGAAAGAGTAGTACATGAGCAGCTATCATCATGTATATAACGTAACAATATCCTGTCCAATTTTCAATCTGGATTCAGACCACAACACAGTACCACATCTGCACTTCTAAAAATAACTGACGATATTCCTCGTGCCATGGACAGTAGGCAATTGACACTCTTAACTTTATTTGATTTTTCTAAGGCCTTCGACTGCGTTGTTCACCCTCTTCTCTTACTTAAGTTGAAGAGGAGTGGATTTTCTGATGGTTGTATTGACTGGGTGAGGTCATATCTATCTGGCCGTAGACAGTGTGTGAAAGCTGGAAATGGTGCTTCACACTTGAGATCTGTTAGTAGAGGTATACCTCAGGGTACAGTGCTAGGGCCACTTTTCTTCTCTCTTTATATCAATGACATAAGTAATGTAATTTTAAACTCTAAATTTCACTTGTACGCAGATGGCTTGCATATATATCACCACTTTTCAATTACTGACTTGTGTCTGACGATGTGTATTTCTTATACACTCCGATATACAAGCTATTAGCTCGTGGGCCCTCCGCCATGGATTGAAACTGAATGAAAATAAAACCCAAGTCATAATAATTGGTTACAGCTAACTTCTTAACAAACTTAACTTCAATGACATCCCGAAACTTATTCGCAGCAACCAGGCACTTGAATACAGTGACAAAGTGCGTAACCTTGGACTCACTATTACTAGGACCTTGGGATGGCCTGAACATGTAACTGAAATTTGTAATAGAGTGTTTGCAGGCATACACAGTTTGAAACGGTTTGCACTTTACCTACCATTGAATGTCAAATTGTTGCTAGTAAGGGCTCTAGTTCTCACTCATTTTAATTATTGTGACGTCGTGATTAATGACATGTCTGCCAAGCTCTCTGAGAGACTTCAACGTGCACAAAATTACTGCATCAGATTCATATTTCATCTTTCAAGAAGAGATCATGTAACCCAATTCTATGATCAACTTTCTTTACTAAAAATTAAGGGGCTCTATGAATTTCACAGCATTTCTTTCATACACAAGGTATTGCACACGAAGTCTCCTAAATATCTGTATGATAACTTCAAGTTTTTGTCTCATGTTAGTGCCCGGGAAACACGCAGGGGTGCTTCGCTTCTTTGTATTCCTACTCATAGAACTTCAATATTTAATAAATCGTTTACCGTAAATTCTTGCCGTCTGTGGAATTCCCTTCCAGATGGTATGAGGAACATTGATAACTGTTATCGCTTCAGGGCGGAGGTAAAAGCCTTTCTCCTGCGGGTCCGATGATGGCCGGTAGTGTTTGGCAAGCATTTGGAGGATACGTATGAATGTGGTTTGTAAGTTTTTTTCTTTTAGTTTTTATGATGTACTATTAATTTAATAAATGTGTGAATGAGCATGTGGTCCAGATAAAGAGAGCGTGTATTAGGGTGTAAGTGGAATTTCATAATTCTATTTTTATTTCTAAGTCTGTTAATTTATTTTATACTTGTAATTACATATATCATTTCACTATGATTATTAATATTATTTACTTTAAGATAGTTAATTATTTTTTGTATTATAATAGTTATTGTTACATTTATTCAGTTGTAATTACTATACTTAAAAACAAAACTGTTATAATTGTAATTATATTTGTATCAGGTTAAGTGGAAGAAGGGACTTTCTAGTCCCAACTTCGCATTTCGTTTCGTTTCGTTTCGTTACGTTTCGTTTCGTCTCGTTTCGTCTCGTCTCGTCTCGTCTCGTCTCGTCTCGTCTCGTTTCGTTTCGTTTCGTTTCGTTTCGTTTCGTTTCGTTTAAAACCCACAGCTGATATTCTTTTTATATTTGACTTATTATACCTTCATGCATCCTGCTATTTGATTAACATCGAAACTTTAGAAGTCCAAGGGATGGAGCCCTGAGGGATTAAAGAAACGGGAATAGGACAGAAACCTTCCCTGGGGTATATAGAACAACTTCCCCAAGATTCATGGCGATCGGCTGGACGGTTTAGTAGCGCATAAAGGATAGACAAACAAACATACATTGGATTTTATATATATATAGATAAAGGAATTCCCATACTTATTACTCCATCCTCAGAGTTCCATACTTGATTATGCCCATAATTAATCAATTATGTGAATAACTGTTATATAGCTACTTATCTGTTTATAAATATTATATGTTACATATTATCGTCATTTTAAGGTATTTCATAAAGTCAGCACATGAATAATATAACAGTTCTCTTTCTTTTACTATGTGTAATTTAGACTATATAATATAAATTAATTTTAATAGAGATATTATATATGTTGCAGATATACACATATTAAATTTAATAAGAGGGGAATGGAAGAAGAACTGTAAATTATAATTGATTAAAGTTTATGTAAATGTTTTTTAACCCTTTAGAAATAATCACTAACAGATATTCCAAAATAGAAATTGTTTACTTAATTAATCAAGAACATTGCTTGGTTTAAAAGGGATGCATGGTTAGAATTAGTAAAATATTTAATTCATTAATAATTGTGCTAAAATATCGAAGACAAAATTTAAGAACCCTATATTTACAATAAGCTCTAAGGCTTACCTTAAAGCATCTGAACAAATTAGTTTCATTCGAATTGGTTAGGTATCAGAACCAAATTGCAAAGAGGATTTAAAATAAATTAATTTTGTAGTCTCTTATTATTGGACAACTTTTATTACAGATGCATTTCACTCGGAAAAAAGCCATCAATAATCCCTACGCCATCTTAATTATTGCCACAATCGTGTTTTCCTATATTTGGGGACGTCAAACTGAGTTTTTATTAAATAACTTATCAACTGGTCTTTAACATAACACAACCAAATCATAATTTTACACTTTATGGGATGGTAATTAAAACTATGTGATTATAATCTTACGTTTCCATCAAGTATTTTAAAAAGGTTTTTAATTGAAATATTATACGTTGGTAGAAATACAAAAAATAAACTTTTCACGACACAAATTATTATAATACAAATATAAAATGTACAAATCATTACGACTTATTTGTGCATCTCTCTTGTCTAAAGAAGGTAATCGTGGTTAACAGAAATCGATTACCATAATATTTTGTAAAATTTTTATTTGTATTACAATACATTTATGTTGTATGACGTTCACTTTTTGTGTATTTATTATACGGAAATAAATCTTCTGTAAGATAAAAAAAAGTATAGTCCTTTGAGTTAGGAGCTAAGCTGAAACTAAACCAACATAACAACAATGACAATGAAAGTTAGATCTGGGTTTTTATTATTTCATCCTGCGTCTAATGGTATAAATGAAGAAAACTCCGATTATTTTTACTATGTTTTAATGAGTGAAGAACGATAAAGTGCTATATTAATAAATATTTTCAGTTATGGTTAAGTTTGGAAATTCCTATTTTAATAACCACTGATCTAAACACAACCAAATTGTAATAGGTGATAAACAGTGATGTTTTATTTACTCTGGGGAAATTCAAATTTTTTTTAGCAAACAAAAAAGTTGTTGTTACTTTACGAAAACTACATTTTCTCGCCAATTTGTCAACAGAAAATTATTATTCTCGATGCGTTGTAAACCTCACTTATTGAATTTACTATAAAGTAATATGGCACCAAGGAGTTCAATTATGTTGTTTTTTTGTTTTGTATCGCTTAATATTTGTCAATAAGAAAATCAATCCCTTACCGCCTCCATTGTCACAAGCGTTGCTCCGCCGTACTGGGAAATCCCTAATTCGATCACAAGAAGGTTACATATCTATTAAGAACTGCATTCCCTTATTAACAGGAGGTTTAACCATTCTCCATCACCTTTTCTCATTAGGGCTTCTGACCTCTAACGGTGGGTTTAGAAGACAGTTAGCAGCATCGTATTTTTAAAATTTTATATATATGTATTTGTTGCGTATTATATTTATTTTATATACATTTTTTACAATATTTATACTACTGTATTTAAAAAATATATAATAGTATGCATATTGTGTAAAACATATAATTAAACGGTTTATTGTTCTAAGTATTTATATAACATTGTTGTTTATTACAAGCTGACATCATTTTAGTTAATTAACGTCAGTGACATTTTACAATAAGTTTTCTAACTTTGCTATGAGACCATACCCTTCAAAATAATTCAATTTTAGTTGTACCTCTGGTTGTTCTAACTCTTGCAACCCGGGCATTTACTGAAGAATGTTTATTTTTAGGCTAGGAAGATGCTTCTATTATATTTATGCAATATATAGAAATGTATTGCATAACATTATTAGGCTAATCAAATCCATGGAAATACGCCATAAAAATAGCTAAATGAAAGCGAGGGAATGAGAAGTATACTGTCTACAACGATTGGCCCATATTGTAATTTATTAAACGCATTTATCAACGGCATTGTGTTTGAGACATCTTTAGTTTCTGGGGTTGGATCTCGTCGTAAGAGATGTAATACGATTTTATCTGTAGGTTTTCTGTGTATGACCACGATGCAGTACTTGAATCAAAGTGATGCTGGAGTTGTTTAAGTATTGGCCATATATAAAAACTGACAGCCCAAGGCAATGAATTGTATAGCCGCTTGCCTATTCTGATTTCTTAAGATTATTCAAACAAGTGCACGGACGACTACTTGATGCACTATTAGCTCCTCAGGTATTTTTTGGGGTGTGCTGGAGAGAGAGGGAGGGAGAGAGAGAGAGAGAGAGAGAGAGAGAGAGAGAGAGAGGGAGTGAGAGAGAGAGAGAGGGAGGGAGAGAGAGAGTGAGAGGGAGGGAGGGAGGGAGGGAGGGAGGGAGGGAGGGAGGGAGGGAGGGAGGGAGGGAGGGAGGGAGGGAGGGAGGGAGGGAGGGAGGGAGGGAGGGAGGGAGGGAGGGAGGGAGGGAGGGAGGGAGGGAGGGAGGGAGGGAGGGAGGGAGGGAGGAGGGAGGGAGGGAGGGAGGGAGGGAGGGAGGGAGGGAGGGAGGGAGGGAGGGAGGGAGGGAGGGAGGGAGGGAGGGAGGGAGGGAGGGAGGGAGGGAGGGAGGGAGGGAGGGAGGGAGGGAGGGAGGGAGGGAGGGAGGGAGGGAGGGAGGGAGGGAGGGAGGGAGGGAGGGAGGGAGGGAGGGAGGGAGGGAGGGAGAGAGGAGAGAGAGAGAGAGAGAGAGAGAGAGAGAGAGAGAGAGAGAGAGAGAGAGAGAGAGAGAGAGAGAGAGAGAGAGAGAGAGAGAGAGAGAGAGAGAGAGAGAGAGAGAGAGAGAGAGAGAGAGAGAGAGAGAGAGAGAGAGAGAGAGAGAGAGAGAGAGAGAGAGAGAGAGAGAGAGAGAGAGAGAGAGAGAGAGAGAGAGAGAGAGAGAGAGAGAGAGAGAGAGAGAGAGAGAGAGAGAGAGAGAGAGAGAGAGAGAGAGAGAGAGAGAGAGAGAGAGAGAGAGAGAGAGAGAGAGAGAGAGAGAGAGAGAGAGAGAGAGAGAGAGAGAGAGAGAGAGAGAGAGAGAGAGAGAGAGAGAGAGAGAGAGAGAGAGAGAGAGAGAGAGAGAGAGAGAGAGATTAAAATAGATTTGGTGAGGGAGACTGCTGGTGCTACCTATGAAATCCAAATATGAACTAATTTTATAGTACAGGGAAACATACTCTACGAGGCTCATATGAGGGAGGTAGGGATGGAGGGAGGGAGAGAGAGGGGGAGGGAGAGGGAGAGAGGGAGAGGGATGGAGAGGGAGGAAGATGGAGAGGGAGAGGGGGAGGGGGGGAGGGAGAGAGAGAGACAGAGACAGAGATTAAAATAGATTTGGTGAGGGAGACCACTGGTGCTACCTATGAAATCCAAATATGAACTAATTTTATAGTACAGGGAAACATGCTCTACGAGGCTCATATGAGCGGACAATGTTCTTGTTTCTATATTCAATTGTTTAAGCTGATAATCAAAACTTACCCATGAATGAGTTTTAAGGTAACCGAAACAACCGAGGGAAGAAAATTAAACAAATCAAGTACTCGAATACTGCTCCACTATTTCATCCAATTTCTATACGTTTTATATTTAGCACTACTCATCTCACAAAAATAAAAATAAATGTAGATAACTAATCAAAACTATAACAACCAAGAAAAGAGGAAGAAGTCCATCAGGGTCATACAAACAATGTAGTATCTTATTTTTCTCGACCTCACACCGCACCCATTTCGTCATAATAATCACAGACTGACAATGAAGGCTATATATGATAAAAATTAGAAAACAACTAAATAACTATGGATAGTAAGCTGTGGAGAGCAGTTAATCGTCTGATCATGTAATGACATCCAACTAAAAGATTAAATCCAGGTTAAAATTCACCAAGTAAATTGAGAAGATCTTTAACTTCAAATTAAAAAATATCTCCTAGTCAAGCACTATTAAGATTTTTTCTTCCAAGATTAATTCTGAATCAGATAAACGATCTGAGCTTCGATAAATCGGACTAAGTATGCTATAAAGCTACTCTATAATAGCTACTAATTATATTCAATTAGTAAAACCCTACAATTGGTTGTAGTACTTATAATGTTTAAAATGGTTTCAATAGGCATCAATGAGTAGCTTATCCTTAAACAGTACTTAGCCTCTTGTTTGAATATTTTTTTGTAAATTGAAATCCTTACTCACTATATCACTTCCAATATTACGTTATTATTTTAAGTAATACTTGCTTACAGTACCACTGGGTGGGTGGGTCAGTACCACTGTACGTGAATGGGTGTGTGGGTGGGTCAGTACCACTGTACTTGAATGGGTGGTCCGGTGGGCCAATACCACTGTAAGGTTTCCCTTCGTTGCTGAAACTCCTATGTGTGCTAAATTTAACCCGCAGATCACTTTCTGCCTAGCCCAATCATAGTTTTCTTTATATAATTAGCTTATTGTTTGACCGGTACACGATCCTTAGAAAACGATAATGGCAAACTTCCCAGCACTGTCTGTGCTGGTTATACAGCCATAAGAGTTTTTACTACACAGGAGAAGACGTGTATATAGTGTAGATTGTTAGATTAATGACTTACTCCGAAAATGAGCCATGTACTCTTTAACATTTTAGATTGTTAAATACCACTGTACGTGTATTGGTGGATGTGTGGGTTAATAACACTGTAGGGGTATGGGTGGGTGGGTCAATACCACCCTATATGAATTGGTGGGTGGGTGGGTCAATACTCTTTAAGAAATACTTATGAAAAAATGTAAAACATCACAACAATATCTAATTTAGGAAATTAACGGAAATATTAAGATCACATTAATTGAACAACGAAGACTACCGGACAGGGAAATCACTTGTTCTAAAAACCACTCCTCTGTCAATACCCGATAAATTATGAATAAATGTCATATTGATACTTTTTAACATACCTAAACTCAAAATGTTCTATTTCTAGTTTAAATTATAATATTGAGATAGATATTATCAAAAATTGTTCATTGTAGATACTAAAGTGTACATAGAAGTTAAATGTCATCATAGGGGTAGCTATTTTGTCATTTCAACTATTCGTTTTAAATAAATTACAAGCAATAAGAGAACGGTCTCGTTAACTATAAATTAATTGAAATAAATTAGAGGAATTAAGCTAGGTAGAAAATCCATTCCCTGTTAAATGAAGACTTAATAATTGTACGAGATACCTGGAAGTGATTGAGGCACTGGAAAATCTTAAAGCCCTTTATCTTTACGTACACTATCCAGGAGGCTACATCTCTGAACAGCTCCTTCACTCTCATCCATTCTATGTTAGTTACAGTATTAATAAATTACTAAAATAAGATATATATTTTGGAAAGCTTCCGATTGTGGATCTGGAATATTTTACTCAGATCCTATATTTAAAATTATCCCTTACATTGTAATCAATGTTTTAAATAAAACAATTAAACTCATTACACGCCCTTCATATACTGTACGTGAAAACTACTGTAAGAATATTTAATGACAATACTGACAGCTGTTTTAATTTAATGACAGCTGTTCATTAAATAAACAACACACACAAATCTACAAACAAACTGAATTTACCTCTAGATATATTTATGCTGAACAAAGTTCAGTTCAATAATGGATTATTCAATTAAATGTTTAAATTCTAAAGAAACAGCACCTAAGAGACAAAATTATTACTCGGAAGAAAATCCTGCAACAACAACAATAGTTATGTAATAAATTAATATTTTATTTTAAATCCACAATATAGTAGTACATTGTAAGCTTAAAGTATATATTTTCTAATTACTTTTCGTTGATTCACACTCAAAGGAGTTCCAATAAAATATAATTACCTTAAGGAAGTAGCAGTGACTTCATTTTAATTACAAATGGTCTTACAACACGATGCCTTGTTAGTAATAAGAATATTTCTTCACAAAACTACGGTATGCGTCACCTGTGGTACATGGCGAAAATTTTAAAACCCCAACATGATCTGCCTGTGGCGCATACTTCACTAGCAGCAATATTTGTTCTAAATTGCAGCCGGGCTTTATTTGAGTGTTGTATATATCTTAAACGTGTCTCATACTAAATATGGACCATATTTGTTCACAGGTAGTTTCAATGAATTATTACCGGGATTTGCATAATGTAAAAACTAAATTATAGTTAAAACAAGGATTTTATAATAAGTAAACAACAAGATATAAGCTTGTTATTCTAAAAAATAGTTTGTCTGATAGAATAACAAGATTTTTTTGATATGTTAGTTACGTATTTATTCTAAATAAGTTTATTTTGGATAACTTCCCAGTGTGGATCTGGAATATTACTATGTCAATTTAAATTTATCTTCTTTATTTATCATGTTTAGATATAACAATTTAACTGATTAAGCCCTACATATTACGTGAAACTAATGTAAGAATATTAATGACAATATGACAGCAGTTTTAATTTAATAAACATGCTGTTCATTATAATAAACAAAACATACGAATTACATACAAACTGAATTTACCTTAGACTATTAAGCTAACAAAGTTCAGTTCAACTACTTAACAAACATATTAGTTCAGTATTGTTTATAATGAATACCCTACCACCACAAATACCATGTACGGTTGGTTTGATCCACAACACCTACACGTAAAAACTGGTAATTGCCACCACTACCATACACGGTCAGGTGGTGTATGGATCATTCAATTAAATGTTTAAAATCTAAAAATACAGCACATAAGTACAAAATATTCGGAGAAATCTGACAACAAAATGTTATGTAATATTAATATTTATTAAATACACAATATAGTAGTACATTGTAAGTTAAAGTATATTCTAATTACTTTCGTTGATTCCATAAAGAGTTCAATAAAATATAATTACATTAAGAAGTAGCAGTGACTTCATTTTAAATTTACAAATGGTCTTACAACCGTGCTTGTTTGTATAAGAATATTTCTTCACAAACTACGGTGTGCGTCCTGGTACATGGGAAATTTTAAACGCAACATGATACTGTGGCGAGTTTACTGCATGCTTTATTTTTCTAATGCAGTGTTTATTTAGTTTATATATATCTAAAGTGCTAATAACTAAAGATTTTGTGACATATAAGTTGTACGGTTTATGGAATATCCAGGATTTGCATAATTAACTAGATTTATACAATTATTTTATACCCTTACTCTAACAAGGATTATCTTTATACTTAGTACACAACAAATATAAGTTTCATAATAAAAATAGTTTGTCTGAAGAAAAAAAAAAAAAAAAACAATCAAGGCACATTGTAGGATTACCATCCCAGACATTACAAAAGGTTTTATCTGGCACACTGGATTTTTATTATTATCATTCAACAAACTCATATATAACGATCATAAAATATGTGTTTTGTATAAACATTACTGAATATTTGAACTCTTAGCATTGTCAACATAGTCATTTTTTAGCTTAGTACACTTGATAAAACTACACTTATTTAATTGTTCAAAATTTTTTAGGGTACCACCGGTCGCACACATTGTAGTGAATGTTTAATTTTAGTTTTGTTTTGTACTTACGATATTCAGATAAATGATTATAGTAATTTAGAAATTAAGAAATAATTTCACTACGTAATGTTTAAAAATATATTTGCATATGTTTATTTAGTAGAAATTAGCATCCATCTCATTCTTGAAATAAATAAATCCTGTTCAATAATATTTACGGTATAAAATGCTATTTTTATTAATATCTTAATACATTTGAATGGATTTTTTCTGTAAATTGAATTTATCAATGTGAATTTAAATCAGAACACGCCGGACCAAAAGTAATATATTAAGTAATTTAGTTAAAAAACTATGAACAGTTTATGTTCTTAAGAATATTTTCTCCATTAGTTTTGCTACCTCAGCCCGTACAATATGTTTTATCGCAAGCTATTGGCGTTTCATATTAGAGGTATACAAAACATCTCTAATTAACAGCAATAATATTCTCGTACGTGAAATATTAAAAAGGATTTTTAATGACTAGATAAGTTAATATATTATACCTTTGTATGGGTACACTAGGACACTATCCGACTTCGTATGGGCTTGGGACTCGAAAATGCTATTTAACTATATACGTTAGCAACACTGAATTGCTTCGTTAACAGACACGGAGAAACTTAATAATTACATACCTATACTAATCTTTTTTATACATTATTTATCTGTAAAATATCTGTAAAACTATTTTCCTCTCAACCACATTCTTGTAATTTTTTTATCATGTAAATAAATTAAATACTTAATTGTGTTTTGTTGAAAATTAGTAAATTTAAAAAATAATATATCAATGTATCTACACTAAAGATGCACATACCATAATTATGGGGGTACAGTAAGTAGGTAAAATAATAAATATTTTGAATAGTTAATGGTACAAAGTAAAAATGGCTCGTTATTATTTAGTTAACTAGGTTTTGTTAAATTTGTGTAAAAATGCTTTATTTAAATATATCATTTTTATTGATAAATGTTACGTACATCATTTAGTACTTTGATCTGTTTCAGATTACGTTGGTTTATTTTAAGGGAAAACATTTAATTACGACACTAAGTTTTGTCATTACTGTGTGCAATTTATTATGATAGGGCTTAACGTGTACTGTATATTAAATTTTATCTTACATATTTGATATGCAACTTTAATTTTAAACCTTCTCCTATTTTAATTTTGATAGCACTTTATTTAACATAATTAATTAAATGTTCTGTAGTTATTAGAATAAGTAAATCTAGATTTTGTAATTTTGTAACTTCCGGTAGCAATAATGTTGTACTAAACTCAATCACCGTATTATACTCGTATGTAACATCCTGATTTTTTTTAAGGAGAGGCCGATATCTTTTTTAAAATTTCTCTGCCCAATCCTCATAGACTATTGATCGGATTAGGGAACTTATAAGACATAGTAAGGGGGAGAACCAGTACAATACAAGGTGAATATTACTGATAAAAGCTAATAGTCAAGCCTAGGATTCGAACCAGTGCTATCTGTAACACAGGTACAAAGTCCTGAAGTCGGCCACTTGCTCTTTCTTTGTTAATGTGGTCCCTGTATCTTGTAACGTTCACCTAGTCTAATTATATTAAAGGCAAACATAATTAAAACTTAACCTAAATAAGCTAACAATATGGTCACTTTTAGACCTTTTTTTTAATTAGACTGTAAATATAACAGTGCGTAAAATTGTATTCTTTAATATTGTTAACAAGAATGTATTTCCCTGTTTAATTAATGAGGAAAATACATATTGTAGTTACTTAATCCATATACAGTTGAAATGTTTACTATATTCTGTTAATATGTTACAATGTTAACTAAACTATTTTTACCCTGCTTTTTTTGAAGTGCTATCCTTTAACTTAAGTGAAAAAATTAAATTTTTTATCTACCAATTTAATACGTTAAACTTCATAAAAATAAATTTCACCTATTTCAATCTAAAAACTGTTCATAAAAACGTTGTTGCCTGAATAATAAGTTATTCTCTATGTTTTAAGTGGTTTAAACTTGGTTGTATTGATTTTGTAACAAGTACACAAAAAGAAAATAACGGTCGTAAAGTCTTAAAGGTGTATTTGGAAGAATTATGGTTGTAGACAACAATAAATCTTTTCTCCCTTGTCAGCGTTCTGGTATTTTTGCAATATTTACATTCCATAAAACATGTTACCTACCTCTCACTGTTCAAAGTGAAATAAACTTATCTTCTGTGTTACATTACATACAGCTTTACGTTCCTAACATTACAGAATGGCATTTCACGCTGTAATATTTACAATTAACTTTGAAACGTTCCAGAACTGTGATATTTTTAATGAATAGTTTTGATAAGGGAAGAGTGTTATAAAATTAATGAGCATTAAAATAACTACGATACAAGTATACAAACATTATAGGCCATATTAGTAAATGGTAAATAAAAAGAGAATTAGAATAGTTTTAAAATTATTTGTTTCTGGAAGTTATGTAATCTTCACAACTTCAGTGTACTCGCATGTCAAATAAATGTTCTTTAAACAATTTTTCTTGTTTGAAACTTGAGCTTTATTAGCCATGATGCATTCCTGCCTATTTATCTGAAGAGATGATGCTTTTCTATGCCTACATGCTTATGCGTAGTTTATAAGAAGCAATAAACTGTTAAGAGTTAAATACACGGAGTGTTTATTCCTATGTATGAAAATATTTATTTTTATTTCAAGTATTGGCTCACAAATAAAAGTTCAATGGCAAACAAGTATATATTTGAAGTGTCACTAAGACTTTAAAGCATATTCTGAAGATAACATATTTCATTTGTTGTCTGGAAACAGGATTGAAGGATCAGATGTAGTGTTGTAAAGTGCAAACAAGAATAACAATCTTATCTTACAGTCCAATCCAATAAGTAAAAATTTTATTACGTTTAAATTTTTTTACTATAGTTTTTGTAGAGTTAAAATATCAATCATACATGGTCAAGTTAATTTTGGACATTAATATTTATAAGTAAAACACTTATGCAATATTACCTTGTCAAAATATATACACAAACCTATACCTGCCACTATTAGACTAACTTACTAAGCCAATCTTCTATAACGGTAATAACGTGTTTAATATGCTTCAATAATAATTTCTATCTTAGCTTGGAGTCAACCAAATCAAAGAATCAATATTTTAGTTACAATCGTATCAGTGATTTGTTAATGTATGATTACAGTATAAGTAAACGTCACCCAACACAAATTTATTACATTATAAGCAAAAAATGCATAAATATATAACAATACAAGTAAAAAATACACAAATAGTATGATTATCGATTTATGTGAACCACGCTCACCTTCCTCAAACCAGAGGAGTTCATAAAAGAATGAAAAATGGTGTTTAACAACTCCAGAAGCTTAGATTTACCAGTAAACGCGAATCTATGAATGAAATTAACTTTTTGCATCTAAAAATAATTCGTGATAATAACAAACTTTCATGTAGAATTTTCAGGAAACCTACTCAAACCAATCCTACAATAAATAACAGTTCTGTCCATCCCCCCTCACAAAAATAGTATGTTATACAGGGCGTATTCAATACCATTAAGTGTTGTAGATAGAAAACAGGAAATAAATGTTATAAAATCAATAGCTATTGCAAATGGATACAAGGCATCAATAATTGATGAAATTAGATGTAGAATAAAAAAGAAAATAATATTCGAGACGATAAACGAACAATACTCAAAAAAGAAAATTCGATAAAGAACAAAATAAGTATGTATTCCTCCATTACAATTTACCGTTTACGCATAGAGTTGTTAATAGATTTAAGAAATTCAATGTATCAGTAGCTTTTAAGACTTGTAATACTATGTCCAACATTTTACATCCAAATATTTAAAGTAAAGATATATTCAAAGATATATTCCTATACATTCAGGAATGTATAGGATTAACTGTAATGATTGTAATATGTTTTACATAGGTCAGACTGTAAATGTTAGCAAGAAGTATAAAAACCATGTCTCCGCTTTTAAAAATAAGACACCCGAAAGATCTAATGTAGCTAAACACCTTCTGAATTGTACCCACAGTTTGAATAAAATAGATGAAAATATAAGGATGTTTGTAAGAAGGATCGGATTATGAATGCATGGGAAGAGTTATTTATTTTAAAATAAAAATGTAAGGATCGTGATAAACTAATGAATGAACAGCTTAATTTTGGTTGTAATTATTTTGTATAAAATTTGTGTTTTGTGACATTTGCTTGTACTGTATTTGTACCAACACGTATTATGTTAGTTAACAAACTTTTTTTAGTATATGATTTTAAAACATGCGGAATATATTTGTTTATTGGAAATATTACATTATTTGTACAGCATCTTTGTTATATAATTTGTTATTTCTACCAAAAAGAAGGGAATAAAAACGGATTATCTCTCATTTGTTTATTTGTGGTTGCACAATTAACCCTTTATAAATATGTTAATTGATTTTCTGTAAATCACCTTTACGTTTTTAGAAATAAAATTTGAACTGAATTTACGAACACTTTATATGCAGGTGGAACAATGCAATATATTAAACTCTATTTATAATCTTAGCAGGAATAAAGTCAATTTCACTGTAAGTAAAGGCATAAATATTAAGAATAGTAATTTTGTAAAAACTTTCAAACTGATAAAAATGTAATTTAAAAATGCTAACCTCCATAGGCATGTTTAAGTAAACTTAAATTTACGTTTTTTTTACAAATTTTATATGCATACTGTATATCAATAATAAACTTTATTTTATTCATGAAATTTTATCATTCATTTAAAAGGTGTATAAATTAGGTTTGTTTAAGTAACAACTCCTGCCTGATATAGTATTTATTGGTGTAACCAAAGGAACACAAACCTCAAGAATAAGGCCAACAAGACAAAATAACGAGGAAGTAATTTCAGAAGGGTGAGTTAACGTCTTTTACAAGGAACACTTCAAGGGTTGAACGCACAGTAATTGCTACAAGCAATCCAAAAGGTGTTTCACTGTCTTACTCAGCCAACTTGTTAGAAATTTAGGGTGAAAGAGTGAGTACTTAAAACTTGGTAATTGTTACAAGTTATACAACAACTATAGTTAAACGTCATAGTTGATCAAATTACCTTATTGAAGATCTAACTTAATCAGAAGTTTTGAACTTGTTATTATTACATATTGTCCAACAGCCGTGTTCTGTTAGTCTAGTAGTAACCGAAATGCAAATGTTAGCCAAAGTTGCGGAAATATTATTTTAAACAAACACTACAATAGCTGATTCACTGTCTTACAGATTAACGATTGCCGAAATTAAAAAAAAAAATGAAATGTTTTAATCTCTCATGAAACATTCTATTGATAAATTTACTTAACAAAACTATATTATTAAATGTTATGTTCAAGTCCAGAATAAATATTTAAATATGTAATTTTTATCATGTTAAGTTTTAAATACCCTCGATAGTATTTATTTATTTATTTTTTTTTTTTTACAATCCAAGTAGACGTCGTACAACACAAAATGTATAAACGCTGTGGTGATCGATTTCGATATACCACGTTTACCTTCATTAGACCAGAGGGATTTACAATTCCTTTGTGGATCACTCTATAACCCGGCTCGTGTTTTCCAAAAATTATATTTGCATAGTATATTATTGGATCCATCCTTATAGTAAGAAGAAAAAAACACATATGAATAATATTTAAAGAAAGTTATCGATTGAAAACTATCAGTAACTTTTAATCTGTAAGTTGGTTCAATGTAAATATCAGTTGGTTATATTTAAAATATTTTCATAGTAGTGATCAAAAGTATAAATAATTATCATAAAGATATAAAATTAACGTAATCTTGACAGTGAAAGAGGTAGTATAAATCAATAAAGGCTATACTAATATTTTATGAAGTTTTTTGTAACAAAAAATTGTATTTTTTATAGTCACCGCTCATAATTAATGCACAAAATACTAAAAGGAAATTTTAACTTTGAAAGTATTCCTCCTATCGTTAAAGTTTACAATCCCAAGTTTGATATTATATTTCAAGATGGTGATACTGCTAATTGAACCAACAGTTTGAAGAAGGTAATAAGTCCAAACATTTGTGTTTTGGGAAATCAAAAAAAACCGTCTAACTTTTTTCTTTATAAATATTTTTTTACAAATTTTTTACATTATCTTCTATACGGTAATATGTCATTCTGATATTATTTTTTCATTTTTGTGTTGATCTAAAAAAAGTTATGACAGTTATAAAGTAGTGGATTTGTTCTCTTATTCAAACTGATGAGTTATAACTGGAATTAAACAAGCAAAAGTTGTGAAACTTGAGTACAAAAAGCTTTAGTGTTTAAACTGTTTCAATTTTTAGTATTTGTACATGGTTTTATGTAAAAAAAAAAACCAAACAAGTTTTTTTCGTTTTTTCAAAAAACCCAAAATTTTTTAAGTAAAAAGTACACTAAATTTTATTTTACACTTCAGGTGTGAAAACTGGAATAACAAAAACACAATAAAAATGATCAAACAAGAAATCCTTTTATTATACGTACGGTTTTTTTATATAAATAAAAAAGCTTTTTTCAATAGTTAAAAACATTTTTTAGTAAAAGTCCATAGCTTTACTACTCCATCTCACTACCCATTTCATCATCTCTGTCTTCTCCTGAGGTTGGCATCATTACGATTTCTTCATAAAATGTTTTGTACTCATCTGGAATGTACTGTATTATCTTGGAAACGTCCTGAATCTTCTTCTGCTTTATTGGAATTTTTCCGTTGTAAGCTTTGTCTTCTGGGATTTGAAATACTGTTCTGGGTATCTGCAGTAAGAAAGTGTTACTTGACAAACCATCAATATGTTCATATGTTTTCACATAACCAGCTGGTAATGAGTATTCCAGCTGCTTGCATTTATAAATAAAAAATGGAACTTTATCTCGAGTCTTTGCTGTTTTTTTGTACACTTTTGTGGTCCAGTTCTTAAAATCTAGAATATTTTCTGAAGAAACCTGAGTAACATTGAAACCAGTCTTCCTAGAAGTTTTGATAAGGTCCACGTACTGTTGAGGAGTATAGATACGGTCTAGATTTCTGATTTTCCTTTTAGCGACTCCAAAGTTACGATCGATCTCATTGTAGAAAAGAATGTCCTCGCACCGGAAAGTATTGATACATTTTTTCAAATCTTCCTATAGCTACTAAAGCAAGCATAAACGCCACCAATGTGTGATTGCGGTTTTGACCCCCGCAAGCGTCGCTGAAGACATGAAGAATTTTAATATCCGAGCTTAGAGTTTTGATTTTCATCCACAACAAGCTACAAACCTCGTCAGGACCACGTTTGGCTATACTCTCTGGGTACACATAAAAGTCTGCAGTGTTTATTTTAATGTCATGACAGCAAAACACGTACAGCCAAAGTTTTCTTAAATAAAACGTTCCCTGAACTGGTATTTTAGGAAGTGGAAGGTTTTGCATGTAGTCGAAAACTATTGCTCCTACTTTAGGATCATTTTCACAGAGAGTTTTTACTTCTTGTTGTTTATTGTAAACTTTTCTAGCCCGGCGAAGATGAACAACCTTTTCAGCCACAGCAACACGTTTAGCAGTTTCGTGAAGGAAAGGGCTTCTGATTTTAGTATTAAGCTCATCACAGGTGCTACAAACATCTATTTGTAGACGACCAAATCTGTGACCATGATTTTCGTTGTAGTACTTTCTGTAGAAATCATACTTCAATCCACTAGCAAGATTTGGATATTTTTTACAAAAGAGTTCGTACAAAGTTCTAATGTTCAGATCGGCACATAAGTATTTTGTGTGCTTGTTACCATAATGGGTTTCTTTCAAGGGAAATTCTTTGATATGTTCATCAATAAAATTACGAACCTCATCAGATATTGCATTTCCACGGTTGTGGTGCCTACCTCTTTGGTCAATAGGTGTTGTGCCTAGAGTTACGGTACCAAAGATGTCAATCTAAATATTGCTTTATTTTTCACACAATACAAAATGGAAAACGCTTTCTTGCACACACATATACGCTCAGAGCCTTTCTTCACATGATAAATGAAAGTACTATCACGTTTGAGAGGTTCTTCACTCTTAGAACGCCTACGTGCGGGTGATTTACGATCAATAAGACCCATCAAAAAATATCTTGTTCATTTTTTGATTGAATGTCAAGATAAATTTTCAAACTAAGTTGTCTTTCGCGTACATCGAACTTTTCAGTGCATTTATTTTTACATAAACAATCTCAATTGTCATTTGACTTAGCAGGTACGGTAACACCTGTTCTAATACTCACATACTCTTCGCCACGAAGTCTTTTGTTCTTTTGGACCTCGCTTTTATACGTTTCTGTGTGACGAATGCCTTTCTTCCTTTTCACAGGAGTCAATGTGTTTTCATCACTTTCAGACATTTCACTGTTATTAACACCACCGATAAATAAATGTTTGACACAATTTTTAAACAAGGAAATAAGTGCACAAAAATAATAGTATTGGCCAAAAATATAAACACTGTTCTTGAAAGACGTGTCTAGTATACGGTAAAGTTTTAGGTTAACCACAAATTCATGATGAAAACAAACAACAAAATACAACATTAATCAAGTGTTTTCATCACTTTCAGACATTTCACTGTTATTACAACAAAGAAACAAGTACACAAAAATAATAGCATTGGCAAAATATAAACACTGTTCTTGAAAGACGTGTCTAGTATACAGTAAAGTTTTAGGTTAACTACAAATCTATGATGAAAACAAACAATAAAATACATTAGAACAGCAGTCAGCAGCTGTCTACCTGCAGGAGTACCAGCCAATCAAGATATGAATACCGAGCGCATTCACACGCACTCTGGCGGGCGCGTTTAGAAACAGTCAGAGTCGTTCCCTTCTTCTAACTCACTAGAATTTGACAGGCCAATATCACCATGATCCGAGTGGTTTTTATTCCGTTCTTCTAACTGGCAATGTGCGCCTATGCTGTAAGATTGGTTTTTCGACAAAAAATGAAATATCGATTTTTTGGCGCTTGTTCCCTTCTTCAAACTGCTGGTTAAATTAATATATGAACTGTTGTGTTCTGTGAAGCCCTTGTCACGTTGACAAGCAATCAATAAGACAGGGTCCAACTTAATAATACACCGAAATCAATTTCTCCTAAGCTGATAATGTAATACTCTAAGTCTGATTGGAATGTAAATATTGTTTGTATTCTAAATTAGTTATAACTAAGTCCTTCTCTTATAATAAACTGACGTAAGAAAATACCACAACTTATCGCAATAAAGGAAATATTACTTAACTAGTAGCCTTTCGCTTACAGAAATGTAAACTGTAAAAATTGACAATTAATTATTGATAAAATGATATAAAATAATCGATCGTACTGCCATCTCGAAATATCATTAGAAAGAAACTGATTTATTATTATTTTGCTGTGTATGCCCACATTCATTATCAAACCTTAAATCCTGTAAATTAGTTGCATAATCATATCAAATTATCCATTGTGATACTGATATCCAAAATATCAATCAAAAGATACTGTTTTATATTTCCGTAACTGAAGAGAAAACGTAAATATTTGTGAAGACGATTTCCGGAATCAGTATTTTATATCAGTCGATTTATTATTAGTGTGAATTAACATTAATTAACTTGTGAGGTGCTTTTTATTTGTCTCTATGAACGTTAAATTTGACGAACTCCTTAAACTCTAAATTAAATCATATCGTTGGTGAAAAAAGCATGTAGTTTCACCGGACATCGTTAAAAATCACGCAAATGTTTTTAATCGGTTTTTAAATCAGTTTAAAAATGTTACAAACAGTTCTTTAGAATCCGTGTCAGGTATAATTAGTAAGGTTTTTATAAAAGTAAAATGAATTGACGTCCAAATTATGGCATACAGAGGAGTTTTTAAAAATCTCAAACATGTTCATCCCTGACTTAGTCGTTGTTTCTTACAAGGTTCCACTTACTTCAGATAAATTTCCCAGCAATAAATGTATATTCTCATTTTCGTATAAAGCATATATCTGTTCCATGCTCCATGCAATAATAATGGAATTACTGGTATCGTCCTTCATCCCCTCCCCTCAGTAAAATATTATTTACCTAAAGGATGGGCCTTCCAACACAAATTCACAAACCAGTGCCTATAAATAGTTGCATGGTAGTAGCATCTGCATTTTGGTTGTAACTGATTGTCCTTAGACCGTTAACTGAATGTCTTAGACCCTCGTCCATTTGAACACTGATGATTTGGTACATTAATTTACTACTTAACGTCATTATGCCATCTGGTAACTCGTAATATCTGGTTGAAGAAAAAAGCTAATATACAGTATATCATTTTCATACTTTTTTCGGACATAATATTTGTTGTTGTGTGTAAAGTTGACGTCCTAATGTGAATGTGATGAGAGAAACTTTGAACTTTGCTCGAAGAATATACCTAAAACTTAGTTGTTCCTTTTCTACAAGCTTCTTTTAGAAAATTTTCCCACGAATTTTAGAACATTTACTTTACAACTTACCTGAATCCTCTTTGAGGAGTTCCATATTGTGAATTTATTCAGAAATACTGAAAGAAAAAGGACAGTTCGAAATGGAAATAAAAGTTTAATCAAAACCGTCTAAAATTGCAGTTAAGTAGACGTTAAAACATGTCTCCCCCGTCACTATATTTGGACTAATATTCTAACTAATTTTATTACACGCAGCCTATCAATAACATGCAACATTACATTATCCTTACATATAAGGAAAGTTTATTAAAAATATGAACGGAGCTTTATATTCTATATAGGTCATATGTTTTACTATTTTATCTGATAAACACATAAAACATATGGAATAATTGTATTTTATATATCTTTTAAAAGTATCATTTCTATTTTACACACTTTTCTAACAGTGAATTTTTATAGTTCCATCATTTAACTAAATACTAATAATTCTTAAAATAACACAAAGTATTTTACTATGTAAGTTTTAGAAAAAAAGTACACAAAATGGGATTCTTTCAATGTTTGCATCTAATATTTCATTATAAATAAAATTAAATAAATATATTTTGTTTGGTTTAAAGATGATTGTAATATTACAACATAGGCTAAAAAGTATACAATCTTTAATATGATACTCTTTATAGAGAATATGATGAGACTGAATTCATTAAAAGTGTTATGAAGTTTTGATAATATGTAACTCTCTCTTTGTCAGAGTGTAGTTATAGACTCCGAGATTTAAATCTTTGCACACATAATATTTCCGGCGTTTATTGATTTCATCTGACTGTGATTGGAATAGGAAATTGAGCTTTCCTGGAATACAAAAGTGCAAAACTTAATTTATATATCATTAAATGTTGTATCCGAATGATTATTAATAAAGCCTTTGTAACTTTATTCTCAATGTTGTGATATGTTTATACGTTCAATAATACGTTAGTTGAAACCACCCCTTCTCAAATAAGCTTAAACAATTTGCTGCTGTCCTTGTTTTGAATGGGGTACCATAGCTTCCCTTCCACTGACACTCATAAACATAAATAAACAAAATTAGATCTAAATTTTCAAATTTCGAAAAAGTAAATTATTTATACTGTAATTTGTATTCTATATTGGAGGCCTACTCATGACCGTCATACTAACTGATATGTAATCGTTTCGAATTAACAGAACGTTTCACTTTAACGTATTCTTTAAAAATATCAGAATAGTTATAATTTTTCTATCTTTAATTTCTCAAACACTGGAAAAAATAATAATCTTCTTATCTTCTTTAGTAAATTTTAATTAAAAATAAAATGAAACTCTTAAATGTATTTATATATATATATAAAATATTCGTCTCAAAATATTTTATATAAAATTAAAACCAAACTTAAAACCTTTTTTCAAATAATGGAATAAAATAAACATAACGTTTAATTTAGCAAATATTTATAATACTTTAATATTTTCTTGTATTTCAGATTAAATTCTTATCTATAATTCTGTGATTAAGTCTTTGAATGAATGAATAAATGATTCTGCCTTGGAAATCTGCAAAACAACAAAATAACCAACAACAAAAGCTAACAACGAGAATCTTCAAGCTAAGAATAAAAGTCGAACTTACGTTGCTTCCAGAGAACAGTCGATTTAAACCAAAGGTGTCGCCCGAAACATCAGCGTCGCGCACTATCAAACAATACTCAAACTGCGTGACACATCACAACTTTTCAAAGCTTCCCGAGGGAAAATTGCTGAACTTCTAACTGTAGCGGAAGAACGGCTGAAAAAGGTGGCGATCTTAATTCAGCAAAATACGGTGACGAAACAGGCTGAAAATACCGTTACTCGAAGTATTTACGTAGACTCTCCACTTCATTCAAAATTTGCGTACAATAAAAGGGATGAGAACCAATTAGGGACTTCGGGGAGGAAGCAAATGCAACAATGTCACAAAAATCTGTAAATTACAGATAACATGTCGATCCGACTCAACAGGAAAATATCTTGTAATCAAAAATTGGTTATTTTATATATAATGGAAAAATCTTATTTTTTATTTGAGGGGCTAAGATTTTTAATTTGTATGAAAAATTTATTGAAATTTTATAGAGTTTGAAATGATTTTCTATTTCAAGTACTTTTTCCAAATATTTTAATTTTTATAAAATCAATGTATGTAACTAAAAATTGGTAAACGTTTACCTATGAAGTGTAAATGAAAACGAGTAGTTCTTTGGCAGTACTGGAAGTAACTTTATCATGAAGGAACTTTAGTAATTTAGTCACTTTTTTAATTCAATTGCTGGCTTTAAAAGTAAGTTATATTTTATATTGACACCCTCAGCTTCCCATTACACAGGATCTCCCTCGTTCGAACGGTCGCTTAAACGTTTGAAAACCACCTCTACTTACTGCTTTCCAGTTGAGCAGATCAAATATCTCACCAATACTAGCTAAGCCGTAGAGTGGGGCAGTTTTGATGGACAAAATAAGTTCCTTATTTTAATTTTAATAATCCCTTATAATAATGTAGGGAGTGGACATTCTAGAATCGGTTACGAATTGGCGTTGGCAGGTGTATTACTGGACGTATAAATAGGGATTGACATTAGATCAGTAACGTTAATTCAGGGATTCTATCCCAACAATGGATCGCATAGTTACAGAGCCCCCTTGTTCTATTTTACGGAGGGATTAGCGAGCATAAACACAATCAGTGAAGAAGGTTTTAAATGACTCGATGGATTGGACAGCTTTGTGACAGGAGAGCACTTTACATTTTTATTCATTTAATAATATCATAAATTTTGGGTCTTAATCAAAATTATACATCTCATTGTTTTTTAATTAACAAATACTAACTAACAACAAACCAGTTGTACATATATTATGTGTATTTTCTTTTCTTTAGTTTATTCAATTTTTGGAAAACAACACAATTTTTAAAATTAATTATAATTATTATAATTATAAATAACACCATTTTGATTTAAAATGTCAAAATTAGTAAATAATTAATCAATGTTGTTTTAAATTTATGTTGAAAACAAAATTTCCTACATATTTGGAAATATAATTGTGTTGTAAAATTCTAAATGGAAGTAAATATTTGATGTAAAATCACTTTAAGTTTACCTTTAACAAATAAACAAATAAATATTATTTATTTCAAACTAAAAAGGTGTTTTTATTTAGGTCCAAATATTTGTATTACTATTTCAAAGTATTGTCAAATTCATTGAAACTTTACGCACTAAGCCAACAAGATAAAATAACGAAAGATTAATTTGGAGAGGGAAAGTTTATGTCATTTACAAGAACACTTGACGAGTTGAAGGCTCAGTAATTGCTACAAGCCATCCAAAACTGTTTATTGTTATACTCAACCAACTTAGAAGTACTCGAGGGTTAAAGTCAAGAGGAAAGTCCCAACATTATAAACTATCCGATAGATATTTTGCCGTTATACTCAAACAACTTGGCATTAATTGGCTATGAATTTGTTTGTTGAACGAAAATTAGAAATCACATTGGCATTGGAAATATTCACAAACCATTAATTTGTCAATTGCTTTAACTAACACAACACTTTAGAATTCGCAAGGAATTATAAACAAATTATAAAACTGTAGTTTAGAATTAACCCTTTTAGGATTAACTCTGCCATCTTGATATTTTTAAGTATCGTATGGACATCGTTTCCGACCGGAATGCCAATCAGAGCGCTTGTAATTTACTCGGAGTGGCAGTCATCCACCCGAAAGCCAGTCACGCATCCCAGAGGGCAGTGTATGGCTTGCCGTGCTTGCTTTACATATGGCAAAATCTTGACGATGCTGCAGTACTATGGCAGTTTTTGCAACTACCTTCTCCTTCAGTAGGCCTATTGTCATTTCTATTTCTGTGCATACTGGCAGGGAGAATTTTTATACTTCATCAAGATTTACTGTTTGATAATATAGGGTTTTATTGTTGTATTTTTTATAAATATGATATTAATATGAGATAATATTTATTTAATAAAAGATTATATAATGTAATATCAAATATAGCATTGCACTTTTCATTAACTTTACATTGTGTTTTGGCATGTTGTATGATTTTATCATGTATTTTCTTACAGTCCAATAACTGTTATTGGTTTGTGATTGTACACTTATTATTTCATTAATAGATCCACGACTAAATACTCTCATCTATGAAATAGTTTAATTTAGCGAATTATTTACTAAAAACCACCAGGTAGGTCGGTGATCGATTTTGATTGCCTCCTTAATCAACTTTAGTGAACTCCATGATAAACTTGGGAGCCCTCGTGATTAATATTTGTAGCATTCGTGATCAGCTTTAATTTTATTTTTAATATATGTAAATTACAGGGCTGGCTTTTTTTTAATCTCAGGTCATAACAATGATAATCCTAGACCTAGCACCCAAAAACTAACATTTTTAGAGGCATGTAATATTTTACCTCGGAAATGTTCGATTCTAAGTGACGAAACAAAATGGTTTCTGGCATACGGCTTGCTGGGGGCCATTAGAGTGTGTGGGCGTTCAAACAGGTGATTTTTTTTCAATTAAGAAACAAAGTGCTCGGTAATGGTGATTCTTCTTTTGATGTATAAGGGAATATACTGGAAAACTGAGTAAAAATTGCCAGAAACGTAAGGGACCTACAGCTTTACGTGGAATCCGAACCACGTAGTGATGGTCTGATTTTCAGCTAATTGACAAGCCTGAAACTCAGTTATCTCCCACACACAACATCCGCACAATGATTACCATCCAACATGGACACCCCAGACCTCTCTAGTAGTGTCCACGCCGATAGCAACCATCAAGCGGACGCCATGCCGGTATTAAGAGGACCGAGCATCCAACCTATCGCCTACAATCTCCCAAACACTTTGTCCCCATGTAGCTGGGTTACAGCACTGCGCCACCAGTGCCGACATAATAATCAACCGATGATTACCAGTAATTTTAGATTAAACAATTGTGTTTATTCTTAAGTTTCTAATGAAGATATCGTAAAATAAGGATTGATGAATGAAATGAAATAGTTTTATTGCTTTTTTGACAATATGTACATATCGTATAGCAAAAGTCATATTATAATAATAATGATCCTACAAACTAATGATACATTAAGTGATGTGATAAAATAACTATAGTAAATTTCAGCAAAGCTTAGTGGGGGAGTTCATTCGTTCACAGATTAACGCATTCATTCACTACAAACACTCTTCTACAGCACTAACATTCATACAGGATCTCTCCCGAGCCGTCCGCAAATTAGGAGTCAGCTATAAATTCACCCACAGAATAACAAGCGAGAGCCACTAAGTAGCCTTTTAATCGAGACTTGAATTTGTTGAAATTTTGTTCCCTTTTTATATAATCTGGGATAATGTTTAAAATTTTGACGCCTGCTACAGACGGTTTGCGTTCCAGGGCCGATGTACGGTGCCGAGCCACTCTAAAACTGTGACTACTTCTTGTTTCGTGTTGATGGATGTCGCTACCTCGTGTTAAATTACATTTGAATCTACAATAGAGTGCAGTCTCCAAAATGTAAATGCAAGGCAGCGTTAGCAAACCTAATTCCCTGAAGGACTGTTTGCATGACTCTCTAACTTTTAATTTGGAAATTATTCGTATTGCTCTTTTTTGTAGCCGAAAGACTCTTTGAAGTTTGTCTAAGGAACAGCTACCCCACAGTCTTACTCCGTAGGTAAGGTGAGGGTAAATGAGACCAAAATAGGCCATTAACTGTACCTTAACTGTGCAAAATTTTGAAATGTTTCTCAAAGCAAAAATACCAGAGGCAATTTTTCCACAAACGCTGTCAATGTGGCAGCTCCAGGTCAACGCCCTATCTAGGTGAATTCCCAGGAACTTGACAGTGTTTGTTTCATCAAGAAGAATGCCATCAACCATTATCAGTGGCTTTAAGCAAGACTCTTGATCTCTTAAAGAAAAATGAATGTATTTTGTTTTTGAATGGTTTGTAGATAAATATTCCATTTCAAATTGCTGAACACAGGCATTAAGATTAGTGAACGCTTCAATTTCAAGTGCAGGAATGGACTCAGCTTTGAAGCAGAGTGTTGTATCGTCCGCATATTGAACGATATTTCCACTCAAGACAGAAGACCCTACCTCGTTAACGTAAACCAGGAAGAGAACCGGGCCTAGAATAGACCCCCTGTGGAACTCCACAATGAACTTTTTTACTATTAGAAAATGAATCACCAATTTGAACACATTGACTTCTGTCGTCTAAGTATGATTTGAGCCACGAGTAAGGAGGGCCACGAATGCCATACCTTTCAAGTTTTGCCAATAGAAGGTTGTTGCCAATTGATAAGTGTTTTTTATGGATGTGCGAGCGAAAGTAATCTTTATTACAAAGTAAGAAGGCCTGAGGTTATTTACAGTTTCAGCAATTATTAATATACCTATCTCAAATTGTCAGGTAAAACTGGTTAAAACAGATCTTAAATCTCCTCACAGCTCGCAAATATAGTTATCCATTGTTATTCATAGCATTTTAATTAACAGCTATTTTCTTTTATTTTCAAATTGTTTCTTATTTTTAACAGTATGAGTGGTTTTATTTTTCTAGATATTGTGCTTTGCTCATCCTTTATTGTCATATTATCGAGACCTATATATTGTCATCATCATCATCAGTCAACGTTTCCGCTTTCGCAGGTCGTCTGACACAGCCTCTTCCACTTCTGTCTGTCTCTCCACGTCTTCTCTTCCTCCACCTGTACCCTCCGAAGTCCCCTTCTCTCCACGTCCCTCCACACCTGGTCTATCCATCTTCCTCTCGGCCTTCCCCTCGGTCTCCTTCCTCCCTCTTGTTTCCCCAAGGCTATCTTTGGCATTCTGTTATCTTCCATCCTCTTCACATGACCCATCCACTGTATCCTCCTTCTTTCCATCGTTTCCTGTAATGTTATTACTCCCAGCCTCTCTCTGATTACTTCATTTCTTATTCTGTCTCTTCTACTAACCTTCTCTATTCCCCTCAGGAATCTCATCTCCGCTGCTTGTAATCTGCTGATGTCACTTTTATTCCATGTCCATGTCTCCGCTCCATACAATAAGATTGGCTGGTAATACATTTTATACATTAACAATTTTGCCTCCTTCCCAATATTCCAATTCCATAATATCTTTTTCACTAGATTGAAAAACTGTCCACTTTTCCAAATTCTTTTTCCTATTTCCTTTGTCATCGTACCCTTGCTTGTTATTGTACTACCCAAATAACAGAAATCTTCTACTCTTTCCAGGACATTCCCTTGAATTGATATATCTTCATTTCCTCCATCCATTCTTCCCACCTTCATTACCTTACATTTTTGTACATTCATCTTCAGTCCATACTTCTTTGCCACTTCTGCCCATTTCGCCAACTCTCGTTCCAACTCTTCTTCTCTTTCTTCCCATATCATTACATCATCTGCATATGCAACCACCTTCAAGTCCTCAGCTCTTCTGTCCATCTGAACCCCCTGCAATGATTTCATCCATGATCACATTGAAAAGAAAAGGTGATAGTACACTACCCCTGTCTTACACCTCTTTCTGTTTTAAAGGATTGCGTGAATTTTTCTTCTATCCTTACTTTACTTTTACATATTTCATAAAGATTCCTAATCCTTTCAATTATCCCCTCCTTTATCCCTCTTCTTCTCAGATTCTCCCAAATCATTTCTCTCTTCACTTTGTCATATGCTTTTTGTAAATCTATGAACGCTATCACTGTATCCTTTCCATACTCCCATCTCTTTTCCAGCACTTGCCTTATCACAAAAATCGCATCTACTGTTGACCTACCTCTTCTAAATCCACACTGCTCCTCTCTTCCTGTTTCTTCCAGTACTGGTTTTATTTTTTGAAGCAGTAACCTTTCGTAGATCTTCATACTCTGACACAAAAGGGTTATCCCCCTATAATTCTCACACTTCTGTTTGTTCCCTTTTTTATAAATTGGTACAATTATGCCCATTTCCCAGTCTTTTGGTATCCTCTTACTTTTCCATATCCCCCTCATCACTCTGTATAACCATTGCATTCCCATCGGTCCTGCCGCTTTAATCATCTCCACCGTCACTTCATCCTCTCCTGGTGACTTTCCATCCTTCATCTCCTTTACCGCTTTTTTCCAATTCTCCTATACTTAAGTTTTCATCGTCTTCAGTATTAATCATCTCCTTTCCCATTCCATCTTCTTCCACCTCCGTTCCTTCTAACAATTCCTTAAAATAATCTTTCCATGTTTCCAACACCTCCTGCTCCTTCCATTTAATTTCCCCACTCACATCTATTACTTTAGTCATCATTTCTTTTGGTTTTGTCTTATTTTTTATCAATCCATAAAAAATCTTCTTATTTCCTTCAAAATTTGACTTCATTTTTTCTTCAAATTCCTTCCATGACTTTTCTTTAGCTTCCTTTAACATCTTTTTTGCTTCTTTGTCAAGTCTCTTCCATCGCTCCCTTTTCTCATCTGTCCTTTCCTTAAACCACTCTCTCCAAGCTCTATTTTTATTCTTAATTGCTTCCGCAATTCCTTCGTTCCACCATGGTGTCTCTTTATCCCTTTTCCTCCCTGATGTTCTTCCGCACGTTTCCTCCGCTGTTTCAACTATTGCCTTTTTGAATCTTATCCATTCCTCCTCTCCTGTTTTACTTTCATCTCTGGGTACTTTTTCTTTTAATTTCTTCACAAAGTCCTCCTTTACTTCTCTGTCCCTCAATTTCCATGTTTTAATCCTTGTCAACCTTGCAACCCTTCCAATTTTGAACCTATCAGCATATACAATTCTATCTATTGTATATGCTGATATATGTGACACCGTCCATTACTACTACTGTAACCAACCGTTAAGATTTCAATGACATCCAATAGAAAAATAATGAGATTTTAATTTAGTTTTGCCTAATGTCCGTAATAGATTATAATCATAAAGTGATACAGTTTTAAAGAAAGTATTTATACATTTTTGTATGAACATGGTAACATTAATAAATTGTTTCAAATAATTTAAGCTTTTACATTATGAAACAAAACATGGTTCATAACAATACTGTATAACATTTCTTTACATAATGCATTATCATAACATCAAACGTTATATACATTGTTTACAAAACAATGTTTCATAACTTTTGTTAAGCAATGCGGTTATACAAATTAAATTGTTATAAAATTTATTGTAAAACAGCTACAATCTGTTTTAAAATCATGTATTATGTTTCCCATCCAGAGTCAGTAAAGTTCAAAGGAAGCTGTATAACTTTTTTATAAAACATTGTTACACAAAATCTGTGCGCACCAAACAACGATTTATAACTTCCAAATTCCTGTTCTAAGCCTGTAATTGAGAAGAGTAGATGTTTAGAGGTAAGTGGTGCAAATAGTGTTTCAATTTTTGGTTATGTGTAGCTGTTTCTATGTACGATGGAGTGTTTGCCTTCTTATTAATACATGTAAAGATAAAACAGTTTTCTTTATCCACTAAAGCAGAATAAGAATCTTTGACGGAAACTCAGATTGTTTGATTCCACATTCTGATGGAAAGTTAGATATTTATAATTTAGTAATTATAAAATGGCTTTTCTATTATTTACTTTTGCTTGCATACATTGAGTAATGTTAAATTGTAAATATGTGTTGCATATTTCTAAAGTTGTCCATAAAACTAACTATAATCTTAAACATAAATTAATTGATTTTAAGTATTAGGCATTAATATTTTCTACGTTTGTAACTTTATAGTTAATTTAAATATATTTAATATCCAAGCATTAAATTTGGCAAAAACTTTTAATTTGCAGGATCCAATAAAGCGAAATGGCCAATAAAGAGAGCCATATAAAATGTAATTAGAATTATTATATAGAAAATTATATATATGTTTCATGCTATTTCATAGGATACTTGGATCTTGGAAAGGTCCAAGTACCATAAAGAATTATCTAAACTATATTGAAAACCATCATAAGTTGGGAACATACAAGAAACAAAGGTTTTCAATCATAGTCTTCGAAAAAGTGAAGCGAGAGATCATAGCTGAACAACCAAAGCGGACGACCTTTCTTGTGAGTAAAAAATAACTGACTGGCATTAAGGGTATCATACGTGAGTGGCTAGCCATTCAACATTTACACGACTGGCATTCCGGGCATGACTAGCTTAGCAGAACAAATTTTACATAGTTTAACAATTATTTAGAGACGTATAAATGGAATATATAGGATCGGCAACGGTAATATACCATAATTACAATTCAAAAAATCAATATATAACTTATAGTTTTTAAATGATATAGGAGTCCAACTGACTGACTTAGCAGTACAGATTTTCAGTGACGGCTTCCCGGGTGAAGGCAGGTATATATATATTTCTGTGGTAAGGATAACATTATATATGTTCATATTATTTATTTAAAAGTGTTATTTAAAAGTGTAAATGAATATAATACTATTGTAGTTATTATATACTTTGATGTTATGGATGAAAAATGTAATTTAAAAATATATTTTTGCTCATTTCACTGCATGATTAAAAATAGTTATCTTCTTAGCTTTACTTTTTAATGACAGTAAACTTTAATTTTAAAACTTAAAACTTTCAAACAGAAGTAAAATGTGTTAGCCAGTATATAAATTGAATGTGTAGTTAAAGATTATTATTAATACAGTATACTCTCAGTTTAAAATATCACAATAAATTAATATAAAATAATGCTTTTAGGTATATAATTAAATATGTTTCTTGTTATATAAAAAGAAAAGTGACGTAAAATGAACAATTGATTTTTTTGCTTTTCGTTTTGTTATTTTAGTGAAGTTAGGTTAACATTGCTTTGCCTCCAAAACTAATGTGAAGGTCTTGATAGTATTTGTAAACATTTGAAATTTAGTAGAAAGCAATTAATATATCAAAGACCTTATTTATAAATTGTAATAATGAGAGATTATTCGATAGGGTAGACGAAGATATCTGGATTTTTTTTATCATATCATGAAACCTATACGACGATTTTTCAAGTATTTAAAACTAATTAGCTTATGATCCTAATTGTTTGACTTATATGTTAATGCAAACTTACCAATCTGAAAACTAAAACAAATACAATGTACTCTAAAATATAAATATAATAACTAAAATATAAATATTATTTTTCGTGCCATTTTTTACCTGAACCATGCACAAATAAAAAATACTTAGGTTGTACCAAGTCCGGATGTTCTGTATGTTTGAAAATGTCCAACAATCGTTGTCTACCATATCAAAAAGAGTTGACTTGGTCAGTTGTTTGATACTGCATCCATTCAACAACAAAGTTTTGCCTTACCAAACATAGCTTAGTTTTTCAAAACTTAAAATTAGATAAACAATGTGTAAATCAGTAAAAATGTCCCTTAACTACTGTATATACAACAAATGTATTTTTCACAACTGACAACTCCAGGGTGCGGTATTTGATTACGTGTTCCCTAGTCTCCAACAAACAAGCTTCATCGTATCGTCATGTCTTGAAAACTGCCACTAATTGATTCATCAACAAACTTCAACAATAATTCAGTTAGACACATTACCCGAAAATACTTTTGAATATTTTTGTTACCAGAGAGAGTCTAATACTTTTACATCCATTGTCAACTAATATATAGCATTCAGGTCCTAATATTTGGACGAGGTATTTTCAGTTTGAAAAGGTGCTATGTTTTGTTATGGATCAGGCAATCTTACAAGCCGATTAAGGCCTTTAATTTAGTTAGTGCCTTCGTACGTGTGTGGGTGGGTGGGCGGGTCAATACCTCCTATGTGTGTGGGTGGGGGGTCAATACCTCCTATGTGTATAGTTGGGAGGGTGGGTTAATACTACCGTACGTGTGTGTGTGTGTGTGTGTGGGTGGGTGGGTTTATACCTCCTATGTGTAGGGTGGGCAGGTGGGTCAATACCTCCTATGTGTATGGGTGGGAGGGTGGGTCAATACCAACGTACATGTGTGAGTGAGTGGGTGGGTCAATATCACTGTACGTGTGTGGGTGGGATGGTGGGTCAATATCACTGTACGTGTGTGGGTGAGCTGGTGGGTATTGTTTAAGCTAACAATCGAATTTTATTAAACTCCCTCGAAACTTATCTCTTCCTCTATAACAAACATGAAAATGTAGCCCAAGGTTAACATTGTTTGCGTTGGCTGAAAAACTGATACAAATATCTTGAGAGTATTTTTAAACACTTGAAATTCAGTTGCCATTAACATAAAAATGGGGGTTACAATCGTAGAAGTGGATCCCTAATATTTGTCCGTCGAATTCCAAGTATGATGCAGCAAGAAAATTTCATTTTTATACTAGCTGCCTTGTCGATTTTTAAGAGTTAGATATTCGTTCAGGACACAGAAGAGTTTGACTTATTATGTCTTTACTTACCTGATAAAATCAAAAACTGACAAATTTAAATAAGGTAAAGATTTTATACGGCGATAAAGATTACAACTGTTTTGTTTAAATAACAACATGAGCAACATTACTATATCTGAAATATTACGTCATCCTTAGTAAAAAGGATTTACTTAATTAATAATGTTCTACAGATATTAAATATAAAATACAATTACAAACCTATACCACAATTTATAAATAATTTGGCAAGGGAAGAAAGAAATGTCATTTAAATACTGTTAAAAGCATAAATTACTTTTATTCTCATAAAATTCAGATCACTTGTTGATATATATGTTTTTAATTAAGACGCATTCCTGCAGAAAGTATTATTTTGAAATTTGAAATCATTTTTTCAGCAAATGCATTTCTAGTTTAATCTATTTAGGCTGATTCCAGACTGGAATATCTGTATTTCCACTTCACTTTCACTTGTTCACGCGCTTCCAAGACATTTACTCTAATATGGGAGGTTAAAAAGTGGCATTTATTTAAAAAGTGTCATTAAAACTTATATTTAAAATAATTCATGAAGCTAACACTTGATATGTTTTACATTTACCAAGAAACGCCACAAATAAACGACATATAATGAATATAAATTGTTGCCTTAACCAGATATAATTTGGATAGTTAATCAATTAGTAAAAGACTACATTTTTATTGGCATATTCCTTTTTTATTGTAATGCTATTTCACCTGAAGAGTTTTACTACACAAAAATCTCGTATTTTTGAAATTTTCTATAGACCTTGAATACTATCTCTTCAGCTTAGATATTAATGTCACGGTAAAATATGTACACTTAATTGAATTGCACATAAATGTGTTTTTAGTTGTTACACATATTAATAATCCATAATTAAAAATGTATAATAATGATATTAATAATATTGATTGCAGCATCTAATTGAATTATAAAATAATACATTTTAAATTTAATCATACTATCATAGAAAAATTTGAAATTATTACAATTACGTTTATCTATTAATTTATTTTGTCTTAAGCTTTACTAATAAAAAACGGTAGTAATCAAAAGTATAGCCTACTTAATGCATTTATATTTTAATGTTATATTTACAATAGATTTCTTTGTTTTTTTCCCATCTATATACAAGTTGAACATTTAAATTAAAAAAATTTCAAAGAGCTCGCTTAATTTCATATTATAGGATAACAATCAAATATAATATTGAAATCCTATGGATTTTATTTCATAAAGCCAAAGCCGAAATTAAAGAAGGATGGATATGAATATAAATTAAGAATATTTATAGTAAATTATATCTAAATAAAATCTAAAGTACAAAGATTATGTGCCTCGGTGTTTAAATACTGGCCTTCCGTCACAGAGCTGAATCCAGGTTTCGTCACTATTCAACAACTACTTCTCCGAAAGAAGAATGAAAACCAACTAACCCCCCTTGAAAATAACGCAATGGATAATAATTAAATGTGATTCATAGTTTGAGAGTCCACTCCACAATCACAAGACTGATCATTTGTCATTCCACTCTCATATTTATAACAGTTGCATCTTTCAATATCCGTACGAAAGCGACCCAACATAGCACATTCATGATATTTAGATAATATTTAGAGATTTCTAATGCTTTGAGTGTTTAAGAAACAAACACAACGTTTCGACAGGTATAACAAACTCTGCCGTCTTCAGGTGTACTTACTAACTTAGCCTATATCTAGAACACTTTTTTATCTTAACCCATACTAAATCAGAAAAAAACTTAATACTACATGCTAGATACTAAAGATTACTGTTGAAAGTCAAAAGTTCTTAAAAAAAACTATCACACATAACATAGTTTTTACTGACCATACACAATACAAATTAAAATACACAATATGAAATCAGTCAACAAAACACAGAGCAAATTATTAAATAGACCAAATACTCAATGACATACAAAAATAAATGCTAAATATGAAAACAAATCAACTGAGCATATAGATCAGCTTGTTAAACAGACAAAGTATTCAATAAGACACGAAAAAAAATACAAAAATATGAAAAATTCAACAAAACGTAGAGCAAAAAATAGACAAAATATTCAAATTATCCAACCAGCTTCCATTTCCACTGAGGCGGAGGGGAAGGAGGACCCGCACCACTATAATCATGAAATCCACCATCAAAGATGAACTGAATCCTTTCGGTAAACCGATCTGTGACGAGTAGTGGGGGGGGAGCCCCCTCCAAGCGATGCCTAGGTGGATTTTGCAAGGTGATTGGGGGGAGAGGGTGTTGTAATCATCCCTGTGTTTTTGAACAATTCTGTTGTGTTTGAAAGTATGTTTTTCTTTAATATTTCCTCATGACGAGCTCCAAGCAAGTGTTCCGGTGGACAAGGGATCTATGGACACGGTCGTCAGGGTGGGGGCCTGTTGGATGTTGGTGTGCAAAATGTTCATGTTTTGTGTCCTAAATTCATTGTTGTTGGTGTTCCGGGACTTACCTCATCCAATACCGGGGATAAGGCAAATGATGCTCCTTCCTAGCGGACCTAGGGGCACCGGTGACTCATTGGGTGAGGTGTATGTGGGGACAGGTCTTGCTGTATGTGGTGTATATACACGTTCAAATTTGTATTATAGCAGCTGCCCCACAACCTTAAGCCATAGGTCAGATGTAATTGATCTAGACCAAAATAGACCATTTTGAGTATAAGTACCTGAGGCAACTTTCGAGCAGACGCTGTCTACTGATAGTCCCATGTCAGTCCTCTATCAAGGTACATCCCAAGGAACTTGACGGATTCTGCCTCTTCTAAGAGAGTGTTATCCGCCATCACTGCAGGTCGATATTCGTGTTCTTGGTGCCGGAGACAAAAGTTAATCACGTTGAATTTTGAACTGTTTGTCTTTAAATTTATTTCTAAAAAATGCTGCATACATAAATTAAGATCAATGAAAGATTTTATTTCAAGGTTTGTGATTGTTTTTGAATTGATGCAAAGACTCGTATCATCAGCATATTGAATCACCTGTCCTTTCTGAATCGACTCTTTCTATTTCTCATTTACGTCATTTTTGACGTAAATGAGAAATAAGACTGACCTTAGTATTGATCCTTGGGGAACGCTTAGGGCATTTTGACTTTACCTGACTATGCGTTCTTAATCTGTACGCACTGGTCACTGTTCCTTAGGTAGGACGAGAGCCAATCGTGTGGTAGACCACGGACACCAGCTTCCCATAACTGGTGCAACAGTATCACATTATGAACACATTCAAAGGCTTTGGAGAGGTCGAGGAATATGCTTATCACATGTTCTCGTCTCTCCAAGCCATCGACAATGTTTTCTTGCGATTGTTATTGCAATGTTTTAAAAGATTTGTTATTGCGTTGTAACTGTTGACTTGTTTTTTCCCGAATTGTTGAAGACAAATAATTTCAAATCGTTCCAAGAATTTTCAAAATGTTTGAGAAATTATTTTTCGTAAATTTTGCTGAATACCGGAAGAATAGATATTGGACAATAGTTGCTTACTGTATTTATTCCACCGATGATAATAATAGTAATAATAAACTTTTATATCACCGATTATTAAAACTATTGTATACAATCGTCAATATTAATGTAGACAATGCATAAAATACATATGTGAAATTAATAAATAAGTAAATAAATTAAAAACATTTCAATATTAAAAATATCATCCACTCACACACTCATGCAAAATTTATCTTATTCACTCTTTACACCAATATCCATATTACATTACGTATTACTCCAGAATGAGATAATTAGTTCATATATTTAGATTTTGTTTTCATCCAAGCGGCTCATTATTATTTAATCAACCAAGTAAAATATCCTAGACACAAGATGTTGTCTTAGTCACTCTTTGAATGTTGTCGGTTAATTTACTTGTTTAATGTCTTCATAGATCTTTTGATCAACTTAACCAACTTCAGGCGGCAAGCGTTCGAATGTGGCAGTTCTGTGCCGTCGGGCTCGGAAGGTGTTTGTATACATATCCTAGAATATTAAAATAATTGGAATGATATTCATTCATTAGGTTGCTATAAGGTTGCTATAAAAATAACATTTTCCATATTGTTTTACAGCAAAATGTAATAGTCAGTCATATTAATACACGGACAAGTCGAGAGTGATGGGGAACCATTATGAGAAGGAAAGCTTCTAGTGAAAACACATAGATTGGCGCAGAATAATTTACGGGTTTTAAATTGAATGCATTCTGGTGAAGCACGAATGGTCATGCATAATCCATTATTACCCTGGAATGAACCGTAATTCATGCATTAGTCGTTATTGTAGACGCATGTTACAAGATGAACTGAGAGGTGGCTTAAAATAACCTTTTAATATATTATAAGAATTACTAGCCTACTCATCTCTTGGTGGTTGTTTGTACCATACTATATTTTATATCTTGTTTTTCAAGCCATCATCTAAAATTAATAAACAGCATAAACATATAAAAGCTTTTAATTATTTTATGCACAGTAAAAGAAAATTATTTCATATGTGTTTTTCAGTGTTTCTGTTGTATCATTCATTATTAACGTTTAAAAATGGCTCCACAAATGGAAGCCAAAATAAAATAACATCTTAAAAAAAACTACTTAATGAGTAGCCTACTAATTAAAATAAATATGAAAACCAAAACAAAAATGCACAAAGACAAGAATACTTTTTTAATCGTAGATCTCAACAACGTAAATCTATTGATTTACATTAATGTAATAAAATAGCTAATGCTAAGTGAGATAAGATATTCATGAATCAACCTATAGTATATATGAAATAGATCCTCATATATAGATGTTTATACGTTTACTGCATTTGATATTTAGTTTTGTGTGTGTGTGTGTGTGTGTGTGTGTGTGTGTGTGTGTGTGTGTGTGTGTGTGTGTGTGTGTGTGTGTGTGTGTGTGTGTGTGTTGTGCGTGTGCGTGCGTGCGTGTTTTATAATATAATAAATTCTAATAATTTATAATAATATAAATAATATATTTAATATTAATATATTATGCATAAAATATATTAATATTTTATAAATAATTAAACATTTATTATATATTTTTAATATATAATAAACATTAAAAATTTCATTTTATATATATATATATATATATATATATATATATATATATATCTACTGGGTTTGTTATTGTAATAGTTGTACCTCTCATTCTTTGTTAACTTTACTCAGTAATAAATATATTGATATTCTATTGCTACTGTATAATATAATTGTATAATATATAATATAATACAAATATAATATAATATAATAATATAATATAATACAAATATGTATAAATGTTTAATGATTACTTTTGATAGTATGCAATGAAAAGAGCAAGAGAAACAGATCGTTGGACCACTAGTTATAAATATTTAAGTGCTCTTAAAGGGGTGGGAAGTATGTAGATAGGAGTTACATTTATACGTAAAAGCCTGTTGTGTATGCAAATGGGAAGAAAAGAAGGCCAAAAATATTCACTAACTCTATATTGAAATTACTATGTTTCAGTTGTTAATTAACAATAAAACACCAGTGATATATTTAAAAGTGTATTATTTTTAATAAAGATAATATTTTAGTATGTTATGTAAATTGATACAGCTTAACACTATTATTTTAACAATTTGTAAGTTTGCAAAATAAAAACAAACTTGTGGTAGCGTAGACAAACGAGTGTAGCATATAGAATATATCATTTGTAATGTAAATAGGCCACGCCATTATGGACCTTATCTCAAAGTGAGGTTTGCTGTCTAATGTAAACCTTCCTTTGATATGTCCAGTCCAACATCTACGTCCTTTAGGATTACGTCGTCTGCGTTGGATCTATATTACTTTCCTATCACAGAGTCCGAAGCTGTAACTAAATTATTTTAGTGTTTGTTAAAAAAATAAAGTACAAACATTCAGGTATAATTTTTATTAAAAGATCATTCATTTCGGATGAAGATTATTAATAGTTACGTGCATGCATGTGAATATTTTTGCAAAAAAAAAATAATACCAATGTAAAACAAGCAGCAACTAAAATTTTAATAAATGAATTCTAAGAAGATGAAGTTATTTTTAATAGTGTCAATATTTGTTGAAGAATTTTTTGAAAGTAACATGTGCACATTTCATTTTTAGTTTTGATACATTTTTTCTCTGCAGAGAATTTATTTGTTGATTGGATCCATGAGGGGTGTAAAACATAAAATTTTTGTTTACCTTTTGCCCAAATAAAGATCTGTTTGTTTATAAATATTTTTGAACAATTGTTGCGTGTACTATGAAACATTTAGTATTGAATAATTAGGTGAAATAAGTATTGTTATTATTTTAGTATTTTAGTATTGTTACTGTGCGCAGCGTGGTGAAGTACATACAGTATTTTCTTGTCACTACTGTAGATTCAGGAAGCTAATTTACTACATATGTAAATAGCATATCGTTGGATAATTACAATTATAATGTTACAATAGTGTTATTTATATTATGGAAAGAGAGTATAAACACTGAACAAACGTTGAATGGTAGATCCCAAACAAAGTGTTTGATGTGGTGAATTATATTATAGGCACAATCATTTGTTTTTGAAGCAATATGCAATAATTTGATGTGTCTTCCATTTAACACATGTTTTCATGTAAATGTTTTTCAGACTGTGAGTTCACCTAAAAGGTTAGATTTTATATCAAACTGATTTGTTTTTCTGGACTAATAGAAAATTCACATTTTCATGTCACTTAAATTAATTTCTGTCGTAATAAATATAATGAAAATTATTTAAAATAGTAAACTCATATTCAGATAGAGTTGTTATTATTATTATTTTATTTATTACACTTGGTAAATATTACAAATTGTATTCCAGTGTATTGTTATACAAAGATTCATTTACTGGTGGTAATAGATATAATTACTGATAAAAAGCAAATGAAACAAAGATAAAATTCAGTAATGTATGACAAAACACCCTTATGTACAAAAGTAATATAGCTTTGGGTATATTTCTATCAAATATATCAAAATAATAGGAAGCTGAAGTGGCTAAGATTTAAATTTTAAAATGTTCTTTCATGACTGTCTTTACGTTCATAAAGTAAACGAGACTTGGAATAAAAATAACGAGAAAAAAATTATTATAATAAATTAAATGTTATGGGGCGTACTTAGGGATCACGTATTACTTAACATTGCCTTGATTGGCCCTAAACAATAAACTAGAAGAGTAAATCGATGCAGTCAGTAGTCTTGAGGTTGATTCTTATCTCTATTTATTATAATAAATTAAATGTTATGGGGCGTACTTAGGGATCACATATTTACTTAACATTGCCTTGATTGGCCCTAAACAATAAACTAGAAGAGTAAATCGATGCAGTCAGTAGTCTTGAGGTTGATTCTTATCTCTATTTATTATAGTAAATTAAATGTTATGGGGCGTAATTAGGGATCACGTATTTACTTAACATTGCCTTGATTGGCCCTAAACAATAAACTAGAAGAGTAAATCGATGCAGTCAGTAGTCTTGAGGTTGATTCTTTTCTCTATTTATTATAATAAATTAAATGTTATGGGGCGTACTTAGGGATCACGTATTTACTTAACATTGCCTTGATTGGCCCTAAACAATAAACTAGAAGAGTAAATCGATGCAGTCAGTAGTCTTGAGGTTGATTCTTTTCTCTATTTATTATAATAAATTAAATGTTATGGGGCGTACTTAGGGATCACGTATTTACTTAACATTGCCTTGATTGGCCCTAAACAATAAACTAGAAGAGTAAATCGATGCAGTCAGTAGTCTTGAGGTTGATTCTTTTCTCTATTTATTATAATAAATTAAATGTTATGGGGCGTACTTAGGGATCACGTATTTACTTAACATTGCCTTGATTGGCCCTAAACAATAAACTAGAAGAGTAAATCGATGCAGTCAGTAGTCTTGAGGTTGATTCTTTTCTCTATTTATTCTTTACTCTTTGCATATAATTTGACGTTATTTGAAATACAAACAACTAAAAATTGTTTAACAGTGAGAAACACTTAGTTAACGGATTTCATTGGCACTTACGAGAGGATAGCACTAACAAATTACAAGCGAAGTCAATTATATAATATTAATTTTTTATATTTATTTTAATCAAAATGATTTTTTCAGTATATATTGAAAAAAAATTACATTAAAAGATTAAAAATTTCTCACAACATTTGAAATAAAAATAACTAGCATATTTCTATAAACATTAGTACCCTATTTTCGGGTGCCATGTATATTACAATGAGTTTTAAATTTTACTAGATCTCACTAGATTTTACTTCTACCTCACTTAAATCTATAGCAACAAATAATATATATGTAATTAAAACTTCAACATTTTTACATTCATAATTAATTCATAGTCCCAAACCTTTACTGTCATTGATGATTATACAACACTTATTGTTTTAAATATTAATTCATGTAATGAAGAAAAACAAATATTTATATTCAATAAAGTTAAATAAAATTATTTTTTAAGACAAACTATCTTCTAAATAATGAAATTCTGAGAATTATTGACGATGAAGTTCTGTGTGCGTTTTAAATACATACTTAACTTTAAATAACACATCTATTCAATTTATTTCAAGGAGAGGAATGAATACACTGACTATTTAGGATAACACTTCTTTTAGATTTCTAAATTAAATGCTCAGAAGAATCGACAAAACTAATAAATTATTTGTCGTACGTAAACTATTAATGCAGGTTATAGCTGTCAAAAAACTATGTAATTTCAAGGAAGTTAGAAGGGACCATATTTTACAGACTGAGTTTCGATAAAAACGTGAAGGAAATGTATCATATCACTATAAGAGTTTTCCGACAAGATGGATATACTGTATATTAGATACCGATGACAGTATCGTACTGATCATGTGGAAAATATTTACACTCTTTACTTAAATGTTTTATCTAAGTAATATTTTAAAAATCAATTAAACTAATATGTAACATACTAATAAATGATCAATGCTTACATACAACATAATACATGTGTTATATCTTATACAGTTTTTATTTAAATTATGTTAAAGGAAAGTGTGGTAGAATAACTTTAAGGAATGATATTTTAAAAGAAAATGCGTCTGAAGACTAAAATTGGCCTGATGATAAAAAGTCAGTTACACTGTCAATTACTTTATAGACTTTGGCCGGAATGGTGAAACTTTTTTGTCTAATCTTTCTACAAATATTGATAAAAATATAAATACCCATTTGGATTGTAATACGTTAATTTGTCTTTATACTTACGTTACTACATTTCTTAATAAATTTATAATAAAGCAAAATACGAAAACTACTTGAGTAGTTAATTGATAATTACAATTATAATACCTAATTCATCTCCAGGCTGGTTACAAGGTGAGGAGATAATTTAGGCCGAGGCCGTACACAACATAAATCTTGGCTGAGGGTTGCCTCAAACCCCGAGGGTGTGGTTATGTCTCAGTGCCTTGCCACACAAACGACCCTCTAACCCTGACGACTGTATTGACCAGATAGCGGGGGTCACTTGTGAACTGAAGTACACTGCGAAGTAAAGATGTTGTAACTGGTGAAACATACTATTTCATACATTACAAAATAGTGTATGAAATAGTATTTTCGTTAATTTTAGAAGGACATGAGTTGTAACGTCTTGGTGTTGTTACTATAAAAGTCAGTTTCACGTTATATTTAACTCAATTAAATACTAGTAATGTAGGCTTTAAACTAACACTGGACCAAATGTCGGCACAAAGTAGCACATTGATGTAATCCAGCTACTTGGAGACAAGTGATTTGGTGCGTGTAGGCGATAGGTTACGTGATCGGTCCTCTTAATACATAAACAGCGTACGCTCAATTATTGCTATCGGCATGGACACTAAATAGGCCTGAGGTGTCTCTATATTTGGTGGTAGTCAAGGTCCGAGGCTGTAGAGGGAATATAACAGGCTTGTCAATTAGCTATAAATTAGACATTAGTACATGGTTCATATTCTACGTAAATATGTAGGTGCCTTAGTTGCCTTGGCCTTTAGACTCTTAGTTAATTTCCCGTTCAGAGAATAAGTCAAATTCAGCTAGTAACCAGCCTACGCAAGTCATCCACAGTCGCTCTACACTCATGCAATTATTCTTATTCACCTGAAATACGCACAAAGTTGTGATGGTATCTCATATCTAATAGGTGACATTCGACATTGTACAATTTTAAATACTATGTATTTACCAATTTACTTTGTTTTCGAACCGAAAAGATAACGTTTTGCTTTTGCTTTCAATCGTCTAGTTTTACCTATTAGTCAATATGACGATAGTAGAATAATCTTAATTTTAAAGAGCTATAACCTATTGAATCACATACCAAAATACAATTTAACATACCAGATAACTATCAAAATTAGTGATAAAAGAGTCATTGAACACAAAAGTATGGTGGTACTGTATTGACAAAAAAAGTATAATTGAACACAAACATTTATATTGAATAAACTAAAATTTTTATTTCAATTTTACTTTCATACTAAGTACTCATAAAGTTTTATTTTTAGGAGAGTTTTACCACAGTGGTTTCGTGAACATTTGAACGGTGCTCTATGTATATTATAGGCCTACATTTAAACTTGAATTCAGTCTGAACAAAATCTTGCCCATAAATTCACATTTTCAAACTATTGATTCACAGAAAAATAATTCTAACACTAGTTTCATTCTTACCATTAAGATAGGGATATAATTTAACCGTGATTGAAAATGGAATTCAATTTATTTTGTTTAGTGCTAGTTCAAGCATTTACCACAACTCCTGAATTATTTTATTTTGCACAAGACACATTTTAACTTTTCGAGTCCAGTGATCGGAATAGAAACGAAGGGTAGGCCTATGTCCTTCTCATAATACCCTCAAACTGGTGGGATATGTGGATACACTGTATACATTTTACCTTATAAATAAACATAGAGTTTAACTATAGTTATCTTACAAATTAATAAAATTAAAATATATATTCTTTTCATTCTATTTTATCAATAAAGTCGATAATTGATAGAAGTGAAGTGATAGTTCCTTATTTTTAACATATACATTAGCATTCAATCTAATTATTCAAATATTACTATTTTAATAAAAATAAACTACTAATATTTGTATTTAATTCGGTACAAGTGTAGCAGTTCTGTAGGTTAGTTTGAAGGTAAACATAAAATCGAATGTAGGCCTATCATTTATTTGAACAGTAATTGCGTCAATTAACATTAAATACCATATACAACATAAGCTTATTGCAAACTTAGTTTTTTATTCAATCAAAAAGCAAGTAGTTGTAGATTATTTTATAATATTTTGGCTTTTCAAATTTCCCAAATTAAGTAATGATTTTCACTAGTTATTATGAAATAAAAATGAGCCAAGGTCATGAAATATAATGTTAATTCATATGATTTAACATTACATCGTTATTTGTTTAATATAACTAAACATAAGCAATATTTTAATGCTCAATTCATAATAAAAGTAGGTTTTACAGTAATGTGTTTATATAGAGTAATTTGTTTGGATTTAAGAGCAGTAAAGTCATTATTAGAAATTACTTTTTAGAGAAAATAAACTATACTATTTCATATTATTGGGCAAATTTTACTACTACAAAGTCTAAAATTTTACATAAATTATAATATACTCTACTTTACTAATAGGCCATTATCTTCCTGAAACTCAATTCAATGAATAATTAGTTAGGGAGTTAACAAACATATCCCAATAAAATTCGACTGCCTTAAATGTAATAATTAGTTTATATACAGAGTATCTATATTTATAAGGATAGTAAGTTTAGAATGCATTCACATATACATTTTTATATTAAAATAAATAAATACGTTAAGGTTAATTTTAAAAATACTTGAATATTTCAATCAATACCACCGTATGTGTATGGGTGGGTGGATTGCTCAATACCAATGTACGTGTATAGAAGGGTGAGTGGGTTCATACCTTTGCCTGAGTATAGGTAAGTGGGTCAATAGGTGAATGGGTGAGTGAGTCATTACCACTGTGCGCGTTTGGATGGGTGGGTGAGTCAATACTATTATAGTGTATGGGAGGACGGGTTGGTCAATGCCACGTATTTGGGTAAATGGGTGGGTTGCTATTCAAATCCGCCTTCCAAAACACGTGCGGTGGTACTGACCCAACTGTCCTCCTATACCAAGCGGTGATACTTACCCACCCACTGTCCAATATTAGAGGTGTTGGAATTGACCCACCCACCCTACCAAGCACGTGTGGTAGTAGTGACCCAACCGCCCTGCCATACGAGTAGGAAAGGGCGAGTTACCCACTTACAGTACAGTACAATTTTCATAACCGTAGACTCAGCCGTGCACTACTAACCTAAACTAATGAATGTAGTCTGATGAGTCGTTCCTGCATCAAGTGACCTAATTTGAGCGAATTTTTGTAAGACGCAATTTACAAAGATACTCTTCCTATACTCTGGCCTACCGCCCTTCCGCAGCCCGAGTCTACCATTATAACTGAACTGTACCACTGTACGTGTAAAGGTGGGCGTGTTGGTCAATCCACTGAACGTGGTAAAAATAAAATTTTTTTCAAAATTCTCGTGTTTTTTTATTTATTAATTTTTATTTAGCGAGCAAAATTCACCCTTACACGTCTAGTAACCCTAACACGTCTATGTATTTGAGGTTGAGAGTTAGAAAGGACGTACTAGCTCTCCACCTTTCAAAGTAGAGTTGCTTTTCATTTCATTTCATAAAGCCTTGCTAAGACATTAAATTACTACATGATATACGAGGTTATGCTCCTATTTAGCCACCCTCCCCACCACTATTAACATAAAAAAAGGTTGCTGAACTGACTAAACTTAAAGGAAACATTATATAACAACTTTTTCTCAAGCATTATCGTAAAATGAGATAATCGTAGATTTTTTATTAAGTAATAAAGGAATTAACACTTTCAAATACAAACCAATTAAAACTAAATAAAAACTGGGGGATTATTTTTTTTTCGAAATATATCATTACATTATTAAGTCTTATTTAATTATAAATAGGGTCCTAATTAGAGTCTTAAATCAAACCAAAATATTGATTGTTTTTAAAATAATCTTTCACCAAATCATTTAAAATAAATGTTAACACTTCAATGCTATTATGTTAAAGCTACGATATTCTTATTTCTTACATGATGAACAGATGTATGAGTGCATAATAAATATATATTAATTAAAATATAATTTTCTTTTCTATAATTTAAATAAAAGTAAAACATAAAGTCTTTGTCAAACTGCTATAACGTATGTTAGTAAACTTGACCCTGTATAAATCAAAGAATAAGAAAACAGCAGTTGATAAAAAAATGTACAACATTTTATTTATATCATTGATTCAGCTTGGTCTTGGTAATATCTCAAACGTTTATCATGTGACTATTCAAAGACCTATATTCAAATATGAAATATGAAAAATAATTAAAATGTCTGTGTATTTATCACCAGAATTCCTACAAACAAGTCTTAATAATATTATTTGATTAAAAATATAAAAAAGTACTCATATAAAAAAAGAATACCATCTAGAGCAGACAAAAACACAAATATAAAAACATACGAGGTAAAGGTTGGAGATGAAAAGTTTGGTACTTAAGAACAATAGTGTCAGAAAAATATGAGATAACCCAGAGAAAGCTCCGGTTTTAAGAAGACAGGTTGTCTGAAGAGACAATTTCAACAACAAAAGACTGAGGGTTTCATTGTTTGTTATCGCCGTTTCCTGTGTTTTATAATGCTGACTGTATTCATTTTCTTCTATTATTCAAAAATAAACATCCAAATAAGGTTTACACTAGACATTTAGTAATTATTTTACCCATTAAAATAATGTTTAGGTGTCACAGTTTTACCATAAACATAGAATTTCAACAATTCTTTCTTTCATGTACTAAATCAATTACTAAAATAAAATTAAAGTGGAATAATTGAGAACAATTGTTGTAATTAGTTGTGTTTTATGGAACCTATACTATTTAACGTATATAAAAACGAAACAGTGCAAAATGAACACTCAGAACAATTAAGAGACTAATTTATAGTTTCTACATATATTATGTATAAGTATTTTTTTATGATATCAACTGATAAAGAAATAATATACAGAAGTAAAAAGTATATACTTTCATAATAATTTTTCATGAATATAGCCTTTTTGAAAATTTAACTATTTAGAGTTACTATTAGACCTTTTTATAATAGATGAGCTATCTTTAATAATATATATATATTTGAAGCATTTTTTTATCTAGTACACATGGTTTGGGCGTAATATCTCTTTTAATTTTTATATCATTGTGGTAACTCAGAGGACTAAGGCATCGGACTTGGAGGCCAATGTTCAAGATTCGTATCCCCAACTGAGCTAACAGTTTTTACTTTACTCATTGAATTAAAGCCACGCACATGCCTGTAGGCCCATGTAAACTGTTCAGTGAAGTTTCAAATAATCTATTACGTTATTGACAGTAAAACTACGAATGAGAAATTATAAGTAAAGACTGTACCAAATATTTATTTGTTATTGTAATGTTTATTTTAGTAAAAATACTCAATTAATTTTTTACAAATAAAAAATAATACAGATTTGAGAAAAGAGTACATAAATAACAAAATACTATAAGGATGGACATAAATAAGGTCATTAATAACTACTCGAGGTATTGTCTTTGAGATTGACGTTCATTAATTGATGCATCAACAAACTAATTAAAAGTATAAAGTTCCTGAAAAGAAATGTAACAACAATGTAAATGTCAGGCTGTTACTCTTAAGTTATAAATGTATTAATTGTACAAAGAGGTGTTAAGTTTTTTGATTTTTATTTTTATAACTGGACCATTAACAACTATATTATCAGAAAACTAAAATATTACACTGAAAATTTACGTAGGAAGTTAGATTTATCCTATCCTTGCAGATGAAGCCACTTTATGGATAAATTCGGATTTAAACATTTATTTCTAAATGGTCCACTGAAAATCTCTTCAGCTCAATGCAGGCAAGTGCAACATAGTTTAGACCCTTTAGGGGAGGGTTGTGGGTTTCGTGATGGTTGAGGAGCGTATAACTGTGTGTGGAAAGGCCAGTACACTTGGTGTATTGGGTATATTTTTAATATGCTTCAGTACCGAGGTCAGTCTTCCAGTACAGCCACCATTACCAGCATTTGCGTTTTTGGAATGTGATGCTGGAAGCTGGTCTGAGGAACTTAAGTCCCATGCTGTGCAGTGATCTGCCCGAGGACCTTAAATCACAGCCGTGTCCTAGGTTAAAAAAATGAAATTTATTGCGAGCAAAGAAATAAAAACTGGATCTTACTGACTGAAAATGTTCATTTTAAAATACATACACTTGAGTGCATGAAATAATATATTTAATTTTATGTTTCAAAAACTAGTCTTTTATAAAACAGATATGTATATGAAAAACACTCGCAGCACTAGCAGTAAAAGTTTTTTTTATTTCTTTATTAATTTGTTGTTCAGAAAGATAGCTCAAAATGTCACATTTGCATGCGGACTGTTGAATTGTTTAATACCTTTTTGGAATTTCACGCATGAAAGGAAATGGCCTAATGATAGGACTAATTTGCGAGTTGAAATTAGTATTAACTAACTTAACGTGATAATACAGTTATAAAAGTCGGTTTGAGTTAGGCTGTGCCTCGTAAACCTTACTGACTGGTTTAGTACGTACTCAGGAATAATAAGGGTATTTGTAGGTTACTATACTGGCCTAAGAGAAATTAAATAAAATAACAAACATAAATATTTATTTGTTTGTTACCTATTGGTTCATGTAAATGGTCTTAGCTAACTATTTAAATCAATTTTTAAAATATTTTTTCTCATTGAAAAATGACATAAGCAGGTTTGTTTGCAATTAATCAGATGAAATAATCAAATAGTAATTTCATATAATGAAACAATATCAGTGTTTTCCTTTAGCTTTTCGACTGTTTTCCTACTGGTTCCACAAATAAATGAAGTCCATTTGATTTAATATTTTTATAAACACAGTGTGATGAAATCAATAATATTACATCTGTGAATTATTGCTTTTAGTGTATAATATTATGTTATGCTTCTGGGAACATTTTACAATATGCCGAAATAATTATTACAACACATGTAATGCTAATTGGAATCAAATACACTAACATGCTGATTGTATAGTTTTGACTACTTAAAAATGTTAATTATATATTTTTAAGTAAACCTTTATGTCTTAATATTTCTACATATTTGTTCCTCTGCTTCTATGGTTCTTAATTTGATATTGCTTCGTGTAATTATGTTCTGTTGCCATCTTGGAGCTAAACTAAACTACTAGATGATACTATTAAACTGTTTGGCACATTTTTTAATCAGCTTTAATTGTCCATTCTTTAGGCATTAACATTTATTTCCTTAGCATTTTGGTAATTTACCTTCAATAGTTTGTTTTTAAACATGTTATTACTATTTTGATCTGTGTACAAATCGAGTATTTTGCCAAATACTACAGATAGAATAAAAACAGAGATTAAATATAATAACTGCCAGCTTTATATTCACTAACACACCTTGTATTGTAGATGACTAGGCCCTTAAGTTTTTAAGGTATCCCTTCCAGTAATACCAAACTGTCTGTTGGGTAATTTCAATGGTGGCTTATTAATGGTTATTTTAGTGTAAGGAATGTCGTATATGCTTTCCGGCTTCCTTAGCCTCGAACTAGATACAGCATACATGTAAAATTAAAGTGTTTTGTAATTATCATGTTTATTTTGACATTGTTTCTTCAAAATTAGGATTTATTATTGATATTATTTTTATGTTGTATGTATTGTATAATTTAGAATTATGTAATAGGTTGAAAGTCTGTAAACATTTATTTTGAGAGGCCTGTTCTTACGAACTTTCTTTCTTTTTATTTGTATGGTAAATCAAATTTATTTAAATTAGGCTACTTTTATACGGGAGGAGTTTCATATCTCTCAAATCTTCTTGTAGTTAAAAAACACTAAATCGTAATCGTTGGAAAAGTGAAACTAAATCGTATGTCTCAATCTATATAATGAATGTCAAATATTATTTTAGTTAAGTTATTTATGTTTTTTTTTTAATTAACATAGTTATATCAGGATATAACTCAGGGTACATCACAGTTACGAATTCCTCCACATTTATTTACAATTAATGTTTAGGTTAGAAGATATATCTTGTACTGAAATATAATTCACGGTAGCTGCCATTACTGGCTCAAGGGGGCCACATAACAATCATCCCTCCTCCCTGTACAGGATAGGTTTACAACCGGAGGGGTCATATGACATAATACTGCTCTGCTTACTGACAGTGTAATTTAGGTCACCAGTAAATGAACCGTTATAAGAGTACTGTAATAACCTGTAGGACTTACATACTAATATTTTTCATAATGAATTCTAATAAATAAAATTATAATTTTAAGCGAGGCTCACGAGATAGAAAATATTTATAATATAATCTTTAATGAGGAGACAGCTCCTTTGCTCGGTCCACTTAAGACCCAATATGGTGTCCACTCAATAGTTTCCATTAATGAACACTACTATAGTACTCTGGGGTGTATATGTGGGGTAGTAGTCAGGATCAAGATGTCAGTCAAGGGGAAAACTGAGTAAGGTTGTCAATTAGCTTAGCTGGAAGTCAGAACAAAACAACGTGATTCGGACTCTACGTTAAGTTGTAGCTTTATTAATGGCCATTGGGCTATTAATAAATGGTTGTTTGTGAGAAATAGTCGACTTAAGTTATTGACAATATGTTTATTCGTTTAACTACCTTAATAAAAATCATTCACCCCTCATATTCGCCCATATATCTACGGTCGGCGTCTCAGTAATGAACAATGTTTGTAATAGTTTTATATAACTTATTTCAAAGATATAAATCAAGGAAAAGTAACCGGTGTGGAGAGTGATACAATTAAATTGTAGAAAGTTTATTTTTCTTTAGAAACACAAACAACAGTTAGATCAGTAGGTTTGGTTTAATTTGTAAAAAAATAAAACTGTCCATTTTTAAGTAAACAATTAAACTTATTAAGTCTCCATAACCCAATAATTTTTAATTCAGAGATGAATTTATATCACAGAGAATAAACGCCACAAATGTGAACTTCCTGTTGACAAAAGAATCAAAGTACTAACCTTAAAAAGGTTATAAGAGTTATTTAAACAGACGTTTGCTATAAGTAATATGATACAGGAGTTATATTTCTTGCTTTCCTCCTGGTGTCATTGTAACTAAATCTCATCATACTACGAGCATCATTATAAAACTACAATGTTCTTTAAAATGTTAGTGCAATGACAGACTAAAATGAAACAAACTTATCTTTAGCTTTGAACTGGATCATAATGTCTTTTTATTTTTACATTTTCACAGTATATAATGCTCTTATATGTATAAAGACAATTGTTATTTCTCAATTTGCTTATTTTGAAGAATTATTTTATTTTTTAATTTTCTTAATTATACGGAAAATTAACTCTGTTATTTTGTTCCATACTTTAAAAGTAGAGGGGAAGGCGGGTTTTAAGACACCCCATTATGAGTTTTCGTCATGCGATGAGTCGAGGGTGGGGGAAAGTCACGTGACCGTTAGTAGAGGGGAAAGGCGGGTTTTAAGACTCCCCATGATGAGTTTTCGCCATACGATGAATCGAGGGTGGGGGGAAGTCACGTGACCACCCCGGATCCAAGATGGTGGCCGGACACAGTGCTACCAACTTCCCCTCCCAAAATTCCCAAATTTCCCTCAAATTCCCTTGTCATACTATACACTCCTAACCTAACCCTTCCCTTGTTATACTATATAAAATACACTCCTAACCTAACTTTTCCCTTGTTATACTATATAAAATACACTCCTAACCTAACCTTTCCCTTGTTATACTATATAAAATACACTCTTAACCTAACCCCCTCGTTATACTATATAAAATGCACTTTTTCTAAAATGGAGGCCTTTCCCTCCGGGTACTTCCGGCGACCGTCGGCTACCTTTGTACGCGTCGGCTGCTGGTCTGACGCGCAAGTGCGGGGACTTGCTACATTGAACAGCTTTACTCTGTGGATTATTTCATATATACAATATATCAAATGCAATATTTGATATATACACTATAACAGATGCAATATGTCATATATACACTATAACAAATGTCACAGCCGTGGCTGACGCACATGCGTGGGGACTTTACCATTGTGGCGGCCCCGGAACCAAGATAGCGGCCGGACACAGTGCTACCAACTTTCCCTCCCAAAATTCCCAAATTTCCCTCAAATTCCCTTGTTATACTATACACTCCTAACCTAAGCCTTACCTTGTTATACTATATAAAATACACTCCTAACCTAACCTTTCTCTTGTTATACTATATAAAATACACTCTTAACCTAACCCTACCCTCGTTATACTATATAAAATGCACTTTTTCCAAGATGGTGGCCTTTCCCTTCGGGTACTTCTGGCGACCGTTGGCTACCTTTGTACGCGTCGGCTGCTGGTCTGACGCGCAAGCGCGGGGACTTGCTACATTGAACAGCTGTACTCTGTGGATTATTTCATATATACAATATATCAAATGCAATATTTAATATATACACTATAACAGATGCAATATGTCATATATACACTATAACAAATGTCACAGCCGTGGCTAACGCACATGCGCGGGGACTTTACCATTGTGGCGGCCCCGGAACCTAGATGGTGGCCGGACACAGTGCTACCACCTTCCCCTCCCGGAATTCCCGAATATCCCTCCAAATTTCCTCGTTACCGCGTGACCTCCCCCGGATCCAAGATGCTGGCCCACCAAATTCCCAACCTGTCCGAGACATTAAAATCTCTCCTCATTCTCCCTCCAAGCAAATGCACACTATAATAAATGTGTTTGCCTGCAGCCTTATCGAAGTACGTATAGTGTCGTCAACCTACAGGCGTAACTACTACAGCATGTACAAACATATTACGTAGATACTCACCCTGTATGGTCGGTAGAGTTTTAGTACAAAAGCCTCTGAAGGAACGTCAACCTCCTCTACCAGCTCAGAGGTCACTCTTTGATTTTTAAGAGTAAACAAAGAGGCTCCCAAATGTCTAGACCATAAACCCCTGTGGTACGGAGAAAAAAACCATGTAATAAGCCCCAAACATCGCTCATTACGTTGGTAGACACTCTGCTACCTTCCATAGAGATTTACTTTAGGTGTTTATAGTAAATCTCGTAGGCCATGTAACTTGCGAACAAGATACACTGTATGAAAATCAATGGGATGCAGTGTCTTTTCCTGTCTTCTTCAAATGCTTTTCAGCACCTGCAGTCGTGTACTTTATTTTCTGATGTTTTGAAACATTTACATCTCTTGCAGCAATGCTCCATCTTTCTGAAACAATAACATTACACATAAAAAACATATAATAAAATAATTCCTACAAGTACTTTTCCCTCAAGTAACATACGTACCTTAAAAATGTGTACAGCAGACGTTTACCCCACTTCTTTGATCAGTACCAAGCTATTCGGTATTGATTCCCCTCATGCAAAGTGTCGATGTATCTTCTAGGTAGAAACACCTTCATGTCCTCCTCCAAATGCGGATCAAACAGTATCGCAACGAGAGTATCACTGTATATCGTATTTATGCGTGTAATACTTTAGACTGGATACTGGACGTTGGATGACAAATCTCCAACCTTGACAGTAATTTAATTCATCGGAGTAGCAGCGTTGAAAAGTTCGACAAAAGATGCCATGATAGACTGAGAAGAAAAGTCGAAAGACGAGTCTTTTTATACTCTCTGTTGACCTTGAGAGCCATTGCGTGTTAGGATTATTGTGCCTCCTTCCTCAATAGGCCTATGCACGAGTCGTAACGCTTGTCCTTGCATTCCCAGACAGGGCGTTGTCCGTCTAGACAGGGCGTGATCTCTGCATCAAACTGCACGCAGGTGACCTCGCATTCGCAGACAGGACGTTGCCTGTCTAGACAAAGCTTGACTTGACAGCCATAACCTTAATCTGACCAAAGTTTCCACACCACCCAAGAGGTAGGGTCTGAGCGTACTTTTTATCATAGTGGGTGTCCTCAGTAGGCATAATTCCACTTAACTTTTTGTAACCTGCCCCAACCATCGCAAGCTACGGTGGTAGCCACTCCATAACAAATTTGCTACCTCCCAGTATACTTTTTTTACTTTCTTTTTTTTTCTCTTTTGTAAGTCCCCTGTAAGCCAACTGTATTACTTTACATGATAAAGTCATACATCAACACGCAGCCTACAAGCGATTTTACTTTATTTATATAAATATTTTTTTCTTGTTACTAGAATATCCCTTACTCACACCCTGGACTTAAAGAGTTTAGGCCAGCCATAGAGTGTTACACACATCCAAATACATGTACCGAACGAGGGCCCGGACTGCGACTCAAGGTCTTACGGGGTTTAGCCTAGCCCAAAGTTGCAGGACAGCCTCAGAACTTATGTGCTTTACGCCTGCCTTAGAGAACAGTCGGGCGATTTTTTATTGAATTTGGGCCACCCTCACCTTGACGTTACGGTATTTTACACACATTCATACAGAGATAGGGATACTATAGGAACAATTTTCATCCAACTTTTTATAGTAAAACTGAGCACTTACTAAGGTGCACTTACCATCACTAGCATGTTGCGGTAAACAACAAGGTAAAAAAGTATACATTTTGGGAACTGTTCAAGACTCGTCGAGTTCCTGAATATTCCCATGAAATTTGGAAAGTAATAGATTTTTCTCCAACCCTTTGATACTATATCAAAAGATTTGAGTAAACTACGAACTAGTTTAAAGTTAAAAGGTACACATCCCTCCTCACAAAGTATTTCGTGAAACCTACGCTCACACCAATTGTTAGCTCTCCGAGTGGCACTATTCAACTTACTTTCAGGATAAGGAGACTTGAAAACTATATTTACATTTACAAAAGGGCCCACAATGACAAATTCTTTAAAGATAAATCTATTGCGATTGTCTTTGAACCCATGAAACTCCACCACAGCCGGTGTCGACAAGTTATGATCAACATACTGTGGGCTTTGTCTTCTTATACCAAACAATCTCGTCATGCAAATGGTTAGCATGCCAATCGTTTACTTGTTGTGGTGGGGGAACATAGACCGAATCACTACGCATAGCCCGATAAATGTGGTCAATTAGGTAAGGCTCGACACAGGTCAACTGTTCAATGTACCGTGAAATACAAGGCAATAAGACGACGAAATTCAACCATTCCTCTTTAGTGAAAAGTATAGCGGTTTAATTATCTCTGTCGAAAGGTTCCAAATGAGGTTTGTAGTAAATGTTACGGATAGTGTATTTAACGTCCACTTCAGTGAATCTATTTCGATCACCACTACCATTGTGGCACAGAGCATATGTAATTGAAGGTTCCGTTTCTTTCAACTTTGAGAATTGTGTGTTGTTTAGTAAAACGTATTTACGCATACCTTGCTTGTGAAACAATGCGCCCAAGTAAAATTCGTATTTTTTAAACAAGCCCACCGTAAAGATTTTTGTAAAATCCCAATTAAAATTATACGTTACCTTGAGAAATGCAGTAAGATCTTGTAGTACCATTACACTCCCTGTTGGATCATTCTAACCACAGACGGATCCGTCAATTGGACATATTTAGTAGTAGAAGCAGCAGCAGCAATGTCATCGCCAGTTTGAGTGGATAAGGTGTTCTTATCCATAAGAGGAAATTCCACAATGGAAATATCCTGTTCTGCTCCTGATGCCATTTCGGTGATAGGTAAAAAAGGATCAGTACTATCAACAGCACCAGTACTGATCCTTAGTACTGATCAATAGAATCTGAAACTGATTCCATGACGCTACACTGAAGACTGAGAGGACTGCACAATATTATGCCATTTAGTAATCGATTGGCGATGGTGGCGCTGATGGTGGGAATTCGTAGAAGCGGCCGCTGTAGTGACGCATTAGTGTACTCTATTGACCAGACCGGTAAGTGGGCTGTACTCAACCAGAGAGTTATGTATGATCAGACAGTAGGCAGTGGTCTTGACCGGAAACGCCTGTGAAGCCTCAAACTCCAAACGCAAGGCGACCAGTCCCGTTTTTAACGCTTCCGGCTGTTTGGAACAATCGATCACAAACAATGGAAATGTTCCTAAATCTATCTGACTCAAAAGCACACGAGTCAGATAGAAGGACTGGAATCTAGCGTACATCTCGTACATGAGTGAGATTTCACCACGCAAATTGTCATACGGATAGTACTGAGCGTTGAGAAACAATTTTTACATCAGTGAAATTGCACCTGTCGAAACCACTGTCAGATGCTTGGAAATTGTTACGTCTGTTTGTAGGGCCAATACTACGTAGCGGGGTTTTTCCAATTGCGACGAGGTTTTCACCGTCCATGATTGACGTGTAGTAGTGGGCAGTTGGGGGTATTCGTGTAGTTCCCAACTGTGAAACGGCATCTGTAAGATACGATCTTGATAGAGACTTTCGTTAGCGACAGTTTCATATCGTCGGAACATTTGACGTACGGTAAACGCCAAGTGATCTTGTCCACACCGATTTTGTAGTCGGAGAAATATTCTGGTGCATTTTCCTTCATCAGCGTCTTTGAAACTGGACGCCATCAGTAGGATCAATTCATGTTTCTGATTCACTATGATTCGTTGGTAGTCTTTGAAGAAGCCCATCAACATTTTTAGTGGTAGACAAAACGACAACTCAGTGACTGTGCCGAGTTGTCCGGCAACGAACCAGGCTGCATTCAACATCCGCTTCTCATCGTCCGGTGCTAGGCACAAAAGGTTACATATAGTGGATGTGACACCAACGTTTTTAGCACGATCTACAATCACACCGCCCAACTCGTAGCGTATTTCGTTGAACAGAAACGTAATACCGTTGTTTCTGCATTTCACCCTTGTGTCTTCTGTGACACCGTCTGCCTTGCTCAGTTTACCGTGCACGTAGAGGTAGCTTTCACACGGATAGGTGAACAAGTACTGTTGTTGAATGGCGATACGGACCTCATCGTTCGGATTAAATGTAGTCGACGTGAACGGTGTGTGACTACGATACTCGTACTCTACAATACGATCGTCAAATTTAGGTTTTGACTGTACGGCTAACATAACGGCTGCGAATGTGTTGTTGTTATACTAATACACGTAATCCCAAGGAGCGTAAGTACACTTTGTTTGTAGATGTTAACACTCGAACGCGTCGTTTACGACTGATCGGTTCGTCAGATCGTACACGTGCTATTGACGTACGTATATTGACTGTACAAGTAAACGTCACACAACACACAATTTATTACAATATAAGCACAAAATGTACAAATGTATTACAATACAAGTACAAAATGCACAAATATTATAGTGATCGATTTTGGTGAACCATCTTCCTCAGACCAGAGGGATTTACAAAAGTATTGAAGACACAAATGTTGACGCTGCCCCTACATTTGTGTCTCTGCTAGCTGAATACAAGGTAGTCATACTGGAAGTAGGGAAAAACATACTCGCGACTTTCAAACAGATCCATTCAGATTTTTTCCTTGTTCTTATCTCATACGTGGACAGAGCAAGACGATAGTACATGTGATACATGACCTCGCCTAAGGAGCTGACCAAATAACTGACGTTTACCACGTCTTTAAAGTATGCAGGGTCCGGTAGATTGGTTATGGTATTGCTTTTGGCATTCCAACTGACAATTTTCTATGACGTTCGTATTCCGACACCATTACTTTCTTTTCCATATATTTCACGTTGACTACTTCGTTAGCCTTCATCGGCTCACACACGTTTCTGATCACCTTATTTTTGGCATTATAATTATACATAGTTGCCGGGTCCTTGCTAAGTGCCATTCTGTCCACGTACTGTTTAGTGACCACATCACTCAATTGTTGTGGATCGCCCAGGTTTTTAATCAATCTACGTTTAGCGTTGAAATGAAAATTCTCTTGTTCCTCCACACCAAGGGTGGTCGTATCCACGTATCCCTTAGTGACCGCTACTGACGATTCCACGGGGTGTTGAACGTTCTTAATTTTCTTTTTTCTCACATTCATCACATTTCCGTCCTCGTACATGACACATTTGTCTTTTAGATATTACAAACTTACGGCATCGTTCAATTATGTAGGTGTAGCAATACTAGCGATCACTTTACCGTGTGCGTCGTACTTTGTTTTTGTCGTCGGATCTAACTTCAACGTAGAGTCTACGTACACTTTTAATGTACTCAGATTCACAGCGTCCAATTATTTGATCGGATTTGCTACATTAGAGTGTAGCTTTTCGTCTATATCGTAATCACCATTTTTTGTCAATTTTAATCCCTCTCCTGATGGACCTTTAACACCACCACCGACAGAGACTCCATTACGTCATTGTCAACACCACTGCTTAACTGAATATGACGACCGAACCTATCGACATACATTGCGTGACTGATTACAGTCGTAAAACGCTAAAGTCTTTTATAATACAGACTTCTTTTAGTTCTTCTAGTATGGCTACAATCTCATTGTCATGACCATTGCTACCTGCCGTTTTAGAGGCGATCAATAATCGTAACCTGCCCACCAATTCGTTGGCATTGTCCCAGTACCTATAATCCTTTTGCCCCTTACTGTTCCGTTTTAATTCCATCATCAACAGTCCTCGTCCACTACTCGTCTTAGATTGTTTTTCTGTCCTCAATGACAACGGTGATATGGGGCGTTCTGTAGATCTCTTTCTACTATGACTACGTCGATCATGACGCGTGGGTGAAGGAGACGATTCACGTGATATCTGTTTGATCACATCAAACCGTGCGTCCTATGTGGTTTTCGTTTGCGTGGTGGGATCATCTGTGATATAATCTTCACGTACTTATATCCTCTGTTAGACTTGACACGTGTTCCGTCTTCAATTTTATGTACCCTGGTCTGTATCAACATCTGTTTGTACGTGGTCAAATCGGTACTGTCGTAGATACGATCTGGTACCTTTTTAAAACTCAATTCATACAAACCAGGTGTCCCTTCGTATCGCAAGCCTTCAATTACTATATCATTAGCAATAATCGACAAAGGATGTAAACCCATCATCCATGTATCTCCATTATAGTTTATACCGTAAGTAAAGTCCACTTGATCGTGCGTATCGGTCTGTAGTAACTTTATAAATACGAAGCTAAATCATCAATACCGATTTCATCATCTGTCGAGGAGCCATATCTGGATTATGTTACGGCTGCTGTTCCCATCACATGGTCATCATCGTCCGGCTGCAAGTCGACCGCATCCCGTTCGTCTACTTTTGAGGACATGTCGTAATAATCCCATTTGGTCTCGTCATTATCCTCACCCTCTCTCTTTTCCCCCTTCTTCTCCCCTTCCTCATGTATACTCTCCGATTTCAGATGCGCTTATGTCTCCGCTTCCGTGCTTCCACTCTTCTCAACTTTGTTTTTTACAGTCTCCAATATTTCTTTCAATGGTTCGATCAATGGCTTAAACTGTGTCTCGAAAGCTCTGCGACTCTGTAGTATGTTCTGTTTTATGTCACGCAATTTCTTACGTACACTGTCACGCATCTTGGCCATATTTCGCACGAGACGTTCTTGTTGTTGTTTTAAATCAAACAATAATTGTTTTTGGTTTAAAACAATAAATAAATTGTTTTAAACCAAAATATTTATTGGTTTTTAAGGGATTCCGCAGCCCCTCCCCGATGCGGAAAGTGGTAGCCAACCATCTTCTTATTGCTACCTCCTGCACGTCTGTGCTCCCTTTTTTGAGTTGTTTTTATTTTTCATAAAAGGTGAAGGAAACTAGAGAATGAAAATTTTCCCGTAATCTCTTTTCTTGTGCTATGTGCTTTTCCATTTCTACATATGTAAGTTTCCGTACGACATTCCCTGTTGTAACGGATTCCACGTACAAAATTTTTTAGGTCCATCCAATCCACAGTGTCAAGGTATGCCTGAAGATAATCCTGTTCAGAACTGTTTCCGACTGCCATCTTGGATCCGAGGTGGTTACGTGACTTTCCCCCACCCTCGACTTATCGTATGGTGAGAACTCATCATGGGCGTCTTAAAACCCACCTTTCCCCTCTACTTTTATATTTTCTCATTAGTTAAATCGATCATATTTAAATTATGGCAACAGCTACCTACAAGGACGACGGCAAAAAAATGTGTAACTGTTTTTAAGCTTATGGTTATAACTTTATTTGATATATTGTTTGATTTTACATTGATTGAAAAACCTGGTAGGCCTATACTGTACTTTTATGAGGATCAGGGATCAAAACATTGAAGATAATGAATGACCTTAGAGACTTATATATAATGGCCTTGGGGAAGAAATATATTGTTACAAACCAAAAATATTATAATTTATGTTATATTCATTACCTAATTAGGGTTCTTTTAAATTTAAAATTATAATGGCTGAACTACCATTGTATAAACTAAATAAATGTTCAACAGTTAAGTAAATGTAGAAACAAAAATATGATGGAATACGCCATAAGGATGAATTATTACTACCAACAACAAAATATAATATTTTAATGTTGGCCCTAGATTTATTAAAATCATACTTCCGTATGTATGTGTACATTAGACTTGAGAAATAGAAAATGGATTCACAACATTGAATTTATTGCAAGAGTGTTTTAGTAGTTCATAAAATTGAAAACGAGAACAAGGAATTTCGAGCATTTCCCGATCTACCTACATTTCATAAAATAAAATAAACGTCAGTGCTGGAAAGGTGCTATCATGATCAGCTGATTAATATACAATTTATATCCAAATTATATCATATAAGTTTATTATTGGGACCAGATGATTGTTCGTATACCTTAAAACAACTTTAAGTTACTTTATTTCAGATGAAAAGCGTGTACGGGTGTGGCTAGTAGGCCTAATAATTTAAAACAAATGGTGGTTTGCATTTTGTTATTTTTTCATAAATACGAAATTCTTCCTGCTCTATCGATAGAGTGTCGTATGTCATAAATTATTAAGTTTCTGTAACATAAACTCGTTAGATTCATAGTACACGTTTTAGAGTAGAAACATAATTGTTTTATGGTATGATAATAGAAAATCAATCCTTGGTCAATTCAGTTTCAGTATACACATTCTTCACGTATATTTTAGTGTATTTGTAAGGTAAACAGTAAAATATATGTTCATTATAATGTTCAATTATTTTAAAACCATTACCATTCATTGTTAACCAGGTTACAAATAAAAAACCTCCTTAGAGCCAAGAAAACTTTCGTAACGAATCTTAAAAGCAGCTAACTTGGTAATTGAATATCTCTCGCAGTTCATAACAATAAAACCTCTATTTCATTCTTCCTTTACCCTTAGTATTAATTTGTGTTTATTTTCTTTGTAAAAGGAATTTATTGATGATAAAATACAACACAAAGAAAACTAAATTAAAAAAAAAATATACATTATGTAATGTGAATTTTGTTTTTAATTTATATGATAAGTATATGCAGGTCATCAGTTTCCTAGTTATGCTAATTTAATAATTTGTATATTTTTATCAGTAATATTCACCTACTACTGTACTGGTTCGCCCCCTTACTCTGTCTGATTAAGTTCCTCGCACAGATCAATAGTCTATGAGGAATGGGCAGAGGTTAAGGAGGTTGGCCTCTCCTTAAAAAAAAAAACTATGTTTATATTTTATGCGATATTCAAAATGTGTATTTTATTTATATTACAGACTCGTGTATTTTATTTATAAGTATGGAAAAATTATATCAATTCAATACTACATTCTTACTAACATTCTTACTAAGGATTTGTTTTAAATTTACGTTCTAGACTTAACTTTCTTTATATGTGGATTTAAATTTGTTTAAATTATTTTTTGCACATTATTTTGTTTTACAATGTCATTATACGTAAACTGTACTTGTACAAAGATGGGTGAAGCAAAGATTATCTATAGATAAAGATGGGTGGGAAGGCTTAGATCATGGTAGATGCCTTTAAAATATCATCAACAAGGGAGAAATATGTTCAATGTAAGCGAGTATGCATAGTCAAAACAGGTTACCTTGATTATTATAAAATTGTCAGTTAAAATAATGTTGCCCATTTATAAACAATTGATAATTTTGTTTTACAAATACGGCGATTACTTCTTTTGTAACTTATTTTATGGTTATGAAATAAAATATTATTTTTATTACATGTATTGAAAGTTAATTTTTAGTACAATATGTTAAATACTGTTTATTAATGATTGGAGAATATTTCGGACATTTTTAACACTTCAAATGTTTAAAAAGCACGCACAAACCGTTTCAACAGGTAGAAAGCTTCTATCTTCTTTAAATAAGGCAGGACTTTTACTTGTTTCCACGTTGTTTGGTAAATATATTTGAAAATTCTAACACTTGATATGTTAGAAATCTCAAATATATTTACCAGTCTTGAAAAATCAATCCAATGCTAGCAGAAAACATTCAAACGACTGGTTATTTGTTTATTTACACACATTAACAGTTTGCTTCTGCCTCTAATACCATCGGCCATGTTATATTGTTCGGACATACATTATATAGTAAACGATCTTTAATAGTGTAAAATGTCAATCAGTTATCAACATTATACAGTTACGCACTTATCTTAGCACTTTATCTTACTTATTTGTCTTACATGTGGAGTCATTTCATGTCAAATCTAAAGATATTTGTCTCATTATACATGTGAGTTTATAAAAAAAAATTCACGTGATCCTACCGGGCCTCACTTTACCATGCACTTTAATATGAAATGAAAAATAAATTATTCTACAAATCGAAACAAATAATTAAAACAACAAAATCTTCAAAGTTCATCATTTTTATTTTTGTGTTATCATTCCTTAAATTGTTTATTTGTACATCATTTTGTAAAAAAAATATTTTTATAAAAATATATTTTTAAAATCTTTTAACAATATACTATTTAAATATGTTTCTATGTATGTTTATAATAGTCCTACGTATATACTGGTGGTAAGTATTAATATTTGAAGTTCTCATAGATCAGCCAAAACCAAACCATGAAATGTTTTGGGTTTGCAGTAAGGTTACAAAAACATATAACTTAATTTGGTTATCCTAATAACATATTAGAGTTAATCACAGTCCAATATAATAAAATAAAACAACTTAATTAACAGGTAAATATGATTTTCTTATTCTATAATCATCGAAACTTTTTAACCCGAAAACACTAAATTATTCAAAATTATATATGTTTAGCTAAAAACATCCAAAATTATTTAGATGTTAACGATAAAATTTCATACTACAAAGCTGAAAATGAAACAAAAAGTGAAGTATATTTCTTTTGAATCCCTTACTTTCATCACCCCTAAGCCTGACCAATAGAAGTAATTTGAAGCCAGGGAGGAACATCATAAATGTTCTTGCTCGTTTTGGAAAAGTGTTATGCAACATACAAAAATACTTTTTTATTTTATAGCTTTTATGCAAGTGTAAATATTGCTATTTAGCAGGTGAGGGAGAGTTTTAAAATTTAACACCATATTTTCAAAATTAAAATAATATTTAATTGTTTGATATTAATAATTTGTGTACTTTATTTAATTGGTATAAATAAAGTAATATTTCCACTTCTTTTCAAAATACTTGACTAAATTATCTAACCAAAAATTAAAACCAAACCAAACCACTTTTACAGTAATATGAAAGAATAATAGCAATTTAAGTTCTTCGTAATATTTGAGATTAGATCAACTTCTGATATTATTTACTTAATATAGTTACAATAACATTTGTATAGCTTTGTAAAAATAGTTATTTTGATTTTTTTAAATTTCTCTTTTCATTAACAAAATCTGATTTCTGGTAAAAAATTATCAATATCTCGCTAGAAGAGCGGCACTTAAAAATACAAGAAAACTAAAAATATTATTTTGTTTTGGTGTGAAATTCTAAAGGGAAAGAAGCTAACAGCAAGAAAGTAAAAAGCTAAAAGAAAGTCAAACTTACTTTGCTTCTAGAGAACATTCGAGTGAAAATCCAAAGGTCTGCCAGATACGTAAACAACGCGCACACAATCGAACAGCCACTCACACTGCGGCACCTCACAACTTTTAAAAACCTTCCCGTAAGTAAAAAGGAAATGTAGGACAGTTTAAAAATGCAGTGAACACAACTTAAGTAAAAAGTGGCGGCGAAACGGGACGAGAAAACCGTTGCATAACCTATTTACGGGGACTCCCCTCTACACAAAATTGCCTCGAAACAAAAAAAAGGGATGAAAAACGGACAGTTTTAGGAGGAAGAAAACGCAACAACCTGTAAATTGCAGAAAACATGTCGATCCTCCGACTCGACAGTAAAGTATTTTGTCTAAAGAAATATTAGTTGTTTATTACTATTAGCAAAAATCTATTTTTTTATTTGAGGGGGTAAGATTCTAAATTTTTATAAAAAAACTGCTAAATGTAGAGTTTGAACAAATGTTCTATTGCAAGTACTTTTACTAATATTAATTTTTTTCTAAAACTAATGTAACTAAGCATAACCACTTATTGAAGTAAAATATAACAAAAATAGTTTTATATTATTTAATAAAATATATTTTCTATAGTTCAAAAACATTTTGTAAGTTAGTTGTAAAGTGTTGGAGAGTCTACAGTCGTAACTCGTATTTGCATTATGATCCAAAAGCCATGTTGTGTAATATTTAACATAAAAATATGAAGTTATCTTCTGTCAAAAAGCTAAATATAATCCATCAATATATTTAAGACCTGCCTCATTAATTATACTTACGCTGACTAATCCCTCGTCAAAAGAGCACACAGGACATTTTGTTATATTTTGATACATTGTTTTGATATATTCCCCGTAATCTTTTGTCAATCCCCAATTATATTTTCAGTTGTTACATCTGCCCACACCACTTCGTAGGCGATTCATCAATGTCCATTGATACGAGAGAGGTTCATTCCACCTACTGGTATTGACGCATCGTTAATAACAAACCTATTTCGTCCATCAAAACTGTTCTACGCTATTGCCCAGCTACTGTTGGCTGAGAAATATTATCTGCTCAACTAAAAATCATTACATTAGGTGGGTTTTGAGATTTTAATCGTTTTGACGTGGGAGATCTTGTGTATTGGGAGGTGCGCGGGGCATTCAAGATCTTATTGCATTCTTTAAGTAGTGTCTCCTTATGTCTTATCTCTGAAGGAGCTATATTGCATAGTCAAAGGAGTAAAGTTGCCATGAACGTGCCACTAATAGCTCTCAAGACCCTATTAATTTTGACATTAATCGCTTTATATTAGTATGTACGCTGTTTAACCACTCGGTTAAAAGAAGCTGTACAAAGCAGTTGTATGCAGAACGCGTGCGTTAGCTCCCCAAGATATTCAATAAATGTGATGTTGTACATTTGTTCTGGTTTTGATTTTAGCAGATAATCACTTTTAACTCTCAGTGATCTATCTAACGTTACTCTCAGGCAATCAAGATGAACGCCATGATAGAGTTTTACATCGTTTAGGAACATGTTAAATTTTCGGTTAACCAGTCTATTACTTATGTGGAAGCCACTTCGGTCTTTGATGGGTAAGGATTTAGCTTCCAGGTTCTAAGGTATTTTTTTAGGGCTGCAAGGTCACATGTCAGTATTTATTTTTTTTTAAGAGAAGCCGATCTCCTTCTAACCCTTACTCTGCCCATTCCTCATAAAATATTGATCTGTGTGAAGAACTTATTCAGACAGAGTAAGGGGGTGAGCCATTACAGAATAAGGTGAACATTACTGATAAATCTTCCAGTTTAGGCCGGATTTGAACCAGCGCTATCTCTAACCTAAGTTCAAAGTCCTGACGCCTTAAACCGGTCGGCCACTGGCTCACCTATTCTTCGGTAGCCACGTTAGACAAAATTGGAGCAAATACAGACCCAAGTAGTAGACTATCCTTCAGCTGTAACAAATATACACTATCAAAAATACATTACTCTAATGTAGAAATACGTCTCCAGTGGAAATGTAGTAAGGGGTTTAGATTTAAATGTACGTTTTTAAGTTTAGATCAGTATTGTTTTGAGAATATTCTATACATACCTACTTGTTCTTGATAATTATTTCCCGTCAATCGTTCTGTCATCAACCTCCCTCTGAGACTAATGTTTCATAGATAAGAAACGCGTTACCGAGAGAGGGAAGCGCTTTTCATATTTACACTTTCCGAACATCTTAACCTTTAAAACCTTACCTGCCAAGCTGTTCTCCATTCAAAACTTATATTATGAGTACGTAAACTAATGAACGTTTATATAAAAAGAAAAATTTTTGACGTTGAGAGTATATATTTTTAAATTGTATTGTAACAAATGTGTTTGATAAGATTTAATAATGAAGTGTTGGTTTTAATTTAAACACTTGAATTTCCCATGAAGTTTATTTATATACAAAGCTAACGTATGTAGTCTCATAGTACATACATATTTTAGATAATGGTGTATATAGAATAATCATACTCTTACAACACAGGGATATCTAGTATACAAGGTGTCACAAAAGTCCCCCCCCCCCATCTAACGTTTGAAGAGAATGAAACAAACCAATATCCTTTGGAGGATAGTTATGTAATGACTGATGATGATTTTTGCGCTATATGAGAACTTAACTCATCAACCCAAAATGGGGGTTTGGGGTTGATCCAGTACAAAACTACAGCCTGTCGAAGGTTTCGCTAAAAAACAATGGTTTTATTGACTCATCTGTTCCGATTTATTCTTAATCTAAAATAATTAAAATTAACGTTAAAATCTTATCTTAGCCTATTTCCTGCTTTAATTCCAAAAGAGTTTTTTTATTGATTTTTAATGTAATTTTAGTTTAATTTTGACAGGCTGTAGTTTTGTACTCGATTGAGATAGAGACCCTTAATCTTAATGTTGGCCTTATGAAATGCCCTTATAACCTAACGACCCTCTCACAAACAGTGTCATCAGCCAGTTGAATTCTCAACTGTCCAGAACAGCCTTTAGGCCCAAACTTGCAGCATTAAAGTAATGGGGCTAGGCTAGTTGGACGTGAGTTTAGTTACACGGTCAAGTATTTAAATATACGCTGCTTTCAGTATCCTCATAGCCTGTGATCATTACAAAACAACTTTTTAGTTTTGTAGTTATTTGCAACGCTAGCACATCTGATCATTGGATCACTTAATCCAAAGTAAGAGGAAACAAAGTATGTCTTGAGCATAAACCATATTCTGTAACTCTTAGACGAATAGTCTCCTCTGAACCAGTGTGACCACGAAGCGCTCTGAGAAACATAATAAGTCGGTCATAGTAAGACGAGCAGGTCCACACACTTCCACTTTACACCCCCTGGGTAACTGCCACACAATCAATCCTGACGGCCTTGACTGCTGGATCTGTATTGAACCGGCCCCTATTCCAAAAATAGAGGTTTACTTTCGGTAATTCTAAACTAATTACATGTGAGAAGCACTCTGGTAATTAGAATACTTGGTGATTCACAAAACGAGGACCAAGTTCACACTTGCTTTTAAAACTACACAGTTTATTTGTTCAGAGAAAATAAAGTTGATTGTTTGTTTAAAGTTATTGTTTATTATTATTTAGTAGCAAGATAACTGAAAACTGTATAATAAACATAGATGATGGTAAATTATGAAGGTGTTAGCTAAATATTTATAAATATAATAGCTAAGACATATATTTTTGTCCATTGCTATTTTATTTTATTATTATTTACTTATGTGCACTATTAGAATATCTGAGGTATCAGTGAAGAATAATATGAAGAATAAGGTCAAATAGTGTGAAACTTAAGTTAAATATATTCTAAAAATAGATCTATCAGTGATTTTTTCAGCCAGTATAATCATTGACAATAAGCTTGAAAAGAATTCTCCAGCAAACGTTTTATATTAATTTTATGTACTTAAGCAAATGATTTCGGCTTGTATTTGTTTTTTATATACGTATCAATGTCTTCAACTCTGAAGAATATCTAACATTGTGTATTAATAATCGCATACATAAGTAGTTTTTATTAGAAATTATAAAATAATAATCATAAGACAAAGGAACTGTGATATGTGATAATAAACTTAATTATGAAAACTCTCCTTTTACAGAAGGGATATACCAAACTCATACCATGAATGTTGATACGAATAATAAAGATATGTGTGAACGAGAAGAAGGCACATAGTAAGGAAGGAAGAAGGAATACTGTGGGTTGAACTTCCTTCAAAGACCCCCATTGGTCAGGTTTGGAGCATTGATACTAAAAATAGTTGGGAGAGAGGACAGATAAAAATACAACAATGCCATTGAGAGAATAAAATGCTTAGTAAATTTTAGTAAAGATTTTGTAGTAGGCCTACTTTGAAATTTTAAAATGTACTATTAAAAACAAAGTCTCACTTAGTTGCTATAGTAACCATACTTAAATAAATGTATCTCCTGCTCGTATTTTGTAAAACATAACTTTTATATTACTGAGCCCTACAACATTATGTATCTTCACAAATGTCCATTATCCAAAGATAATCTTTTCTGATCTACTAAAGACTTACAAAAATAAGCATGACAGTTCAAATATTTCTTCTCGTGGATATATATATATATATATATATATATATATATATATTTATATATATATATATATATACATATATTATTAATTTATTTTCTTAATGGTTAAAGGTGACGATTATTTACAAAAGGTTTACGAAAATGACTTAATCATACATAATTGGAAAATACATTTTTATTATTCATAAAATAAGTAGATGTTTTTTTTCAACGACTAACAGATAGAATTCAAACTTAGAATAGCTTTCGTTTTTAAGTGTATTGCTACAAGGTCCCTGATCCATCGATCCTTTTGAACATAGTAGAATAATCCATTTCATAGTTTCAATTTATACATGTTTTTAAGTTTTAATGAAATTAATGTTTGATAAATTTCATAGTTAGTTGTTTCAATTATTAGTTATGCAATTGGTTTTTAACTTTTTTTATAATTATACTTTTTGTTCTACTCATACTTATGGAAATTTTGATTTGTGTGTGTTTTCCTAATCACTAGAATCATTGATTACTTGGAACTAATTAACAATTACATAGTTCATATTAAATTTTAAGTGTGTTTCGTCTATATTTAAATATTTAGCCTTTTTGCTGTAGTGTGTTTCAATTTCAATTATATTTTTAATTTTATACATAAGTATGGTTAAATTTATTTTACTCATATAATAATTTACAATTTTAATGAAAAATTCGTTATATATAATTTTTAAAACTTAAAATACAGTAATATTATAACATAAAATAGATATCGAAAATGACATTCTGGTCAATTCAGTATGTTTATTTTTAACTATTCTCAAATAAATAATAGGTCCAATAAGCTATTTAAAATAATAATATTATATAATATATATATAAAAGTAAATATATATAATGTTACGTCAATAGCTGGTAGCTATTCAACAGTAAATATAATTCTCATTTCTGTCGATATTAGTCCCACATGTGCAGATTCTAGTGTATTTTAATCTACAACAATCATGTAAACTTTGTATATTCAATTCAATCCCTTTATTTACACATATATTTAAATACATTTATGTATGTAGTAAATATGGTGTTTCATAGTGAAAATACTATACACTAAAATTATAACTAAAATTACTGACAGCTTAAATATAGATAATGAGTTGTAATTGAAAGTTAAATTTCATTAAGATATTTAAGAAGTTAATTTACTTTGTTCTTAACACAAGATTAGTTTAGTCCAAAAAGTAAATATTTAACACCTGTCAACTCGTGTGGGGTTTTAAAAACAATTTAGATTGTTTTTACAAAATCACTTTAACTAACATAAAAGTACAGAATATACATTAATTTACTTATAACGGTTAACGTTTCTGATACCTCAGGTTGTTAAAGTATCAGAAACGTGTAGTGTTTTGCTCATTACAATTCATTCCGTTTTTGAGATGTATATGTTTTAGTTTTACAAAAACACCTTTTTTAATATGCTTATTATTTATTACTAAATGTAAAATCGTTTAAAATATGTAAAAAAAGAAAGATAATTGTTTCCTCTTTTTTTAAAGCTATCACGCTTACATAAATGTAATGGTAATATTTTACTATGACCACGTTTACTGTCGAAATTACAGTAATTATTTTAAAGACGTATGTGAACAAATTAATACATATAAATAATAGTAAATTAATATTCAATCACATAAAGTTTTAAATGTCTTCCTTCGAGTTAAAAAAGCTTAAAATTACATTATATGTAATAACTAAAATTAATAACAATAAGTTAAATAGTATACAGTATATACATAGTTCAATACTTGAAGAGTCAAGAATAAAACAAAACAATATTATTAGTTAATAGCACTGCCTATTCAAACAATCAGAATGTCCAAAGCTATTCTTTTGCTCAACACATGCGTGTTTGCTGCTATCTAGCGGTGAATTGTATCAAATAAGTGCTTGGATGACTGTTGGGTGAACTATTAGTAAGTTATTTCAGTGTGTCTGTAGTGATACAGCTAAAGGATACCTCTGGTACTACATGTGAAAACCAAAAATAAACTTAGTTTCAACAAACATGAAACCCGGCTTTATGACACCCATATGAGCAGACAATATTGGTAATAGGGATGAATATAGGTGAATATTGTAGGCTAACCTATACAATAATATGAATATACTTTAGGTGTACAGTGGTACTGACCCACCCATACACAGTCAGTGGTCCATCCACACCCATCCATACACGTACTCACCCAGCTATCCATAAACATACAGTGGTACTGACTCACCCGCCCATCCTTACACGTACAGTGGTAGTGACTACTATTTGGAAAATGATAAACTTTGGCTAGAACTTTAATTGACATCCAAGTCAATTAACTTCAATACTACAAGTAATTTTTCGTTATTAATAGAGGGGTAATATATATATATCAAAACTAAGGCTGATCATTTTATTTCATCCAACAATACTTTTCTTCATATTCCACTGCTTAGGAAGGTAACAGAGTGTATACAATACAACAGAATAAATCCAATAATGGATTCTCTCTCGAGCAGCGCCAGAGTGTTTTCTTGAGAATACACAATTTATTTTATGCTAACTTTGTCTTTTCACCTAGAAAGTGTATTTCCATTTTCTGTCAGATTGATATGCATACTTGTTTATATTAACATCATACTTATTCAATAATTTTTCCATCAATATGGAAAGAAGTGTGTTTAAAGTACAAAATTTCAGTATTCTACCTTCAAAAGGCTGAGTAATTATTGTTTCTGTCTAATGTTTAGTACTTCTGTTTTGGTTTGTTAATTCATATTAATTTTGTCACATTTTAGAAATGGATATGAATAAAAATCGGCATAACATATTGCTTGTCAATGTTAAGCTACCGTATTTTATTAATATAGTGACAAAATTTTACCATGCCATCTGGCATACTAATTGATATATCGTGCATAATTAATAGAATTTACTTAAAAATCACGATTTATATAAGCAAATTATTACATAATTTACTATTTATCGGGGTATTGGTAAAAATCGTTTTTAAAAAATTCCATTCGGTCACAATTAGTATTACACAGACATTTTAATAACATGTTTTATAATCATCACCCTTTGTAATATAAAGTTTTCCGATAAATTTACTAACCACAATATCAAAACAAATTATGTATCATGATTATTTATATCAAATCATACGAGATAGTCTCTTAATTTAGAATACCACCGACCAATCTGTTGCGAATGCTGATATAAATTCACTAACTATTTGCTCAACATTTACTTGATTACTTAATTAAACAAAATATATAGTGTCTGTTTAATAAAATCACTCATTTTCCAAGTCATGTCCTAAGTATTGTGTCAACACGGTTCGAAGAAGATTTGCAGATGTTAATCAATCTGCCCTTCGTGTCATAATATAGATGTTAGTCTTAATTATTTGTGATTTGAAAGTTAGTCCCTACTCTAACTTTATTATATTATAAATTATATTACGTTTATACATCATATTAAAGATTACTATATACACTAATAGTCAAGGCTAATAATTAATTATATTTACGATTGAAATAGAAACGATCTTAAATATATTACACTTAAATAGATTAATAAGCCCATAGGGAACTTTTTCTACTTTCAATTAGTAAATATCATTCCCCCAAAGAAGTTAAATTATGTTTACGTGCAATCAGGTGCCACTTTAGTTTGTTTTAAAGAAAGGTTATTTATTATTTTTTAAGTTATAATATAATATCAAATACCTATTAAACAATTTAATAACGGTTTTGTGCCTTTAAATTGTAAATGATGTAACAGGTACGTAATTTACGTGTATTTTAACATAAAAAAGTATTTTTATAATCTTCTAAGCAGAATGAATGTGTGAAAATATGAACCGAGGAAGTATCAAAAACACAAAACAGAGATGATACATATAAGTTTGCTATCAAAATGTAGAAAGCCTTAGAGGTCACAAAGTGGGAATATATTATTCATATCTCGTGTGACCGCTCTCCTTTTAAGCCACAAACAAAAACTCACTCTATCCTTGTCCATTTTTGAATATACAGTACTTATCCACTTTATCAAGTTTATATTTAAACTGCGCCATCCAATATCGCGATGAAAATGTACTAAAATTAATAAATTCCCATTTTTTATTTTCAATTATGATTATTTTGCTTCATGTATATTTTATTGGATTGTAAATAGCATTTTTAACCATATATTTCAGAATATATAGTTGAAAATAAAAAACGTATCTTCTAATTGGTAATAAAAGAATATCTTATATTTTTCAATAATAAGAATATCCAAATATATTTCTCTCACCCTTTCTATTTAAATGTGTTTTACAAAAAGTAATCCGGGAATGACGTAAACAAAAAGTAGGAAATATTGTGACTCAACCCATTAAGTCAGGTAGAACTAATATTAAAGTTGATTGTTTAGCTTGCGATCCTAGCTCCCTTGCGATCCTATCTCGATATATGAACACTGCCCAAACAAAATCGAAATCTTAAAATAAATTGGGGGAAAAGTCCGTCTATAAATTTCATTTGAAAAACAGAAAACATCCCCTTCCTCAAATTAGCACCGACATTTAAGTATCTTAATTTAAGCATGTAGGTGTAATTATACAAGCATTATCGAACAATCTACAAATGAAGCTCGCTGTCAAAAGATGACAATTGCTTTTACTTTAACACAAAACACTTACAATTAAAATTAACTCTCAAAATACACAAAAATCAGACATTACAACAGAGTAACTAAACAAAATGCCTTTATGGGGCTGAAACTTTAGTTTTAAACAGAAAAGCCGACATTGAACTAATGCAAAAAAGAGAAAGGAAGATTATTAGGAAAAAACTAGGACCAATGAACACTGAAATTCACAATATCAGGCTTATAAGTAATAAAGATTTATAATAATACACTATTATACATTCTGACATGAAAAAACAAAGACTAAAACTTTACGGACTCATAAAAAGATTGTTAACAAAACAAATTGTAGACTATTACGAAATCCGAAGTAAGGCCAAAATATAAACAATTAAACGAATAAATGCAGTTAAAGAAAATATAAAAATGACAGTTATAACACAGACATTTTAAATAGGATCACTATTTAAAAAGATTTTTGTTTGAAAATTTAACCAGAGGAATACAGCAAAATAATAGGAACACCATGGTCTAGAAAGAGAATTTACACTGAAAAAAAGGAAACTAGTTTGGGCACAAGGAAAGTGCAACTTACCAAATCAGTTTTGATTGTAATTAGCGTGGTCCGATTGGGCCCATACGTAAATAATAATAATAATAAATCAAATTAATCACTACATGTAATAATGTATGATGCTGTTTTAAGGAGTGTATTGTGCTATATAAAATCGAAGGCATAAAACATTTAGTTTATATCAAAAATATGACAGTACGCATATTTCATTAAACTTCATATTGACAGTAACTTCATATTGATAGATTTGTGTTGATTAATAAAACTGCCTATAATATTAATTATGAGTACTCTGAAATTTTACTAATAAATTATAAAAACATTCAAAAGTTGCAATTCATGTGAAATATTACGATAACATTTATTGACATGGACATATTTATTGACTCTATAGTACATTTAATATTATAGGACATCAATAATTATTTAATCATTTGAATTAACTTATTGAAGATACTGCTGGTTGTGATAGTTATTTTTACTAACTAGCTAAATCTATTATTATTTTGCAATTATTTATTGCGTATATTTTATCAATAACCACGTTAAGTGTATTGTTATAAGTTAGTCAAGTAATTTCATAATAATTTTACTAATACATATTATTTTAATTATTGAATTATTTTGGTGTACTTATATGTAATAATGGTATACATTGTTTTAAGTATTGAAATATATATATATATAAAAAAACACATTCAATATTGCTGAAAAATTGCATTTTTAACCCATTCAAATAATAATCCTTCTCAATATATAAGGTTATTTATATTTAATTCATTTTTTACAATCGGATTCGATACTTGTGAATCTTTATTTTAGGTATTTTAAAAATACTTTTAACATATACCCATACTTTATTAAAACATATTATAAGTGTAAAATAAAATTAATCACATAGTTGACTTCAAACAAAAATTGTACCAATTTTATTTCATTGCACGTCATGTTGAGTTACAGATACCATTTAAATTGAATTTACCATGCTCTATTTGCCTTAAGATTAAACAATGAACTCTATATAAGTTTTCATGGAGAGTGAGATATAGTCATAGACATTGTAATCTAAGTTTAGTACGATAAAACATTGTAGAGCAAAGAGGTTTTCGTAGTACCCTCATACTATAATTCCCAAAGTGAATCTCAGTATTTTTTCTGCTAAGAAAAATTTATTGGTTTCCCTACGGTGACATTTATCTTTAGAAGGGCACATCTTCTTTAGAAATATTTTTACTGTGAATTCTTTGATTACAAATCCAACCCGTTGTTTTTTAATTCTTATTTATACGCATAAAAATATCACTACGAGAAGACATATCCTTATATAATTTGCACTACATGGACTGTTAATAAACTACTGGAAATTACATAACAAAACATAAGGAGACCCCTAGGTAATCATAAATAATATCAATCTAAATAGCACAAAATCAGACTCATGTGTTAAATAGATTTTTATTAATCTTGTCTGACATAGGTTTAAGGAATACATTAAAATAAGTACATTTTCAAGGTAACTGTGTTACAGGATGTCTAACTAACAATAGCAAGAATAAATCAAATATCTGAGGTAGCTAACCTTTGGTAAATCTTGGATTAATTGTTCACCTTTGGTTACTCTTGGAAATAAAACTTCTTCCCTTAGTCTACATTATCTGAACTTGGCCAGAGAGACAGGAGTAAATGTTCTCTACACTAGTAAAAGTTCATCTATATAAATAAAAATGAATGTTTGTCTGTATGTATGCGCCTTATGCATTACTAAACCACTGATTCAATCGTCATGAAACGTTGGGAAATTGTTGAGTATATTCCTGGGAAGGTTTCTGACATAGTAAGTCTAAAAAATGTAACGCTTAGGGTGCGAGAGGTCCGGGGTTCGAATCCCAGGTATTAGAAGCTTGACAGAAAAGCTGTGTTTACTCATTAGACAATTTGGCTTATTGTGTGAAAACTTATTAGTCGGATCATCAATCTGATTGAAAAATCTTAGTGTGGAATGAAATTATCTTCAACTTTTGTATTTAACATTTTTTTCTATCTCTTTTAATTTACGATTTAAACATGTGGGAAAACAAAAAATGCGCTCGACGCGCCTTTACCCCTCAGCCGCGAGGGTTCACATCGCCTTCTACTGAGCCCACCCAGCCGCTGCAGCGAGGATTCACATCGCCTTCTATCATAGTATAGTAACGATCTCTGTAACTATGTTCCGATAATGGCGCGCGCATCGTTCCACTAGATATGTGGAATATCTAGCTGTCGGCCGCTAGATTTTCGTGCCATTTCTGCTCTCTGTCTGGCCAAGGTCACTGTCTGTCTGTCCGGAGACACCATCTGGGCCTGCCTGCCCCACGCGCGCGCGCGATCAGTCACTCTGTGGGTTCCATACGCGAATGTCACTTCTGCATCCTAGTGTAAGTTTTCTGTGCATCTTTCGGTTATGTTTGCGAACTTCAGATCTGTGTGCGGGACGTCTGCGAGTTTCGTACACGAGTGTCACTTCTGCATCCGAGTATCAGTTCTGTGTGCTACTGTGGTTTATGTTTGCGAGCTTCAGATTTGTGTGCAGGACAGATATTTACAGTTATGCCTCCCAAAAAAGAACTATAGGTTAGGTTCAACGATCCTTACAAACAAACGATATACGAGAAGCGAGATTGGAATCCAATCAAGAGCGTAATGCTCGCGCCCGTTCATCGGAAACAAACGAACATCTAGAGGTAAGATTGGAATCCAATCAAGAACGTAATGCTCTAGCCCGTTCATCTCAAACAAAAGATCAACGAGAGGCAAGATTGGCAAATGACCGAGAACATTATGCTCATGCACGTTTATCTGAAACAAACGATCAACGTGAATTCAGACTTCAAACCATTCGGGTGAACACTGCTCAATCTAGAAGAAACACTCTTGTTGACTTAAATCTACGTGATTTCAATCACGGTGCTAATTATAATTTCAGCATTCATCCAAGTGTGCTTATTGGCAAAATGGATGAACTATGTACACATAGCTGTGCATTCAAATTTAAGAATGAGTCGCCCGGAATGTGCTGTGCAGGTATAAAAGTAAAATTGCCAGAATTACACCCACCACCCGAACCATTATCTACGTTGGTATCAGGTGACACAAGCGAATCAAAACATTTCTTAAAGAATATACGCAAGTACATTTCATGTTTCCAGATGACATCATTCGGCGATACCAATATAGTACACAATAATTACATGCCAACATTCAAAGTGCAATGTCAAATGGTAGGTTAATTAGTACCATTGCCAGGAACGGATCATAAATTTCTTCAAATTTATTTCATGGGGAACACTGATGAACAAATCGGCACAAGTTGTCGAAACAATACCGGCATTAGACGAGAAATTGTCACTGTGTTACAAACTTTATTCGAAGAACACAATGAATTGATTCGATTGTTTAGAATTGCCCTGGACCAAATGCCATCTGATACTACAGACCAAAAGGAAGAGCTGACAAAATACCTGTCAGACAACACGACAGACGATGCAATGCACCAACAATTGATGAGTTGGCGATCGTTATAGTTGGCGAAGAATTTAGCTCACGTGATATTATTCTTCATCGCAGAAATGATAATATTCAGCGAGTCACAGAAACACATCGCTCATAGGACGGATTACAATATCCCATTTTATTTTGGCAAGGAGAAGATAGTTATTATTTCAACATCAAAACGAGAAATCCCCAAACAAATGAGGAAACTAATAAAAATGTCAGTGCCATGAATTAGTATGCCTACCGTTTGATGATTCTTGAAAACGCTGAAAATCATATCTTGAAATGTCGGCAATTGTTTCATCAGTATATTGGCGACATGTATTCAAAAATCGAATCAGAATGACTTCTCTAACCAGATGTTCACCAGATTAAATCAAACCAAGTTGCGTTCAGAAGAATACATTCATTTACGTGACGCTATTGTTAATGATGGCAATGTGCATTCCAACGATATTGGGAAAAATGGTATTTCTGCCGGCTACATTCACAGGAAGCCAACGGCACATGCATGAATACGCACAAGATGCAATGACATATGTTCCTGCATTTGGACAACCAGATTTATTTGTAACATTCACATGCAATCCTGCATGGGAAGAAATTAGAGAACTTTTGTTACCTACTAAATCATCTGCCGATCGACATGATATTACTGCACATGTGTTTAAACAAAAATTAAAATCATTAATGGCTTTCATTGTTAAGCATCAGGTTTTTGGTGAAACACACTGCTGGATGTCCAAAAACATTGAGTGTCAAGAACGAGGGTTGCCACATGCACACATAGTTGATAACAAAAATCATACCAGATCAAATTGATAAGCAGAAAAATACCAGATGCCAACATCATCCACACTTATTTTAAGTTGTCCAAAAAACATGATTCATGGCCCATATGGTGCACTTAATAACAATTCACCATGCATGTCTGATGGCAAATGCACGAAACGATACCCCATAACTTTAATAGCGGAAACTATCACTGGACATGACGGGTATACACTATATCGTCAGCGGTCAATAGAACATGGCGGCAAATCCATCACTTTAACACTAAGGAACAATGACGTCCAAGTCGATAATCGATGGTTTGTAACATGGTTTGTAACATCGATGGATTCACCGTTACTCTCGAAGACGTTCAAGGCACACATAAATGTCGAGAATTGTAATTCGGTAAAATCAATCAAGTATATTTGCAAATATGTCAACAAAGGAAGTGACATGGCAGTTTTTGGTGTGGAAAATCCAAAAGGTTCTATCGATGAAATCAATCAATACCAACTGGGACGCTATATCAGTAGTAAATGAAGCTGTATGGGGCATTTTATCATTTCCAATACACGAACGACATCCAACCGTTGTTCATTTGGCTGTGCACCTAGAAAATGGCCAGCGTGTATACTTCACGGCTGAAAATGTACGTGCTAGAGCATTGATGCCTGCATCTACAACGTTAACCCTCGAGGGGGCGCTTCACTTTTAAAACGGGAGCGGGCGCATGCGGAGTTTTATTCCGCAACACTAAATTGCACAAATTTTACCCATTTTACTTCTAGTTATAACGCGATATTTTATTTAAATGTTGAATAACTTTATTAGGAACCAAATTTCATTGTTACTAACATTAATTGTACAACTAAATATAAGTAATATTTTAATTAAACAAATTAAGTAATTTTCTAGTATAAAAAGGGTATTACTGTTGGTGTTATGTGAGAGGGCGCATGCGGAGTTTTGCTCCGCAATAATGCAATTATACATCTATGCAAACAAAGTATATTTAATAATAATTATAAATTAAATAATACATAAAAACATATATATATTTTGGTATATGTATAAATATACACATAGTTCGGCCAATTTTACGTGTTATGAATATAAATAAAAAAAAATTCTAATTTGATTACTAATTCTAATTTGTCTAAATTAATAATAAAATATCAATTGTGAAGTTTGGTTATGTTTAGTAAACAATTTATACTATACATTTACAGAAAAGCTACATAATATAAATTAAAATACATATGAAATAAAAATTGAAAAATAGATTTCTGTCTAAACTAACTAAATAAGTAGTTATACATCTATGCAAACAAAATATATTTTTAATAATACTTATAAATTAAATAATACATAAAAACATACATATATTTTGGTATATGTATAAATATACACATAGTTCGGCCAATTTTACGTGTTATGAATTTAAATAAAAAAAATTCTAATTTGATTACTAATTCTAATTTGTCTAAATAAATAATAAAATATCAATTGTGAAGTTTGGTTATGTTTAGTAAACAATTTATACTATACATTTACAGAAAAGCTACATAATATAAATTAAAATACATATGAAATAAACATTGAAAAATAGATTTATGTCTAAACCAACTAAATAAGTAGTAAAATGAAATGTAAATCTCATGGTTAGACACAACTAAAACAGTCACCTCTAACACAGAAGGGCGCACGAGGAAATAAACTCCGCACTAACCACTTACGCGATAGGGCGCACGCGGAGAAAACCTCCGCAAACTGACACTGCGTCACTGAATTGTAACTGACAAGGAACCAAGGGGGAAAGAAGGGGTAAAAATAGCTTTGGGGGATTCCCGGAATGAGGCTCGTGAAGTACTGAGCCGGACACGACTGCCGACACCAATTGTGCATATTTATTTTAACAAAAACTAAACGTGCGGAGAAAAACTCCGCAAGCGCCCCCTCGAGGGTTAACTGAATTTTTCTCATTGTGTAAAGAAGATATGTTTGCAGAGACGCTGTTGTACTCTGAGGTGCCAACTTATTACACATGGAATACATCAACGAAGAAGTTTCAAAGCCGAAAACAAGGCAAGGCTGTGACCGGACATCCGAACTTATATTCGACCGACGCGTTAGGCCGTCTACATACTTTTCATCCAAACAATGCAGAATGCTTTTACTTACGATTACTTTTAGTCAACATAAGTGGCCCAACATCCTTTGAAGAATTGAGAACAGTGAACGGTCTTGTTTATTCCACATATTGTGAAGCTTGCCAGAAATTAGATCTACTTGAAAACGATGCGCATTGGGACACTTCACTTGCTGACCCATCAACTACTGCTACACCACATCAAATACGCACTTTGTTTGCAATAATACTGACAAAGTGCTTCCTATCAAATCCTACTGATCTTTGGGAAAAATACAAAGACTACTTAAGTGAAGATATTTTGCATAGTCTGCGTACCACGAATCAAAATCCAGACATTAATTTTTCACGTAACATCTAAAATGATGTATTAATTGCGATTGAGGAGATGTGTTTGATAATAGTTAACAAAGTACTGGTACAACTGGGATTGCCTGCGCCGAATTGTTCAGTGAACAGCCTTTTCGATCCTAATTTGAAACGAGAAACAAACTTTGACGTCTATGAATTGCGTAGATTTGTTTAAACGAATCTTCATAATTTGGTTCCAGAACAACGCATTGCATATGATACAATTAATTATGAATGCAGTCAGAGGCAATTGTGGTGGCATGTATTTCCTCAATGCGCCAGGGGACACAGTAAAGACTTATCTGATTTCTCTTATTTTGGAAACAGAACGGTCTTATATTGCACCTTCAGAAATTGCAGCAACTCTTTTGGATGGTGGTCGGACAGCGCATTCAGTACTAAAATTGCCGTTGAATATCCAAAACATAGAAAAACTGACATGCAACATTACCAAGACTTCCGGGATGGGTAGAATACTCCGAGCATGCAAGCTTATAATATGGGACTAGTGTACTATGGCGCACAAAAAATCATTAGAAGGACTAGATCGTACACTTAAAGATTTAACAGAAAATCAAAGGCTCTTCGGGGGCGCAATCATTTCATTGTCAGGTGATTTTGGGCAAACCCTACCAGTAATATCACACTCAACAACCACGGATGAGCTCAATGCATGTCTGAAATCATCAGTTTTATGACAACACGTACAAAAATTGACCTTGAAAACCAAATTGCATGTACAACTGCAAAATGATGCATCGGCAGACATTTTCGCTAAACAACTGTTGGACATTGGAAATGGAAAAATGGCCATCGATGAATCAACACAATGCATCCATCACATTGCCAACGAATTTCTGTAAAATAGCATCAACTACCAACGAGTTTATTGACCACGTATTTCCGAATATAAACGAAAATTACAAACATCATCAGTGACTAAGTGGACGGGCTATATTGGCAGCCAAAAACAACAATGTTAATACTATCAATTGCAACACTCAGAACATAATTTCAGACGACACGAGAACTTACAAGTCAATCGATATTGTTATGAATCCAGAGTAGGGTGTAAATTATCCAATAGATTTCTTAAACTCACTTGATTTGCCAGGCATGCCACCGCACGTCCTAACATTGTAAATTGGCGTTCCCATTATTCTTCTGCGAAACATCAAGCCACCACAACTCTGCAATGGTACCAGCCTTTCAGTTAAAAGTTTGAAGAACAACATAATCGAGGTTACCATATTAAACGATATTTTAGAGGCAAAGATGTTCTGTTGCCACGCGTCCCAATGATTCCAATAGAAATGCCATTCAATTTCAAACGTTTACAGTTTCCGGTACGACTCTCCTTTGCAATGACGATCGACAAAGCACAAGGACAATCGCTACAAGTATGTGGGCTTAATTTGGAAAATCCATGCTTCTCCCACGGACAGCTTTAAGTGGCCTGCTCACGCGTCGGAAGACCTATGGATTTATTTATGTACGCAACAGAGGGGAAAACCAAAGCATTGTATATCCGAGTGCACTTCAATAAACGCCATCAAATCAAGAACATTTATTGGTACACTGTTCTCAGTTACACCTCTGTAAGTTGAGCTATTATTATGTTAATAAAATACTACATTATGTATTTACACGACATTTAATGACTGTTAGGCGGTACGAAGTTCACCGGGTCAGCTAGTTTGAAATAAAAATTGGAAATAAAAGTGCGAGTTCCCTTAACTAACATGAGTAAAAATGAAAATACAACAAATTATTAGATAAACCATACAAATATGGAAACAATAAAGCAACATATCAAACCTGTAAATATGCAGAAAGAAAGCTTAAGTTTAAAATCACTCCAAAATACAAGGAAGGATACAATTCAGTACATACTTTGTGACAAATCTACAGAGGAAGATTGGGTTTCTTATCTTAGTTTGCATGATACCTATTTTGTTATCATGAATGCTATACCTATTTTCATGACCAAAAATGCATGGTAATATACATAACCAAGACAAAATATATTTTCAGTAATGGCATAACAAATTACATTCATTTAAAAATACAAAATACATGTCAAAGTATCACTAACTATTCTTACTATTAATGTAATCGAAATGTTGCAATAAGGCACTGAATAAAATTTGAAATATTTAATATTTTTTTTACCGAAGAAAATATAATCTACTTTACAGAAAATAAATTAAAACTAGATTTAGCAAACAAAGAATTGTGATATATTAAAAAAAAATAGTCAACAGTTGTAATAACATGTAGTTTATGATATCATTTTATTATTTAAATGCATTATCTAGGAATGTCTGTAAGTCATTTCCATATGTCATATGTCTAAATGAAAATAAGTTCTCATTTGGTTAGATATTACATGTAAGTGGTAAGAATAAATGACATTACCTGGTCGAATAATAACAGTGCTGAATAAATCTACATGATAAAGTGAGTCTCCTGGCAAGTCGTGTATTTACATAACAAGCAAAGCACTTCAAATGGAAAGATGATGAACTAGCATTAATGTAGTTGTATCATATATACAAGGTGTCCAGCTTCTCGACTGTCACGTATTTCGAGGATTGATTGTCAAGTCAATACAAGGAAATAATGCCAACAACAAATAATGCCTATTTCTATTAGTTTTCTGGCTGTGTGTCTATAAAAAACGCCCATTTAGTAAAACGTGTAGGTTTTTCGATATTTGACTTTGACATTTTTAAACGGCCGCCACTTTAAACATGTAAATCATAGACATTTAGCCTTTTTACATTAAATATTTATTTGCACCAAACTAATTGGGACGATTTTTACTGCGTATTATAAGTTAATTGCTATTTTAAGTAATTGTATATTTAGAAGTAGGAAGAAAAATGTTGGTAGTTCTAAATTGTTAATGGCTACGTTGTTAAGTCCCTGGATAATACCAACCAAACATTGTACATAGATTTGAGAGACGTAGAAAAGTATTTAACATTTTTAAGAGAAAACCATATGACAGAGTTTTTTTCAAAATTATTTTGCAAAATATACTAATGAATTAAATAATTTGATTCAATTTTACAAAAAAAACTATTATTATTCAACATTATTAGAAAAATGTAAAGGTGATGTATCTGAGCAGTGGAAGGTAATAACCACTTAACAAGTGGTACTTAGAACTTAGGCTTAAGCAGCCGGTGTCATAACTAAAAATCTACATTTTCCGGTGACAACCGCGTCATGGTACTATCTACAATATTTACAAGATAACCAGACGTTTCGCCCATACTGTTTCTCTAAGACTGAGGATGCCATCGTCATTGACGCGGTTGTCACGGGAAAATGTAGATTCTAGTTATAACAAGTGGTTCTTCAATGAAAATTGTTGAGATAATTGAATTGCCAAACAGTGAAGTTATGCGTGAGCCCACCGTCATTGCTGATAAGATTGTTTAAATCACCTTACCGCAATCCAGTCTCTCCGTTCAGACGTTGTAGATTCCAATACAATCCCACCTTCACGTACTTTATAACCCCAACAGATGTAGATGAAATTAAGAGTATTGTTAAACTTAAAAAAAAAAAAAAATAAAAGATCAACTGGCTTTGACCAAATGAATGTACATTTACTGAAAAATATAACTGATGAGATTGCAACAGTTTTAGTTCACTTAATAAACATTAGTTTTAGCAAAGGCATTTTTCCTGAGAGCCTGAGATTAAGTTCAGTGATACCTATTTTGAAAGACAATAACTCTATAAAACTATATAACATAAGACCAATCAGTTTGGTATCTGTATTCTCTAAGGTATTTGAAAAAACAATGGTTAAAAGACTCCATAGTTATTTATCTAAGTTAAATTTTCTTAATCCACGTCAATTCGGTTTTATCAAAGTAAAGTCAACTGAGGATGCGTTATTAGAAGTATCAGACATAATTTATAGCAGTTTAAATTCTAAGCTTAAAGTAACAGGTTTATATATTGATCTCAGAAAAGCTTTCGATATAGTTGATTTTGTTATTATTTTAGAAAAGCTAGAAACTACAGGTATAAAAGGTACTGCACTGAATTGCTTTAGGGTTTTCTTGTGGGAGGGAGACAGGAAGTAGAAATTGGAAACACCTACAGTTCTACAGATTTAGTACAGAGAGGCGTTGCTCAGGGATCGGTTTTATCTGCAATATTATTTTTAATTTTTATAAATGATACATTAAATTTACATTTTAATGGTACAATTATTACTTTTGCAGATGATATTTCAAAGTTTTACATTATTCCGGGTGTTATTAGTCAATCAATTAATAGTGACCTGCTTATGCTTAGAGAATGGTGCCTTACTAATAGAATGCAAATCAGTGTAAACAAAACAAAGTATGTTAATTTTGATTTTGTAGGATTTGACATTCCATTTCCTATCAAATACTATTCTGGAACATGTGTTCTGCATTTATGTGACTGTCAGGACTAAGAAAAAGTAAATAATATAAAGTATTCAGGTGTTATTTTCGATGACAAATTGAATTTTCAACAGAACATCGTAAATTTACACAAAGTTCTAAGATTATCAACAAGGAAATTTTACTTTTTAAGAAACTTTTGCAGTACATCGTTATTGAGATATTTATATTTTGCACTCATTAACTCTATATTACAGTATGATATAACTTGTTGGGGAGGAACTTAGGCCCTATACATTTTTAATAGGAAAACTCAGAATTGCACAGCATTATTTTTATGCATAATACTAAAGAAAAGTTAGTGAGAGAGTTATTTTCCTTTATTTTTACAAAATGAAATGTCATTAGGAGTGGAAATATGTCAACTGATTTATACTATCATACTCGCTTTAATATCAACCAGCAATTTCGCCTACCTAAAGTTAATAGATAAATTTTTCGCCATTCCTTTCTCTAATTAAGACCAAAGTATTACAAACAATTAAATGCAGATATAAAAAATACCAATAATATAAAAAAATTTTGTAAAAACACTACTGCTTGGCTTTTATCTTTACAGAATCCTGATTTAAAAAAATAACATCTTATAATAGTTTACAATAGTAATTCATAGCAAAATTATTTAATAACTTACCATCTATCATATAGTTACATTTAATATTAGAATTAACCATTTCCATTATTGAAATCAATATTCATTTTATAACTATTAATCAAAGCTTCTTGTCAATACGGCATTGACGGCATTGTATAATTATTGTTGTATTTTTGATTATAAATGAATATTCCTTTTTGTTTTTAAAAGTAAATTGAACTATTTGTAATACATACCACAATAGGTGATGTTTTCTTTTTATTTAATATTTTAATGCTAGACTCAAATATATTATAAATTTATAATGTTTATTTATAAATATATATATATATATATATATATATATATATATATATATATATATATATATATATTCTTTTTATATAAAACTGGCCATATTACATAAAACATTTTCAGTCATTTTCCAAACTAACCAAATGTAATTAAGTTATAGTCATGTAATCATTTATTCATTTATAGCCTAATAATCAATAACCTATTGTATATTCCAGAAGAAATACAGTAAAAATTACCTAAATCAATAAATACATGTATATACATTATCCATAGTTTAGTCGAAAATATTTCTGACATAGGATTTGAACATCTGCGACCACGTCAGCTTGCAGCTTTCCCTTTAAGTATCTCTCGTTCTCAGTTAAACTTTATAATAAAAAAATATTCCCTCACAAACCAATGGAAGTAACCATTATAAGCCAGAAATATGTACATACTACTAAGAACTAATAATTTCTGACGCAGACATAGTAAAAGATTTACGATTAACATGCTAATACCAAATAATAAAAAACTAATTTATTGACAAACAGATGAGAGTTGACTTGCATTTTTTTTTAAATTAATATAAGAACGGCATATTTACAAAAGAGATAATACAAGGAGAAACAAATTAAAAACAATATATAAAACATACATCAGTTTACTTCCTCATCCATAACAACAATCAAAACGATTGATAGTTATTTCAGTACTAACCAACATGTAAAATTTATTATGGATATGCATTATTTTAATAAAGGTCGTTAGAATAATCCAGGTTTAGTACAAAGTTTAATCAAGGACGATTAAAAGAGTGAATTTAAAACAAATTATTGTAATACACTTAATTATAATATTATTAGATTGTACTGAAATAACTACATAGAAAATATTAACTTATTTTTTTCATAATTCTAAAAAGTTGTATATTGGCTTAAATCCAGATTATTATACTATAACAGCATTCCAAAAATGTTGTTTAATATCAATAGAGGTCCTATATTTAATGTAACACTTGTGGAGTAGATTGATCATTTTTTGTCGTTAAAACAATTATTCCTATAAATAATATCTGCATTTTATATTTATTTTTAATTCCTGTACGGGCCTGTAATTTCTAATCTTATGTCAACTTCTTATATAGTCCATTTTTATAACATTCGTGGTAATAATTTGGACCGTAAAATATATTTCTAAAAATTATAAAAGTCAAATTGTTTTAAATCCCCATAAGAGTATTTGTAGCGTTAAATTGCTTGTAAATAATAAAACTATCATTATTTTTGGGAATAATTTGAGAGGGTTGATTGAAAAGAATGGGGTTATAACATTAGTAAAGATAAACATTATACATAAACCCACAGTAAATGGCGTGCGGACAGAGCTTGTGCAGCAGATTATGTCTCCAATACGCACTGTTACCTGATGATGTACTTTCTCTGCCAGCATTCTCTACTCTCTTTTTACATGCCGCATGTGTTCAATCTGCTATATTACTGTTAAATATAATTTATCGATGTTCATTTACCGTTCCAATGTAATTGGAAAATAAAATACATTATACTGTAATAATTATATTAGTTGTGAATACATTATATTGTAATAACTTGCAAACAATTGAATCTATTATATATTTTACATAAAAACTGATGACATAATTACAGTTAAATCGAAATGCACGATTTTTTTCAATGTCGTTTCTAAGACAAGTAATCCCTAAAGAATGGTTAAAACAAAATGTACATTATCTAACATAAACAAAACCTATCCATAATTTTGTACATCAATCAATACTTTTAACGAGAGTGAATTAATTTACGAAATAGAGCTAAATAATACAAAAGTCCGTGTCCACAACTTTGTAACACAGGGTTTAGTTTTGGGTGCTTTATTGGTCATCCAAATGGTTAATGATCTGTCATTCTATTTAAATACGCATTCCATCCTCTATGCTGTTGACCCAGCCTGTTTCACCATAAGACCAACTCTTGTAACTATGAAAAAAGACACATAATCTCTTATGTTAATTTGATTTTGAGCACATTGTTTTTTTACTCATTAACAGTAAAACTCTACAAACTTTATTTAATTTAAGAGATGTACCAGTTGAGAGCAGTTTAGGCAGTGTTACATTTTTAGGTGTTGTTATTGATTGTAAACTGTCCTGGGAACCATACATTAAGTATATTAGGGCTGTTATCTAGAGTTGTGTACTTGCTAAGACATGTATATAATCATTTACCATTATCATATGTAAGATCAGCCTATTTTGCTTTTTTTCAGTGTCGCATTGTATCGGCCTCTACTTTGAGGTAATAAGTCACATGCTGAGAACACGTTTGTTCTTCAAAAAAAGCTATTAGGATAGTTACAAATTCATTAAAATTTTCCCAATAGACCTCTGTTTAAAGATTTAAGAATATTTAACTAAGTATATTATACATTTATACCATGACCTTGTGTAATAGCCTATAAGATCACCATCATAGGCAGGATATACACTTTCGTAGTACTAGGAATAATAAATGCATTTCATGTGATATACCTAATAATATAATAAGATATACTATACCACAAAATAAAATATACCTTAATGTACAAACATTGTATATTTGACTAGTAGTTTCACCATTTTACTATTGATGATTTTCTCGAATGTCATTTTTAAAATGTAATTCATGCATAACATTTAATTTTTGTAGAATTGTTTTTAAGTTTTTTAATTAAAATTTGTAATTTATTGATTAACAACTGTTTAAACTAAGATGATTGTTTAGTATAGGAATCATACACTTGCTCATGTTCTCGGTTTAATGTTAATATGTTTCATAACTGTTATGTATTTAACTACTGTATGAAAGTAAATATTTGAAATATGACGTTGTATGTTGAACTTTACGTTCAGTTACAACCTGATTTAATAAATTTATATAAATTTCAGACTTGACTGCACCTTGGCAGCACGCTTCCACTGGAGGGAACAGTGATGGGATAAGTTTTCTGCTTCTCTCACATTACACGCCATTTAGTTTGGGTTTATTTTAATATCAACAATAGAACAACACTAATTCATCTTTTTTTTAAAGAACACTTTACTTACTAGTTCTCATGGGCTTTGCAGGCCTGTGCATGAACTTTATTAAACAAGTAAATTACGGCTCAAACATTAGGACAACTGTAATCCAAAGCCTTAAGCGATGGGCCACACGAATCCATATTTTGTCATTTCACTATAGCTTACACTGTTTTGTTATATTGTAGTTCCTCAAAGAGCCAAAACAATGAAATATTTTTTGTTTTTTTTTGTTGTGATTCGTTTAGTAAAAATATGTCAGTAAATGTTGTTTCCGCTGGGTTTCAAACATATTAAATCCTAATATCAATGTAATATATTTAGGTTTTTTTTTTAATTTTAGTACAATAACCATTCCAGGAGTTAAGTTGTCAATCTTAATATTGATTGTATACTAAATTATACTGACTTTTAGTATCATAGTCATAACGATTCACGACTGGATACTAAATATATTACAATTTCAGATTTATAATACAAATATATAGTAAATTATAATTTAAGGCATTAGATGTTTAATATTTTATGGATCGATTGCAAGTAATGAGGTGTTGCTCAAACTCATATTAATTCTATTTTATATAAATAATTAGCGTGAAATATTCCGTTTATATCTGAGATGTAGTTCTAGCTATATATACGATACAACTATATATAATATGCTAGTTCATTATCTCTCTGTGTGAAGTGTTTTGCTTGTTATGTAAATGCAAGGCTTGCCACGAGATTTATTATGTAGATTTATTCAGCACTGCTATTGTACGGCCAAGTAACGACATTTTTCTCTTATCATTTTTCATATGCAATATATAATGAAATTAAAGCCTGAGGATGTCTAGATATTATATTAAAGGCTAAAATGACTTCATCACATGAATGTAATTTTATTTGTTGTATATTATTTTCCTTTGTTTGAAAAATCAAATATTTATTTATTTTGAACAAAGTATGATATACTTTTTACGGTGCTCACAAAAATAAATTTTAAATTATGTGCTTTCACTGCAATAATATTATATTAAAATAATTAATATTTCACTCTACAAACTGTACATTAATATTTGTGCCTTTTTTTATTAAGGGTACATTTTATTTGTTGTACTCTATATACATATAAAAGTCTATAGTTTACAATTTCTCCGATAGTACTGTTTAGCAAATAGCTAAATGCAAAGGCTAAACCTACTAAACGACAAAGAGGATACATTAGCTGCGCTGCCACTCAAAAACGATTTGACCATCTATCTTGGACAGTAACAGCTGACCACGCGTCACGATGTATGCGCGCCAACAGGGGGTAGACTTGGGACGGTGTATAGCTTGTACGATTGAAGAGGGCGTCACAGCCCAAGGACTTTCTACAGCACCCAGTACGTTTCCAATATGAGATTACAAAGAGGCCTTCATTCTCCATAACATTTATCTCAACATATTTCAGTGAATCCGTATTTTAATTAGAAATTGTATAAATCACAACATTTAGAACAATTTTGGCCAATAAATAATTAAATTACGTGAATTTATATATGAAATAATTACTATTATTGCTTAACTTTTTAATAATCCGTTTTAATTTTGTTCCAGAAGACCCAGTGAGATATTGATGAAAACCTTTTGTTTGGGTCCAATACAGACAAAGGTAAGTTTATGCATTTATACTTTATTGCATAAATCTATTGAAACGTTGTTATTAATATATTTCATGAAGGTATTTTTTTACAGTGTTGGAAATTTCTAACTTTCCCTTATTTTCAAATAAAAATACGTTTATAAAAGGTCCGTTTAAATTTAGGTTTCGATATTCAACATTCGTTTTTATAATTGGTTTATATTTAATAGGCTGGTTTGTATTGTCTTTAATAGGCAACGGTAGGTCTTTTTATGTTTCATTGTATTACAACGCTATAGTAAATATATCCTAGGTATTCTATCGTATTCAAATTAGGGTAACAGAACTGACTGGAATTATGTAAATAATTTGACTGTGCATTCGAATACAAAATATTGAAAAGATTACCACTTTAGAATATGAGCTTAATGCTTGAATTCATGAAGTTAGAAAAACAACATAACTGTCATTATACGTTTTATTAAAGGCAGGACACGTGAGATTTTTTAACTATACTAAAGTAAACTCAGGATTTATAAAGAAGAAAAAACCAAAACAACGTCATTACTGCTGAAAAAATATTTAGGTGGAATACACTGCCTTCCTTCCTCTTTTCATTTGCATTCCAGTAGCTTTCCATTTGTGTTTTATCCATGGCATATTTGTTTGGTGGCAGTTAATTACAATTACCTTACTGTTTTTTTTCATTTACTAGTTGATTTTACTTTGAATTATCGTATCGTGGTTAAATTTTACCATAGGATTATGTAACCAGCCACAATATGTAGATTACTTTCAAAATGTTTATTCCGGTTTTCTTTGAACCATGAGAGGACAACAATCCAAGGTTATGAAACACTATATATAAAAAATTTCAATAATAATATCTCTACACATTTAAATATTTGCTTTTGGTGATCTTATCACAACTTTAAAAATCAATAAATGGTCTATAAAAAATGTTTCGATACTCTTAGAACGTTTATAACATGTACATTAACAAGTTATACTATTGGTTTTTTCTTGGAATGTTGTTCTTATGTCATCAAGAGACTGTGAATACTGCTTGTAAATAAAAACTGAGACGCTAAACGGTTTGTTAACATGAATAAACTAGAACTAACAAAATACGATTAATTACCTATTCATTAAATTACTTTTGTAAGTAATTAATTAACCTCTTAGACTAAAAAGGAGATGCCAATATAAATTTTAAGCCAGCCCTACCAATTCCTCATATACAATTGAGTGGGTTACCAAAAAAATGTCGCACCACTAATGCGTACAATGTCCTTTTATTATTATTCTGAGTAAGTCTACATTATCCATTACTAAAATACAATGATTTACTTTGGTAATAAATTTATATGTTATATTAAATATTTTATGTGATATTTGAAGTATAAAAAGATGTGTCCAAATATATTGATAAATATAGTACTATAAAACTAATTATAATAATGTATAACACAGCAATGAGTTCATAATTCATTAGATATAGATATAAATCAGTTTGACAAGCTTATGTAAGTTAAGATTTTTTTTGCTTAAATAAATACGATTTATGAATAGTTATGTCTTGTTTTATAGTTTTGTTGTTTTATTGTTATAGTAATAGTTTAACCTCAGAAGTATCTTTACACTAGTTATACTTCTCCATACCAACAAACTAATTTAAAAATTGAAAATAGGTACAAAATAGACAAGTTTATGTTTCGGGATTGCATAACATTGGGTAATAATGCTTTTATTACGAATAAATATATTCATCCCAACGATCACCTTACATTATGCGAGCATTGCACACTCTTATAAAGATACATAATAAAAAATATTGATTTGTTTTATGGCTATATGCATTGATTTACATTTTATTAAAATATTTTTTTAAACAATATCCACTCAAGAGTTGAATTCGTAACGTAAACCTAATACCCTAAAATAAAACCCTTAGTATGGATTTGTAACGAAAATAATACAATAGATTAGTTGAGGATTGAAGTAAATTACATTTAATTTGAAGAAAAGGACACTATATTAAAAAAAAAAAAAATAAAACATTTTCTGCGTTGGACCAGACGGGGGAAGTTATACTTCTTTGGCCGTTCGCACACACCCACAGATAGGCAGGATATATAAATGAAATATAACACATTTTTCTCTGTTATTCAATATATTTCTCTTCAATATAGTAGCTTCATCATTATACTATACACCTACATATTATTAGTAATTTATTCTATAAACATTCTTTCATCTTAGTTATTTCTGGTTCCTCATTATAAATCGTACTGTATTCCAAGAAAGACACAATTGGTTTATGATAACTAAAGTAACTAACGAATATTCTAGATTCAAACTTCTCAAGATATCTACTAAATACAGCATCGATGGTCATTCCGTATCTGGTCGTATTTTGGTTATTATCATTAGACATTACCAAGTATAGCTTGTCTTTTAGGAAATGTATCAATGGTCCTGTTTTTTCATCGGAAAAATTTATGTTGAAATCGCCGCTCATTATCATTGGGATTTCATGAAAATTTTCACCGAGCAGTGTGGAATCTTCTGCAGTATAAATTAATAAGTTTTGATGAATAAACTTTATGATTTGGTTCACAGTTTTATCAGGGGAGATGTATATTGCCAAAACTACGAATTCTTGACCACTTTGTGGAACGCATTTACTGATACAAATTTCTCCAATAGCAGACTGTGTTGTAATAAGAGATTCTGATGCCCTTGAATGAACATCCATATGAGATGTGACTATATTATTAGTAGGCCTACGGTCACATTCATTGTAATAAATTGCTACTCCCCCCGCACTAACATTATCCCGTTTATACTTTGCTACGCAATGAAAGTTCAGAATGGTTTTATCCATCTCTTTCACGTGTTTCCGATAATATAACTACTGTACAATTTTTAAATACGCTGTCATTCAGATCGAGTGCATGTGCAATGATACTTTGGATATTTATTGAATAGAAACCTATTCGTCTGCTATTAGAAATAAAACTTCCTAAAGAACCAATAATTGTTGGTAGTCTATTCAGTGATAATAGAACAGCTGAGCGCAACAAATGTCCATCACGAGTTTCTTCTTCCAGGCCACGTGAGAACTGTACTCAAGGAGTACCTGACAAAAAGACGTAAGGCGTGGCCTACTATGCGAGCCGGTTCACAAATTCTAGTATGCTAGGTCCCACGCACGCTAAGCCACGCCCAACGTATCAAGCAAAACGCGTGACGCGGTTTCTCGACCAACACCCCATCCCAAAAGTATACAACGGGCGCAAAGAAGTATCATTATCAGTGTATTCGTCAAAAAAAGTAATTCCATTACAAAGGGATATTTATTACGATAGATAGTTTATTGATGACTGTATTGTCTTCATTTTTAAACAGCGACTAATAGTATAAACAGGTACCTGCAGTTTACACGTAAGTTATGTCCAAGAATCATTTATGGTCCACTCAAGAATTTATCATGTATCCAAACCTAAAAAAACATCAACTACGTTGATAAATCTCCACTATTGCGTTAAAATTACATTTGTACGTTCACTTTTATTATTTGGTCGTCATTTTAAAAAAGTCGATCAATATTCAATTAAGTTTTTGTACGTTATTTAGTGTATGTTAAGTCATTCACTTTGAGATTCGATGTATTATTGAAATAATGACTTATACTTTTTTTGTTTTGTTTATACATAATGAATATAATAAAATATTCAAAGTATTCAAACCCTGATCATTATAATACTGATACAGTATGAAATTACAAACTCGAACATTTTATAGCAAAAATATGCTCATTACCATTAACATAAGAGGGTCCACGTTTACATAGGATATAAAATGTTGATAAATATAATTGAAAGAGATAATGAGGCAAAGCTTGTGTTTCTTTATAATACCGTTCATATCCTCAAACTGTCATGAAAATTTATAAAAAAATTTGTTTATGTATTTAGTACAAATGTTATTGCTATCTATTTTTAAAGAGCAAAATTTATGCTATATACATGTTTCAATTAATGAAAGTGACTATTCATTCGGCATCTACAACCTGCTTTACGATATGTATGAAATGTACAAATATGTACAGTATTATTGCTATTGTTTCTATAAACAAATATGATTTGAACAATGAGCATACTTATTTCAGTTACTGTATATACGACACAAAATAACGATTATGCGTTATTTTAATTAATAATAGGTATAAGGAAAATCGCTTAATTAAGAAAACAGGTCTGTATAAGAAACGTGCATTAGTATTCTTTTCTAGGGTTTTATTAAGTGGTACTTTTATAAGTTCCCAATTGTCTTTTCAGGTAATAAAAATGGTAAACATTTTATTATAAGTCTATATCATACTAAAAATAATCCAATTCAAAAAAGTAAACTAACCTGATGTAAAATTGTTCATACAAATAACAGGACTTTTCAAATCATAAAAATGTCAAAATGTTTAAGGCGCTCGTTTCTCTCCACGAAAAACTACAAAAACATGGGCTTCTATTTCAACGATTCGGTCCCTAATACTAATTGTATCGTAACACTTGAGGTGTCTTGTGATAGGTGGATAGTATCTATTCTAGTGAATTTTTCTAAACATTTAAGTTATTTTACAACTTTTTCAACGTTAGACATGTGAAACTTTAACTGTCATTTTTGATGAATTTACATGAAAAAAACTCACAATATCGATTTATGTTCCACTGTATAGCCTTTAATAATCATACAGCATTCACTACAACTCATTATTATAATAAACACGAACCGCATAGTTGTAGTAAAAAAGCACGTTTCAGCCCGCCGATGGTAAAATTACGTTGCTACTATAGGAGTGTCTGGGCCTGTCGATTTTCCAGCAGTGACGGTAGTCTGGAAAACGACCACTTTAAAAGACTGAACTATGGGAAGTTATTGCAGTGTAATCTAGCAGTAGATCTGGTTTGTTATTTTTTAGTTTCTATGCACTTGTCCTGCTTAAATATCATTGAATTTTTTTTATGTTTTCCTGTATATGCATGAATTAAATTGTTGATTTGTCCATTCAATCAAAGAAGGGCATTTTTGTGTCAAAGCAGTGGCAGTCAATCGTTAGTAGGTACATAGTGATAAATATAATATGGAACAATACTTCTACTTTTGTTTACATATTTTAACTACTTTTATACATTTGGAAATATAATTTGTTCTAATACCTTCCAAGCAAACTATTTAGAAACGAGATAGTTTATAACATATAGCTTGAATAAAAAGAAAAACTTAAAATGTGTGTCCTAATTTAGCTTCCAACGTATGGATTACAGTTGTTAAGTAGTTTGGTTTTTCAAATCATCAAAGGGATAGTATCATATGAACATGACTTTAAATAAAACTAAATAGTAAATTTCTTTCTGCAAAACCCTGTCCGGTGAATCTACACCATAGCCAATAATTTTACGACGTTAATAAATTGGTTTAGCATCCATTAGGCAACAATTTTAATTAAGTGGTATGTTTGTGGAGCTATATTAAATGTTGCTTGTTTTCTAATATTTCGAGAACTAAACGGTATGTGTATAATACGTACAAGTCAAATATGTTAAATACTTGTTTTATAAACGACATAATATATTTTAAATATTTAATTTGATTTGTCTACGAATTAGAATTAAACTCTATGAACAATGAAGAAATGTTATAGTATCTGAAAATGCATGAGACCTTGTCCATATTTCTTCAAATACGAGTATTATTTTGAAATCGAATACACTTTATTTTGACATTTTGAATTTGTATATTAACACTATGTATGTTAGTATAGTTTTGATGAAGGATTGATATATTTTTTCCTTTAGATAAAAATATAAATAAACAGTGTAAACTGCATGGTAAAATAAAAATAAATCTAATTGAAATAGTTTTTTAATTTTTTTTATTTTTGAACAGCAAAATTGACTATAATTGAGAGAAAAGCAATTGTATACTAGTTTTATTTTATTTCCAGTCACAATATAATTGGATGCTTCATCAATTGGAACTAAACAAATAACATAAGTTAGAGGTTGTTCATAGACATAGTTCATAAACAACTAGAAGGGAAGAAAATCACTATTAAAATATATAATCACTTAATGTACGTAATGACACAGTGGTTAATATTTATCTATGCATGGTTGTAACTAGGCTACTTATAATAGATTGTAACTATGTAGTGACAAACTCTCATTTTATAACTAATTTGGTGAATAACACTTATTAAGTTTTAAGAAAGTTAGTATTAAATATTATTTAAAAAAAATATGATTAGGCTTTATTAATCAGTGTTGTCATTGATGCAACTCAATACAATTTATTAAATTATTTAAAGTTTCAAATTAAATATATTAGATATATTTTTATTATAGTAAAAAGGTTACCCTTTAATTACCTGACTGGTAAAATCGCCACTTTGCCTTTGGTATATTGAATGTATTTCAGCAGTTTGTATATCTTGTAGTTTTTCTGAATATGTAGTATTTCCGTATTTTGATAAATTTATTGACTATTTATTAGAAAAAAACTAAATCTTTTTGTGTTTATAAATTCTATATATTATTAGAAAAAAGGGGATTTTAAACTGTACATGAGAAAAACAACACTTCAACGTAAAGTTAATTTTAAAAATGAAAGTGGGACCGTTTTATCATAGTGTAAATGATAAATTGTCTTAGAGCAATATTTCAACGGCTTTTACTATAATGCTCCTTCCATCTGTCGAGAAATGCCTCTCATGGTATCACAATAGCGACCACTCTCCCAAGTCATAACTTTCCTTAATGGAAAGTATTCATTAGGACTTAGGAGGCTACTCAATAAATGGCTTATTATACTCTGGAATTTAGATTATAATTTGACGGTGAAAAACATTGAATTCTTTGGTTATAAGATTGATGTGGATACATTTTTATTTTCTAACTTTTCAGCATGACACTTGTTATCAAATATTTTATTGCTTGATCACATTATCAATAAAATCAAATATATTTGTCATATTGAGCTATAAAAATTATAACGGCAGAAGATTTTATATGTTCTGCAGTTAATTCATTTTTATTTTCAAGCTATTTTTCTGTGAATATGTGAGTAAATAACAAAACTCTTATAAATATGGCATACCTTGAAAAAATTGCTGCTCTTTAAGTCGTCCATAGCCTAAATCACTACTTTGAGTCATATTTTTGAATCCATACAAATTAAATTTAAATATAAATAATCCTAAGTATATTATGTAGGAAGGATATTTTAGAATGTATTTAAAAACTGGTTCATTATCTTCTCAGTAGGGTGCTTTTATTCGTGAAACAATAAAGCATTACAAACAGAGTTTACTGGTTTCAAGAGAGTTCAAAATAGTGAAAACCATAATATTGTTTTTAGACGCAAAAAATTTCTTGCAAAGTAAAACAGAATGTTGGTGACGTTATTGCACATAACGCTCACATTTATACATGAAAATGTTTCCATTTTTGTGTTTCCCGTTCATTTTAATGTCCCTCATCTAGTCTAGCACTGGATTATTTTGTTGCGTAGATCCCAATAATTTGCTGAAAACTCGTCAGAGTTATAAAAGTCTTCTTTAATTAAAAGTGTTTTAAATGTAATTTAAATGCGTTTGGTATCAATATAATTTTGATCGATTTACGAATTTAACTTCTGCCTGTTCATGAATATGTGAATAAAGTCGTTCATAAACCACAGTTTTTACTAATAATCTCATTAATAATCCAATATTGCTAATCTTAAATCCAATATATTTTAAAATTAATCTCAAGTTTAAATTTGTTACAGTTTATATTGTTATTTTGTACTTTTGTCATAAAACTTATTAGCGATAGACGTACAAAACAAGCAAACGTCATACATTGAAAATATATTATTACAATATAAATACAAAATTCACAAACTGTTATGGTGATTAACTCGATAAACCTCGATTACGTCCCTCTGACCAAAGAGATTTCCTTTGTCAATCTATTTGGTCAAGGTTTGGTCACATGGTTTACCAAAATCGATGACATTCTCTATTGTGTGTGAGTATATAATATTGTAATAAATGTTTTTTGTGAGGTTCTCTTGATATGTTTAAAACATATGTATACAAACATTACGTTGAAGAAATGTATTCACCATACTAAGACTGTGACAGACTAAACCATGCAAAACACAAAGTCTGCTTTATTGTCTTGAGATGATTGTGTGTTTGTTCTGGGACCTGCAACACAGTGGTGATAAACTACAAGAGACAGCTCCTATAAACATTTATTTACACGTGGATGTCGGAGTTGAACACGTCGTGCATTAACATTGACGATCTCTGTCAGCTGTAACTATCTACGGTAGGCATTACAGTGAATATCCTTTTATCTTACATATCGATATTGCACTACATCAAATTTATACGACTTGTTAAGTTTCAAACTTGGAAAAGTCTGAGTTTAAATGACCATATATATAAATATTACATTTCTTACTATGCCTACAATCTGATGATTCGCAATAGTTACGTAAAATATGTTGTTCTGGTAAAATAATTAAGTTAACAGATTATTAAAAATAAACTTTAACTTATTGTTTAATTCACTACATAATTATTTGTTCGATTAATTGATTCATAAACGAAACGTAATTTATAATATATTTTCTTAAATTTTTACACACTTTACAATTAATGAAATGATATATTTATGTTGTATTTTTTCTAAGGAAGGAGATATGAACTGGATATTTTATATCAATACCTGCTTATTTATTATGTAAGAAATAATATTATAAATCCTCAATCGTTATACAGGTGCAATAAAAACAAAAGAGTTGCGCTGTATTATTTAAACAATTATTTGAGCTGTACATTTAATTGGTCGTGAATAATTTGGTGAGACAATAACTTTGAATAATTAATTTCCACAAAAAGTGAGAACCCTCTAAAAAAACCTTATTTTCAAAAATATACTTTTCTAACTTTTTCTAATTAGTGCTAAACTTACAGCAGTGATTTTTAATACTGAGTGACAAAACATTTGTGTGTAGCAACAAATGTTAAGACTGAAAAACTTTTCATGGATATTAAAATAGTTAGCGACACAGTAGTATGCAACATAATATACTTTTTAACCAGACTGAAATACATGTTTGCTGTGATAAGTTGAATCTTGATGATGATTTTACTATAGTAGGCTATATTTCCGGCATGGTAGTTCTATGGATAAGGATGCAGACTGTGCAGGGAAGGTAAAAGGTTCAAATCCCCAACTGATTTAAAGGTTGGTACTCACTTGTTGAATAAGGTTCACGCACAGGGCTGCAGGACCATGTGAACTGGTGGGTGAAGTTTTTTTCTTAAAACAGTAGGCCATTAATAATTGTCATCGTAGTAGTAAATATCAAATCGTATATTGAATAGTGTTTTAATATACTTTGTAAATCACACATAAATATAAAAATTATCTATATTAAGTAAAGTTATGAAAATAATCTATTTAACCTAATAGACTAGGCAAAATAATAAATTTAGGTACTCTATTGTATAATACAAAATAATTATAAACTATTCAATAGTATTACAATAATTTTAGTCCGTATATTTTCTCAATCATTTAGACATATTTGTGACTAACTAGAGATAAATCACCGACTATTCAGTGTAAAATAAATTATTGTTAAAGAACAAGTCAAAACGGCGGAAAAATAAATAAATAAATTCAGTTACCTTTTTATGAAAGTAAGTAGAAAAAGTGTTGTGCTATGTAAAGATGAACTTTTCATACTTGCCGTGCATAATCAACTTAGCTGGGAGAGTTGCAGGCAAACATTGAGTAGGAAATCTGATTATAACGAATTGTATGATTAGCTTCTAATAATAATATTAATTAGCTTCAGGAAACAAAATTGAACATACAGCTAACACAATATATTGAAAAAATGTATCTTATTTGAACAATGATTAGAACGTTTATGAACTTATTTTAACAAAACAAATATTACTACGTGTAAACTGTGTACAATACAAGAACTAAATGATATACAACAGAGAGGTAGCTCTAAAATGTATGTATTAATTTAATTGATACTGTATTTAAAAATGATCCCATGATGAAAGACAGTCTTAAAAGTATTGTCTGATTACTCCAATAATGATTATGCTTATTTGTGGGGATCTAACGTATAAAATCAGGTCCCTTTGATACAATTTCAGTCAATATTAAGCAAAAATATTGTTTAAATACTGTACTCGTATTAATTCTGATAACCGTAAGTTATCTATATAATTAAAAAAAGCAGTGGATTTGTATACTACTTTCGAACGAAACTACTATTTCTTGGTGAGAACTATCATTTTAATTTACGTAATATGTACCGTACACCGTATGTATATAGTTGGGCGGGTAGGTATATTGTTATGTTATACAGTGTATCTGAATGTACTTTCGGACAGAGCGTTGACAGAGTGATGACAAAGTATTTCTAAATGACAATGCGGAACTCGCCCCGTCAAACAATTAATATCTCCAAGTATATTTTTTATGTACATAAAATCGTCACTCTCATTTGCCCCTTGTATTCATCTACATCTGTACGTTTGGCTTATTTTTAATGAATGGTGATAAATTAATAATGTAAACTCTATGACCATAATTATAATAAAAAAATGTTTAGTATGTATATAATCAAATCATTAATTGTACGATACTGTCCAAAACGTAACCTATTTTTTTTATTAATTAAAGAGTTTGAATGTTATAAAATTTATTTAACAACATATTTTACGATAAGAAAGTACCTTTCTTAGTATATTATAGCTAGTATACTAGCTACCTTTGTTACTGTATTCAGGTTTTTACTTAATAATAAAAAAACAAATAAGTAAATAAATAAAATAAAAAACGAAGACGACCTTAATTAAACTATGAGCTAGTCTTAATTTGTAAGAAACACCTAAAAATAAATTAAACGTACAGTACATATAATCATGAGTTTTAAATATACTTTATAGAACACAAAATTTATCACACACACACACACACACACACACACACACACACACACACACACACACACACACACACACACACACACACACATATATATATATATATATATATATATATATATATAAAGCACTGCAGGAAATGCGAAATAACAGGAGCTGTAATGAAGAAGACAAGACATCCGATATCTCTCGTAAAACTGGCCACATACAATCCTCTTGTTGTGTTAATCGTTTATTTGAACTTTATGATAATTTCAGGAGTAGTAGTTAACCACCATCTAAACTGTGTTAAATAATCAATAATTGACGATATAAGCACTAAAGTAAAAAGGTGAAAGTCCACAAACAGTTGTCTTTAGAGTATTGCAATATAGATTAGACTCGTTCTATAAGGAATAGTTATGTTAAAAAAAATTAAATGCCAATTATCAAACAACTGTGTAGGAAAAAGAGCTATCAGACTTTCTTTTATTTAATAAATAATAAAAAAAATAATAAACCCAAGACGACCTTAATTTAAATATGAACTAATCTTAATTGTTTTTGGTAATTATCTAAATATCTTACGTACTCTAGGATTTTTGTACTTTATGTCAGACGCAAACACAATTTTCATAAAGTAATACCCTGAAGATATTTTATACTATGAAAGTGTTCAGCGGAATATTATCATTTATATGTCATAAAATAAAATGTAAAATCTACATATATTTATTTTATATTGTTTGTGCATTAGGTTTATTATGTCAGAGAGTACTTTGTTTTTTGCATTAGTAATGTCTTTCATAGTTAATATAGTTTACACGGTTAAGATCATTTTCAAGTAAGCGAAGTGATACTTCACATAAAGTGAATGCAGCAAGAGTGCTCATCCTGACGCATTCATTTAATAAGCGCTGAATAGCCGTAAAGAACGCATTACTGACAATTCTCAGTTTATAAATACGCCAGATTTAGATCGCATTTAAACTTGGTTATTTCCACGATCACTAAAGGTAACTTCCTCTCTCACAAACTTCGAATGACATAACGTGTTTTGAAAAAAAAAAAAAAGAATATATATATATATGTGTGTATATTTAATTACCTAGTGCCATTATATTGTTGAGTATATAGAATTCATTGAAGCCCTTAACAAACAAATATATACATTTATTTTGGTTTTACAATACAAAATATATTTTATCATTAGGTATTATTTGCCACCCTCAAGTTCCGTTAATTTTTCTATAAACCCTAAACTAAAGCAAGTAATTTATTTATAAAATTACTGTTGTATAAGGCTTTTTACTTGATATTGATGATCCGTTTATGTAAGATGAATATATTTTACAAATTATTTTATTACCTATATGTTAAAAAACACACTATGGGTTTATTACTTTAATTGGAATAACTTATAAAAAAAGTTAAGCATTTATGGTATACTATACTTCTAATACAAATTATTATCTTCCATATGAGTATGTAGAATAAATTTCCTATCTGTAAGTTGTACTAATTTTATAAAAGAAGTTTAATGTTTTATAAGGTTTCTTGGCACTTTTAACAATAATCGATGTTTGACAAATTGAACTACGTTAAAAATACTCGGTTCGTACTTCGATTGCAGAAGACATTGCAGATAAGAACGACCATTTCATAAAAAACGACTAATGAATCACCCATTTATGTAATTTTTAAATTAACAAAAATATATAAAATACTCAATTATATAATATTTCCAAGACAAACTATTGATAATTAAAGTTCTTAATTTTTACGAAGTATTATTAAAAAAATCATTCAAGTTCTTAATATATATAACCGTATTATTTGGAGTCATGCCATCAATGTTATTAGTTGCATTTTTGTTACTGTAAAATCTCTGTTACATGAAAAGTAGGTGTAAAAAATGAGGAAAGAATTTATTAAACGACTTATTCTACACAGGGTCTGAAAGTTGGTAAAAATCATTCGATGCCCTAAATGTTGCTGCTCATATGCATATACAGGGTGTTTCGAGATAAGTGTAAACAACTTAACCAGGAGATTCCTTACATCGAAACCAGAAAAAAATCTTATATGAACATGGGTCCGTAAACCAGTCGTTCTCAAGTTACAGCCAAAAAATGATTTTTTTCTATTTCAAGTGTAGTTATTGCACTTTTGGGCCTCTAGATTGAAAATTTGTAAAGATAGTTTGTTATAATGTTCACAGTTAGATAGATTATGAAATTTCAAAGAGATATCATTGATGTTTTGTACTGTAATGTTAAGTGTCGCTGAGAAAAAAATAGTTCAAAAATAAAAATGTTCCAAAAATTCAAGGCCTCAAAAATGATTTTTGTTTTTGATTAGCTATAATATCATAACCGTTTGAGTATTTGGGCTGCAACTTTCCCAAAAGCTGTAGAATTTTATGGAAAACAAAATACTAACAATTTATGTATGCGTTAAAAAATAATATTTATGTAAAAACCCAAAATATTGTAAGATAACAAAATTTAGAAAGGAACACATCAATTATCCAGCCAGTCAATCAAATCCATAAAACCAAAGGAAATCTTTCAGCTGAAATTTTTTTATAAAATCTTCAAAACATTTTAAAATTTAAAAGATCCTAAGTCCTTTAACATTCCACCACAGGACCCCACTGAGGCAATGTTTAAAAAAAACGGCCTTTTCCTACACAGGATGGCTACACAAAAAAAACAACAATAACAAAAAATAAACATTGTCAACTAACAGTTTGAAAACAAAAAATACCAAAATGTTATTATACGTTTTTTTTTTTTTAACAAATACTGTAATCTTCTTAAGACATAAACTAATTTAGTACTTATCGGACGAATACACGAGAATTGGGTTTATTTTAATTTAACCTCATTCAATACTTATATCATCGTTCCGTCTTGTATGTTGTTGTTTTCATTGGTTAGTTGGCAGCACTGTTTCCGTAAGCCACATCTGTTTAATTTCATTGTTGAGAAATAATGTGGTTTCCTGTCCATTAAAATAAGTTTCCTCTCAGTAAGTGCTGGTGGTTTTAACTCCAAAGTGAAAATGTATTCAAACAGTGAGTATACTGATATGCATTTTGTCTATGGGTATTGCAATGGGAATGCAAAGGCAGCTTCGGCTGAGTACAGGAGAAGATATCCAAACAGAAATATTCCAAACCCGAGAGTTTTTACCGACCTGCACAACCGACTTAAAGAGACAGGATCGGTTAGTAGGAGAAAGCGAGAGGGATTCGATCAAGTTGATGTGCATACTGAAGAAAATATTATTGAAGCAGTGCAGTAAAGTCCAGGTACGAGTGTTAGGAGACTATCAAACCAACATTTAGTGTCTTCAACAAAGGTTTGGAGAGTTCTGAAGAAGGAAAAAATCACTTTCCTTCCCTATCACTTTCAAAAAGTGCAAGCCCTTCACCCTGGGGACAACGATGCTAGGCTGGCATTTTGCAATTGGGTAGTGGCTAACCGGAGGTTAGTTAAGTACATTTTGTTTACTGATGAAGCCCAGTTCTCGAGAAATGGAATAAATAACTTAAGAAACCTACACAACTGGGCTACAGAAAATCCCCATAAATTAATAGAAAATCATTTCCAACAAAGGTTTTTTGTAAATTTGTGGTGTGGCCTTGTTAATGATAAGCTGATTGGACCTTTTATCATCGAGGGGAATCTAAACAGAGCCACTTATCATGCATTCCTGCTCAATGAGTTACAAAGACTCCTAGAGGAAGTCCCTCTTGGAACCATAGTAAATCTCTGGTTTCAACACGACGGTGCACCGCCTCACTCTTCAAGAGAAGTTGTAGAACTACTGCGTCAGAAATTTGGGCAAAGAGTAATAGCTAACAACGGTCCAGTACATTGGCCCGCAAGGTCTCCTGACCTTACACCCATGGACTATTTTTTATGGGGATGGATGAAATCACAAGTCTACACAACAAAGCCTAGAACAAGAGAAGAATTATTGCAAAGGACAATGAATGTAGCTGAGTCCATCAAGAACAACCCAGCAGTCGTCCGAGCGGCAACAAACTCATTGATTTCACGAGCAAGATTGTGCAGGCAGAAAGATGGTGGTCACTTTGAAAATTTCTTGTAAGGTGCACCCATGGTACCCTCGTTGTCTTGTAAATAACAGTATTATTTCACTCTAGATCTTTAATTTTTATGTGTATTTTCACAAAACATTGTGATTTGTAATTTGAAAATGATTTAAATTTTTGTTTAATAAATCTTTAAGTAAAATTTAATACTACCTTATTTTTACATTATAATTAGTGGCCTCTCTTCCACATTTATAAAAAAAGAAGATGAATTTTCTTTATATTGAGATCAGCTTTATTATTTTATTATCTTTACAAATTTTCAATCTAGAGGTCCAAAAGTGCAATAACTACACTTAAAATTGAAAAAAAAAAAAACAATTTTTGGCTGTAACTTGAGAACGACTGGTTTACGGACCCATGTTTATATAAGATTTTTTTCTGGTTTCGATGTAAGGAATCTCCTGGTTAAGTTGTTTACACTTATCCCGAAACACCCTGTATTTGCATAAATATGCAAATAATCATATCATTTGTTGGGTTCACGTTGTCTAAATATATACCTTACCTACCTTACCTATTTAGCCATTGAAACCCCAGTTGGTTTTTGGCCTCGTCAACAATGCTTCTCCATTCTGCTCTGTTCTTTGCTGCCTCAGGTGTAGTCCCCAATTTGTAAATATCTTTGAGGACCTGATCTCTCCATCTAAGTCTTGGCCTGCCAAGGGGTCTTCTACCTTCTGGGTTCGATCGTTCAGTATATTTAATAATGGAGGTATTTTCTCGCCTCCACACATGTCCAGCCCACCTTAGTCTTCTACTTTTCACTAATGCTACTATATCTGGGTGAGTGTATATTTCTCTTAATTCTCTGTTCTTTCTTATTCTCCAAACATCTCCTTCGCATACTGGACCAAACACTTTTCTTAATACTCTATTTTCAAATACAATAAGCTTCTTCTCATATTCCTTTGTCAGTGTCCATGTTTCAGCTCCATATACATAGGGAGGACTAATGTATGATAGATTTTGATCTTAGTTTTCCTCGACAATATTTTGGATTGAAGTAATTTCTCTACTGCCCAATAGGTCCTAGAGGCCAAGACTAGTCTATTTTGAATTTATTTTTCCTCTTTTATGTTTTGTGCTAGCTTTATGCCAAGGCATTTAAACTCTTCGACTTTTTCAAATTCCCACTTGTCCACTTTAATATTTTGTATTCTATTCTATTCTGTCTAAATATATACAGACAAATATTAATCAAACATTTTTCCCTCTCATAAATTCACAGGGAATGCTTTCGTTAGACTCGTTAATTTTATTATCTTCTGTTATAGATGCTCCAGTCCAGCATCAATCATTTTATTCCTGTTTTGTAGAGGAGGATTATATGACGACCTTTCAGTGATGCAATTGCAATAAAACTTGAATTTATTTAAGGACAATAAAACATGATTAACGTGAATCGCCCAAAATGTAATATTATACCTGTTTTAAAATAGTTATACATATACTCTTCCACTATGCTATATCCTAGGATAATATGAGCATACACTGATTCTGATTGTCTTTTGATTCATTTCTATATTTAAAAAGCTTTGTTTAATAGAAGTTAGAGCTCTTCTAAATCTTATAAATATAAATAGGATTTTCTTTTCATATACAACATTCCTTAAAGGTAATATTTTTCTTAGTTATGATAGTCATTGTAATTTGTTATATTCCCCAGTATCTTAAGGAAACTTATGTTAGGCCCAGTTTTACACAGTAACTAGATAAATTGAGTGACTTAAATTTTATTTCACATCTTTTTAATTACCAGTTATGCTGGAAAAACTATGTTATTTCTATTAGTATTACAAATCATTACTCAATTGGTAACGTTACGCACAACACTTAAATAAACACAAGGTCATGATAGTACAAAACTATTGAATATATTTCACATAAATTTAATTACTTTCATTCACTCTAAAGTTCTGAGTAATGGTTTCGAAACCATAAAATTAATTACTTTTGTCAATGAATACTGTATGAAATACAGTATTCTAATTATATATAGATTTATTCTGTTAATACATATAATTTATATAATTAATCATATAAATTATTTTCAACTTTGTAACTTTTTATTTATTTTTTTTTTTACAAATTATAATTAACACTTAACTAAATCCCTCTAATTTTATTTATAGTTTCTCAAAAGCGTAGGAAACTACGTTGTATGGTATAAAATGAATAGTTACCATTTTGATCAGGCATTTATTTTTATTTTTAGTTTTTTAACATGGATCGTTTTTGGCATCAAATGCTATAATCAAGAAAAAGTGCTTTGGAGATTGTAGGTGATTGGTTTTATACTCGGCCCTCTTAATACTGACATGGTGATCGCTCATTGGTTGCTATCGGCTTGGAAACTACTTGAGAAGTCTTGGATGTCCATGTTGTATGGTAGTCAGTATCCGGTGTTGTGTAGGGGGAGATAACTGAGTATCAGTCATGTCAGTTAAAAACCAGACCAATATTACGTGTTTCGAATTACTTAGTTGCTCTGGATATTAATTAATCAATTAATGGCTGTTTCTAAATTAACTAAAAGTAACACATACAAAGTTGTGTTGGCGTTATTCATATACATGAATAATATATGATGCTAATCTGAGAATAGATTAATTTATTATAATTAATAAACATTGAAATGAAAATTTAATGTTTCATTAAGAGAATACAAGAGAGAATATTGTAATTACTTCTTGTTTCAGTTAAATGAACAAATATTATTAGTACTGTTCTGCCTTATCGTAGACATTTAAGTAATTTTATATAATAATATTTAAGCTTGTCATAGCCCACTCCAAAAGTATAATGATTGGTTCAAACTTATTATTTAGTTTAAGAACAGATTAATAATAAGATTAAGACGTAAAGAGACCAATTAATTAATTAAATTTGTGCTTCTGAAGAAGAAGAAGACCTACAATGGACACTTTTACTTATCATTTCTGCGTTCATTGTAATTGTTTTATTCTGTAATGAAGCAAGTAAATAAATAACAAAATAAATTTCAACATAAGTACATGTTAGCGAATGCTACTGATTTCTTGTTTATTAAGCAATGTCTAAAGGTAGAGCTCTCTCAAATACATTTACCTTGCAGCGCTACACTCGCGTAATTGACACATTTGCATTCCAAATGGCTTTAGCATCTTTAGTAATTCAAACTCTTAAACGTTCTTGTGAATTTCCTGAGGTACCTAATATGATTTTTTTCAATTCAATTATAAATATTACAGTTTAGCATCAGAACTCTAAATAAAAAAGTCGTATCAGGTTAGTTGAAGAAAATGAGTTAAATCACTAATTAGTAGTTAATCATCTATCCCTGGCTTAGTAAATGAATAATATAAAATGAAATAATAAATGCCTAGTAATAATAATTATAGCCATTAAGATTTTAACATTTGTACTTCTCAGGAGTAGATTTTCTAGAGGGAAACAAAAACTTACAAGGTAAATTAAATTGTAAAAAAAAAAAAAAATAAATAAAATAAAATAAATAAATAAATAAATAAAAATAAAAAAACGGTACTGCATGTGATCGTTACCTTGAGTCATATGTAATATAATGTTGTTATTTTAACCCTGGTTTGGATTTTAATTACAATGCTTCAGTAATGGTGCTGAACGTTAACTGAAAACGAATTTAATTGAAATATAATGATAAGTTGTTAATTTTAGATATATTTTATAAATACAGTAGGCAAATAGTTAATTAAAACAATAGGCAAACTTTATTGTAGACAGTTATGGTTTCTATCAGGAAGTAAACTAATATCTAAACAGCATTTTTATGAAAATTGTATAATTATTAAATAAACAATATTATTTGGAATCTGAGAATAAAAATAATACGTTTTATATTTATTTTTAACCACATAAATAAGCTTTATATTTATATATTTAAGCACATTAAATAATTGCTACATATTCCTTTCATAAATCCAAGCCTTGTCGTAATACATTTTGTAAGATCTAATATGTGTTAAAAGAATTAGAGTAGGTTAATAATATAAGTATGTACACGGAAGTAATCGTCACATTATACGTCTGATGAAATTGAGTAATCATAGAATGCAATTTAATATCATAGACATTGTTGAATTTTATTTATGGCTAGTGCCCATTAGGTTTACTATAATGAATTATTTAATCAGTATGGTGACTCGCCTAGATATCAACATTTCAAATATAGCAAATCAATATATTTGGGTACGTTATACCCCTTCAGGGTAATTGCATAGGGGCATGTATATATATATGCACGCAATGAGTTCAACGAAATAAGCTGCATAACCACCGAATTATATGAAAATTCAACAACGACTAGATTCAATAAAATATGAATAAAACATGTTTCCAAATTACAAATGATAATTTATAAAAAATACATGTAAAACAGTGTACATTCACATGATTCAATTAATGGTATCGTATTATATGTAGGGAAGAATGTGCCATGGTACGGTTTTGGCAGTGTATTGGCTGGACCACCACTCTTTTGTTCATTTTTAGCGTATGTATGTATAATTTCCCCCCTTTTTATGTCTCCTGGTCTTTACCATTCAGTCGTCCTATTCCGGTTGACGGTTTTCGTCATTTTGTTTCTATCCGCCACGTACTATTGAATAGGCTTTGAGGCTAAGTTAAAATGGTGAGTTGTACGGTATGTTTTGTTATTCCTTTATAAATATTGTTTATTCTTGCTTTTCAGTGGATTTTTATAATAAAACTGATAAATTGTTCTACATAGCTTTTTTCCTATAGTTGTTCTACATACATTTTTGTTTGTATTACTTGTACCAACCCATTGTATATTAAAAATGTATATTACTTTGTATGATAGGGACTCATCACCCACGCCCAGACCATTTTGGTCAATTTGGGAAGTAATTCATCATGTAAATTGTATTGTAAGTATGTTTAGTATCTTTGTTATGTAGTAATAAACTGATTCAATTTGATTTTTATTTTAATTTGTGGGTTAGTAATTTTATTAGACTTGAGTTAACCTAAATTCTAGTTGGTCACACGATTACGAAATTTAAATTTGCTTGAATCATTAATACTTTCAAATCAAAGTCACTCGTATATCTTAATTTTCTAATTGTAAGCTACTGATTTCATTATGATTTATTTTTTATGTTATTATAATATGTTAGATATGCCTTGAGTGAGTACTCAGACAATTTCCTGGCTACACAGGGTTTTGCAAGCACGTGTTTCAGTTTACGATGAAATAAATATATTCAAAATATTTAAACTGTTAAAAGGCACAACCCCTTCTCCTAAATTCAATTAACGTGGTTAAAAACTTTACTGAGCAATAAGTTAAAAGTAATTGGTCGAGGCCACTATTATTTAGGTATCGTAAGATAACCGATAAACAATGACCAGTAGAGGGCAGGTGGTGTTGGAACAATTGCGTTACAATCACGTAAGTTATGACAGGAATAACCACAACTCATGGCTGGAAACTGGACCTCTATTATTTCGCTGGATAGCAGTTAACTAACTTCCTTGAATAAAAGTGCTTGAATCTTATTGAATCTTCTGCTACTTTGGTATTTATAGTTATTTGTAGATGCTTATTATAATGATATTAACACAGTTAATTGAATTATATATTATTTTAAACCCGTATTGGAAAGATTCAGGAATGGACTATATTAAGTCGCTTTCACACGGGTGTAGGACGATTCAACAACTGGAAATATAAAAGGGAATGGCAAATGATCAGTCATAGTGATAAATGCGATAAATTGCATATTGGTAATTCAATAATGAAAATCAGAACCAGATTCAAAGAACACAAAGCCAATTTTAAATATGGACAGCATTTAACACTTCCACTCAGAATTGAACACCCACTAGAAGAAAGAGACAACTTTACCAAATTTGAAGTTCTAATAGAATCTCATATAAATCAATATATATATATATATATATATATATATATATATATATATATATATAACTGTTTTACCTATACAAATATAATCAACAAATTGTAAATAATGGACCTTCCCCTCCATTATAAATTATCTCATCGTGTAGTATAATTAAACTAACTAGCATCATTGATATTTATATGATTTACTCATTTTAACTTCATTATTTTTTTTAAATTATAAAAGTTCTAACATTATATTTTGTAAACAAATGTTTTTACTTTAATTTTTGTTCACATATGATGATGCCTACCTTCCAGGTGAAAGGACTCAACAAAATATTTTATTGTAGTTGTCGGACATTTTAAAATAATTTCAGTTTGAATATTTATTGTACGTGTAACTACTTATTGTTATTTAATTAATTAGGACTGAACATTAAATTATATTTTTGGTAGAATAGACAGTATGAATAAAATTACTTGTTTGTTTGAAAAAAGAATAAAATCTATCCCAACATTAACTATCAGTACCAATCACTGAGATGGCAGTCTGGAAGTGATCACCTGAAAACAGCCAAGTCAGGACAGTTGTTGGCGATGGTCCCAGAGTAGGAGGTATACTACACCCTCCACAACCCTCCTTTATCACTTGTATCTGCAGTCCAATTTGGAAACAGATTAGTTCTATGCATTGTTTTATTTACACAATTATAAACGACATGTTGTCAGCTCAATGTACAACGTAAACACTACTACAGAAGTCCAATTTTAGGTGTCCATATTGGGTGGTAATAAAGGTTCAGATGTGGTGTATATAAGGGAACAGAGTGTTAGGCTGGTCAGTTAGGTGAATATTGAACAAATACTAACTGGTTCGGATTCTACGTAAATATGTAGGTCCCTTACTCGAGGAACATTGGTTTACGATTTTTCGAGGAACAGTTGACCTTACTTAGTAATAATTACTAAACTCATTAATCTACCGAAACCCATCATAACCATTACCCTTATTTTCGCCCAAGCTTTTATTATTTCTATTTTTTATCCTATTACTTAATGTTTTATGGTGTTCTATATTTTACTCAAATCGTCTTTTTGTACCTAACTTTTATTCGGCCAACTGATCTCATTCTTATCATATCTTATATTTTAATGCTATTGTTCTATTCAATAGTAAATGTCTCTTAACGTACAATTTCTCTTTCTGACAACAAACGATTGATTTACTATCCACCGGTTCTATTATTTATTTATATTACAGGTAGAATACTTATTTAGTAAACAGTCCAGAGTATTGCACTGCCATTATATTGAGTTATAGATGTGTCATGCCAATAAATATGGTTTTAAAAGGACATTTTCCACAAAATCTAAAAATAAATTTACCAAACTATTGCATGCTTATTTATTTGATAATACTGTGAAATATAAATTAGTGCATCTAGGTTGAGAATTATAAATAACGATCAATTGATCCTTATAAAATGCCATTTAACATAAGACCAGCCAGAGCAACTAAGAGGACGCAAAACTTATCAGGGAGTTTAAGCCGTCTGTTTTTGGCTAACTGACAAGGCTGATTCTAAGTTCTCTCTTTTGGAAACTACCCAAAACAAAAAAACCAGTTTTTTATAACCATCCATATCATGGCAACCATTGGATGTGGATATTGTTGGAGTACACTGTTAGCTATCACATGGTTCAAATAATACATACAATTTTAATTTAAACAATAGTTTGAAATGTCATTCTTTCTATGGGCTACAATATAAAACGATTGAGGACTAACTTAGGCAATATGAAACCTATTTTAATAGATAGTCACTTTTACCTCCTTTAAGAAGGTCTTTCACCATATTTATAATAAAGAAGTAAACGGGATTGCTGTTACTTAACAATTTATTTTAACAAAATATTATTAGTATTTTCATTGCCTATTCATGAGCCACTATTATTTAAATTGCTTTGACCAAAAAGGTTTATAGCATAACTACTATTGGTAAATATATATATATATATATATATATATATATATATATATATATATATATATATATATTAAAAAGTACTAATTTTATACAATACAAGAACTATGCAGATAATAAAAGAAGTTAACATAATATCAATTATTGGATGCGTCAGAAACATTCTACATGAACAAATTTAATACACCAATTGTAAATAATGAACCTCCTCCCATTAAGAATTCTCCGTTTATATGGTATAATGTAATTGAAAATTACTATGTATTCATATTTATATATACATAATTTAATTTTAATATTTTTTAAATCTACCACATGTTTAAAATATTTACATTATTATATTTTGTAAACAACTGTTTTAAAATTAGAATTTTTTTGATGTTTACATTGTAGGCAAAAGGCCTCAAATAATAAATCATTTTACTGGAATATATGAGATTTTAAAAAATTATATACAACTGCTTTATTCATTTACATATTAACGTTTTCTGTTTCAAAATATGTATATTGTACAGACTTCTATGCAAATTCGTTTAAATATTCTAGAGTCATAATTATTTTTCAGAGTTTTAATTACTGCTGTTATTTAACTATTTTAGGGTTTATTAATAAAAAAATTGCTTAAAATAATTACCAGTAAAATAAAGTTATAATATACTAAATACCAATAAATATTAATTTTGGCCATATCTTATAGTAAGCAATGACAGATTTATAGTCAGCATTGCAGTATCAGATTTTACTGTATACAGTTACAACCGTCGTAATTATGAGCGAAGAAACATTAAACATTGTGCTCTCTCGTTCTTCACTAGGTATCATATATGACAGTACTGTTATACCAGACATAACTATATACAAGTACAGCCGTCTTACACTAGAGTGTAGTAACATTAAACATTGTGCTCTCTCGTTCTTCACTAGGTATCATATATGACAGTACTACTATACCAGACATAACTATATACAAGTACAGCCGTCTTACACTAGAGTGTAGTAACATTAAACATTGTGCTCTCTCGTTCTTCACTAGGTATCACATATCTCAGTACTGCTATACCAGACATAACTATATACAAGTACAGCCGTCTTACACTAGAGTGTAGTAACATTAAACATTGTGCTCTCTCGTTCTTCACTAGGTATCATATATGACAGTACTACTATACCAGACATAACTATATACAAGTACAGCCGTCTTACACTAGAGTGTAGTAACATTAAACATTGTGCTCTCTCGTTCTTCACTAGGTATCACATATGTCAGTACTGCTATACCAGACATAACTATATACAAATACAGCCGTCTTACACTAGAGTGTAGTAACATTAAACATTGTACTCTCTCGTTCTTCACTAGGTATCACATATCTCAGTACTACTATACCAGACATAACTATATACAAGTACAGCCGTCTTACACTAGAGTGTAGTAACATTAAACATTGTGCTCTCTCGTTCTTCACTAGGTATCACATATGTCAGTACTGCTATACCAGACATAACTGTATACAAGTACAGCCGTCTTACACTAGAGTGTAGTAACATTAAACATTGTGCTCTCTCGTTCTTCACTAGGTATCACATATCTCAGTACTGCTATACCAGACATAACTATATACAAGTACAGCCGTCTTACACTAGAGTGTAGTAACATTAAACATTGTGCTCTCTCGTTCTTCACTAGGTATCACATACGACAGTACTGTTATACCAGACATAACTATATACAAGTACAGCCGTCTTACACTAGAGTGTAGTAACATTAAACATTGTGCTCTCTCGTTATTCACTAGGTATCAGTAGTGAAATAGTGGGCGAAATGCCGTCAAAATTTAAGACTTCTGCGTCAAATTGTCCTTTGGACCCAAGACTTTTCTGGCCTCTGATTGGTCGAGAGCGGTCACGTGACTTTTCCAAGATGGCGGCGCCCATTTCCCGCCAAATTTCCTAACCTCACTTTTCCTAACCTCAAATTTCCCTCCAAATTACCAAATTTCCCTCCAAATTCCCACATCCTACTATATAAAATTCAATGTTAACCTTGTTATACTATATAAAATACACTCTTAACCTAACTTTTTCCATGTTATACTATATAAAATGCACTGTTAACCTTGTTATACTATATATAATACACTAACTTTTTCCATGTTATACTATATAAAATACACTCTTAACCTAACTTTTTCCATGTTATACTATATAAAATACACTTTTTTTGTCCAATATGGTGTCTTTTCCCTCCCGCGCCAACTCACACCCCGTGGGAAAATTCCCTTCCTAAATTCCCTCATCCAAGATGGTGGCCTTATACTATATAAAATGTACACTCTTATACTATATAAAATGAACTTTTTTTGTCCAATATGGCATTTCTTCCATGCTAAACTATATAAAATGCACAGTTAACCTTGTTATACTATATAAAATACACTCTCAACCTAACTTTTTCCATGTTATACTATATAAAATGAACTTTTTTTTTGTCCAATATGGCGTCTTTCCCTCCCAAAATTCCCTCATCCAAGAAGGCGGTCTTTATACTATATGAAATACACTATAATAAATGGCTAACGCGTCGTCTGCTGGCCGGGCGCGCATGCGCAGGGAATTGCTACTCTGTGGATTATTTCATATATACACTATAACAAATGAATTATGGCTGACCCGATCGCAGCGCTCCTAGCGGCAACGTCGATCGCAGCGGACCTGGCGGCATCAGCTGTGCGCGGGTGACGCATGCGCATGGACTTGCTACTCTGTGGATTATTTCATGACCGGGCTTTATCGCTGTTATCACATCACTTGACCTCTAAGGTTATCATGTGGAGTGTCCATGCGGTGCTGATTAATGTAACAATGACCTCAAAGGTCATCTGTTATCACATCCGCTTCCATTACCACAAGCATTGTTTTACATCCCGTGTCTTGCACAATCTCTTTTAATAATATCGAACACTTAATTAACATTGTATATTCTTCCTTCTGATCATTTATTAAAACAGTACTACACTGGATGACATAACTAAAAAAAAACTAAAACTCACCCATAACTCAAACATAAACTTTGAAACAGAAAAACACTAATCATACACTTCAAACATGAAAATTAATAACAACTAAAATTGCAAACAATATATTGTTCAAGCGTACTTTTAACAAGTTAAAGTAGTCAGAAAATATTCAATCAGAAAATGTATATACACAACTCCCAGAGACCCAAACACATGGAGAACCTAGAACACACAACACCCGTGATACATCACCTTCCTATTCATCACATAAGGCCCTTGATCATCCATCACCTATCCATAAGACATCTGACTGACCACCTACCCACCCAATATACTGGACTAACCACACTCTACATACAAGACTTTTGATTGACCATCTACCCACTCAACACACACAGACCCTCGATAGGCCACCCACCTCCCCAACACATAAGACATCCGACTGACCACCTACCCACCTAATATACTAGACTAACCACACTCTACATACAAGACTTTTGATTGACCATATACCCACTCAACACACACAGACCCTCGATAGGCCACCCACCTCCCCAACACATAAGACATCCGACTGACCACCTACTCACCTAATATACTAGACTAACCACACCTTACATACAAGACCTTTGATTGACCACCTACCTACCCAACACACACAGTACCCTCGATTGGCCACACACCTTCCCAACACATAACACATCCGACTGGCCACCTACCCACCTAATATACTAGACTAACCACACCTTACATACAACACCTTTGATTGACTACCTACCTACCCAACACACACAGTACCCTCGATAGGCCACACACCTTCCCAACACATAACACATCTGACTGACCATCTACCCACCTAATATACTAGACTAACCACACTCTACACATAGTCCTCTTGACAGACCACTTACCCCTCTCGACACATAATACATTTGACCACCTACCCACCCAATATACTGGACTAACCACACTCTACATAGAAGACGTTTGATTATCCACTCACCTACTCAATACACCACACAAAACACTTGTTTGATCACACACCTATTTATCAAACAGAACTGTCGACACTCACTCCACCTTCCCAAAGCATAACACTTTTGAAGGACCACCTACCAAACATACAAAAATCATGATAAACAAACTACACACTCTGCAGGCATCACTTAATATACCATCATACTACCATGAAAATAGTCCTATTGACATACCCCTACCTATCCAATATACGTACCACACACCGTGCATACAAGACTTATATTTACCCACCCACATACTAATCAAACAAGACTCTTGATTGACAATCCATCTCCGTAACATTCATGGATGACCTACCTACCAAACATACGACTTGACCACCCACAAAAAACAAGACTTTGTTTAATCACCTATTTAACATACAAGACCAACCACACACCATACAATCATGACTTAACAGTCCACCCACCTACCAAACACACATCTCTTGATGGACCATATACCTACACATTACTCTTGATAGATCATCCACCTAACAATTACATAAAACCTTTGATATACCACCAACACACATGAACAACCTACCTACGTAACATCCAACACTCTTGACTTACCACCCACCTACTCAACACACAGCACTCTCGATAGACTACATAACTAACCATTACATAAAACCTTAGATTGACTCCTAATATTCATGAACGACCTACCTACCAAACATACAACTTGATTGACCGCTCACCTACCCATCACACGTTTCTCTTGATAGACCAATCACCCTCCCATTAAAATACTTTTGTCAGACTATTTACTTAACATACAAGACTTACCACCTAATAGGCAATCTACATAAGGCTTTAGTTATCATTCCACCTATCCAACACACATGTACAAGACACCTACCAAGCTCCATAACCCTACCTATCCATTAGTAAGACTCATGATTTACCCAACACACAGTTATCTTTACAGACCAACTACCCTCCCAACACATAATATTATTGACAGACAACCTACTGTACATACAAGACTTACCACCCACCTACTCAACACACAAAAGACCAACCACACACTCTACATATGAGACTCTTGGTTAGTCGCCCACCTACTCAACATACAACACCTCTGATACACCATTCCCTTGAACGTTACATAAAACCTGTGATATTCCACCCAATCACCAAACACACATGACTCTTAATAGACCAATCCACCTACCTCTACACACACAATTCCTTAGGACACACCCACCACTCATCCTACAGACAAAACTCCTAGAGAACTACCCATCCACCATAAAAACACTATTGCTTCATATAATCATGTTTTAAAATAACATTATTACACTGTAAGATTGGTTTAATATAGCTAAAGACCTAAAGTGTTTCCTAAAATTCTGTTTTCTCTAGAAATATGAGAGCCGTTGGTGGAAAACATCCAAACTAACCATAGAAAATAAGAATCAGCTAGTAGTTTCATAGAAATTCTGCTATACAACTAAAAAAATATGAGATAAAGTTAGGTTTAAAAACAATGAACATAGAAAAAGTTAGGTTAAAAAAAATTAACATAGAAAAAGTTAGGTTAAAAATGAACAGAGAAAAAGTTAGGTTAGCAAACATCAGAAAAGTTGTTAAAATTATTTTTATTTACTTTTGTCTATGTGACAATGATAACTAAAGCCTTATGTAGATTGCCTATTAGGTGGTAAGTCTTGTATGTTAAGTAAATAGTCTGACAAAAGTATTTTTATGGGAGGGTGATTGGTCTATCAAGAGAAATGTGTGATAGGTAGGTAGGCGGTCAATCAAGTTGTATGTTTGGTAGTTAGGTCTTCCATGAATGTTGAGTGTCAATCTAAGGTTTTATGTAATGGTTAGTTACGTAGTCTATCTGTGTGTTGAGTAGGTGGGCGGTAAGTCAAGAGTGTTGGATGTTAAGTAGGTAGGTTGTTCATGTGTGTTGGTGGTCTATCAAAGGTTTTATGTAATGGTTAGGTGGATGATCTATCAGAGGTGTTGTGTGTTGAGTAGGTGGGTGGACTGTTAAGTCATGATTTTATGGTGTGTGGTACGTATGTTAAATAGGTGGTTATACATAAAGTCTTGTTTTTGTGGGTGGTTAAGTCGTATGTTTGGTAGGTAGGTCTTCCATGAATGTTGGGTGTCTATCTAAGGTTTTATGTAATGGGTAGTTAAGTGATCTATCGAGAGTGCTATGTGTGTTGAGTAGGTGGATGGTCAAAAGTTCATTTTATATAGTATAAGAGTATACATTTTAATATAGTATAAGGCCACCATCTTGGATGAGGGAATTTAAGAAGGGAATTTTCCCACGGGGTGTGAGTTGGCGCGGGAGGGAAAAGACGCAATATTGGACAAAAAAAGTGTATTTTATATGGTATAACATGGAAAAAGTTAGGTTAAGAGTGTATTTTATATAGTATAAAATGGAAAAGTTAGGTTAAGAGTGTATTTTATATAGTATAACAAGGTTAACATTGAATTTTATATAGTATGATGTGGGAATTTGGAGAGAAATTTGGTTATTTGGAGGGAAATTTGAGGTTAGGAAAAGTGAGGTTAGGAAATTTGGCGGGAAATGGGCGCCGCCATCTTGGAAAAGTCACGTGACCGCTCTCGACCAATCAGAGGCCAGAAGAGTCTTGGGTCCAAAGGTCAATTTGACGCAGAAGTCTTAAATTTTGACGCCATTTCGCCCACTATTTCACTACTGGTATCACATATAACAGTACTGCTATACCAGACATAACTATATACAAGTACAGCCGTCTTACACTAGAGTGTAGTAACATTAAACATTGTGCTCTCTCGTTCTTCACTAGGTATCACATATCTCAGTACTGCTATACCAGACATAACTATATACAAGTACAGCCGTCTTACACTAGAGTGTAGTAACATTAAACATTGTGCTCTCTCGTTCTTCACTAGGTATCACATATGACAGTACTGTTATACCAGACATAACTATATACAAGTACAGCCGTCTTACACTAGAGTGTAGTAACATTAAACATTGTGCTCTCTCGTTCTTCACTAGGTATCACATATAACAGTTTTGCTATACCAGACATAACTGTATACAAGTACAGCCGTCTTACACTAGAGTGTAGTAACATTAAACATTGTGCTCTCTCGTTCTTCACTAGGTATCACATATCGTCAGTACTGCTATACCAGATATAACTGTATACAAGTACAGCCGTCTTACACTAGAGTGTAGTAACATTAAACATTGTGCTCTCTCGTTCTTCACTAGGTATCACATATGTCAGTACTGCTATACCAGACATAACTGTATACAAGTACAGCCGTCTTACACTAGAGTGTAGTAACATTAAACATTGTGCTCTCTCGTTCTTCACTAGGTATCACATATCGTCAGTACTGCTATACCAGACATAACTGTATACAAGTACAGCCGTCTTACACTAGAGTGTAGTAACATTAAACATTGTGCTCTCTCGTTCTTCACTAGGTATCACATATGACAGTACTGCTATACCAGACATAACTGTATACAAGTACAGCCGTCTTACACTAGAGTGTAGTAACATTAAACATTGTGCTCTCTCGTTCTTCACTAGGTATCACATATCTCAGTACTGCTATACCAGACATAACTGTATACAAGTACAGCCGTCTTACACTAGAGTGTAGTAACATTAAACATTGTGCTCTCTCGTTCTTCACTAGGTATCACATATCTCAGTACTGCTATACCAGACATAACTGTATACAAGTACAGCCGTCTTACACTAGAGTGTAGTAACATTAAACATTGTGCTCTCTCGTTCTTCACTAGGTATCACATATCGTCAGTACTGCTATACCAGACATAACTGTATACAAGTACAGCCGTCTTACACTAGAGTGTAGTAACATTAAACATTGTGCTCTCTCGTTCTTCACTAGGTATCACATATCGACAGTACTGCTATACCAGACATAACTGTATACAAGTACAGCCGTCTTACACTAGAGTGTAGTAACATTAAACATTGTGCTCTCTCGTTCTTCACTAGGTATCACATACGACAGTACTGCTATACCAGACATCACTGTATACAAGTACAGCCGTCTTACACTAGAGTGTAGTAACATTAAACATTGTGCTCTCTCGTTCTTCACTAGGTATCACATACGACAGTACTGCTATACCAGACATCACTGTATACAAGTACAGCCGTCTTACACTAGAGTGTAGTAACATTAAACATTGTACTCTCTCGTTCTTCACTAGGTATCACATATCTCAGTACTGCTATACCAGACATCACTGTATACAAGTACAGCCGTCTTACACTAGAGTGTAGTAACATTAAACATTGTGCTCTCTCGTTCTTCACTAGGTATCACATATCTCAGTACTGCTATACCAGACATAACTGTATACAAGTACAGCCGTCCTACACTAGAGTGTAGTAACATTAAACATTGTGCTCTCTCGTTCTTCACTAGGTATCACATATATCAGTACTGCTATACCAGACATAACTATATACAAGTACAGCCGTCTTACACTAGAGTGTAGTAACATTAAACATTGTGCTCTCTCGTTCTTCACTAGGTATCACATATCTCAGTACTGCTATACCAGACATAACTATATACAAATACAGCCGTCTTACACTAGAGTGTAGTAACATTAAACATTGTGCTCTCTCGTTCTTCACTAGGTATCACATATCTCAGTACTGCTATACCAGACATAACTATATACAAGTACAGCCGTCTTACACTAGAGTGTAGTAACATTAAACATTGTGCTCTCTCGTTCTTCACTAGGTATCACATATGACAGTACTGCTATACCAGATATAACTATATACAAGTACAGCCGTCTTACACTAGAGTGTAGTAACATTAAACATTGTGCTCTCTCGTTCTTCACTAGGTATCACATATGACAGTACTGCTATACCAGATATAACTGTATACAAGTACAGCCGTCTTACACTAGAGTGTAGTAACATTAAACATTGTGCTCTCTCGTTCTTCACTAGGTATCACATATGACAGTACTGCTATACCAGATATAACTATATACAAGTACAGCCGTCTTACACTTGAGTGTAGTAACATTAAACATTGTGCTCTCTCGTTCTTCACTAGGTATCACATATCTCAGTACTGCTATACCAGACATAACTGTATACAAGTACAGCCGTCTTACACTAGAGTGTAGTAACATTAAACATTGTACTCTCTCGTTCTTCACTAGGTATCACATATCTCAGTACTGCTATACCAGATATAACTATATACAAGTACAGCCGTCTTACACTTGAGTGCAGTAACATTAAACATTGTGCTCTCTCGTTCTTCACTAGGTATCACATATCTCAGTACTGCTATACCAGACATAACTGTATACAAGTACATCCGTCTTACACTTGAGTGCAGTACCGGTAACATTAAACATTGTACTCTCTCGTTCTTCATTAGGTATCATATATGTCAGTACTGCTATACCAGACATAACTGTATACATGTACAGCCGTCTTACACTTGAGTGCAGTAACTTAAACATTGTGCTCTCTCGTTCTTTACTAGGTATCACATACGAGAGTACTGCTATACCAGACATAACTATATACAAGTACAGCCGTCTTACACTAGAGTGTAGTAACATTAAACATTGGGCTCTCTCGTTCTTCACTAGGTATCACATATGTCAGTACTGCTATACCAGACATAACTATATACAAGTACAGCCGTCTTACACTAGAGTGTAGTAACATTAAACATTGTGCTCTCTCGTTCTTCACTAGGTATCACATATGTCAGTACTGCTATACCAGACATAACTGTATACAAGTACAGCCGTCTTACACTTGAGTGCAGTAACATTAAACATTGTGCTCTCTCGTTCTTCACTAGGTATCACATATCTCAGTACTGCTATACCAGATATAACTATATACAAGTACAGCCGTCTTACACTAGAGTGTAGTAACATTAAACATTGTGCTCTCTCGTTCTTCACTAGGTATCACATACGAAATTACTGCTATACCAGACATAACTATATACAAGTACAGCCGTCTTACACTAGAGTGTAGTAACATTAAACTTTGTGCTCTCTCGTTCTTCACTAGGTATCACATATCTCATTACTGCTATACCAGATATAACTATATACAAGTACAGCCGTCTTACACTAGAGTGTAGTAACATTAAACATTGTGCTCTCTCGTTCTTCACTAGGTATCACATATGTCAGTACTGCTATACCAGACATAACTATATACAAGTACAGCCGTCTTACACTAGAGTGTAGTAACATTAAACATTGTGCTCTCTCGTTCTTCACTAGGTATCACATATGTCAGTACTGCTATACCAGACATAACTGTATACAAGTACAGCCGTCTTACACTTGAGTGTAGTAACATTAAACATTGTGCTCTCTCGTTCTTCACTAGGTATCACATATGTCAGTACTGCTATACCAGACATAACTATATACAAGTACAGCCGTCTTACACTAGAGTGTAGTAACATTAAACATTGTGCTCTCTCGTTCTTCACTAGGTATCACATATGTCAGTACTGCTATACCAGACATAACTGTATACAAGTACAGCCGTCTTACACTTGAGTGTAGTAACTTTAAACATTGTGCTCTCTCGTTTTTTACTAGGTATCACATATGTCAGTACTGCTATACCAGACATAACTGTATACAAGTACAGCCGTCTTACACTTGAGTGTAGTAACATTAAACATTGTGCTCTCTCGTTCTTCACTAGGTATCACATATGTCAGTACTGCTATACCAGACATAACTATATACAAGTACAGCCGTCTTACACTAGAGTGTAGTAACATTAAACATTGTGCTCTCTCGTTCTTCACTAGGTATCACATATGTCAGTACTGCTATACCAGACATAACTGTATACAAGTACAGCCGTCTTACACTTGATTACAGTAACATTAAACATTGTACTCTCTCGTTCTTCACTAGGTATCACATATGTCAGTACTGCTATACCAGACATAACTGTATACAAGTACAGCCGTCTTACACTTGAGTGCAGTAACATTAAACATTGTGCTCTCTCGTTCTTCACTAGGTATCACATATGACAGTACTGCTATACCAGATATAACTATATACAAGTACAGCCGTCTTACACTAGAGTGTAGTAACATTAAACATTGTGCTCTCTCGTTCTTCACTAGGTATCACATATCTCAGTACTGCTATACCAGACATAACTGTATACAAGTACAGCCGTCTTACACTAGAGTGTAGTAACATTAAACATTGTGCTCTCTCGTTCTTCACTAGGTATCACATATCTCAGTACTGCTATACCAGATATAACTATATACAAGTACAGCCGTCTTACACTTGAGTGCAGTAACATTAAACATTGTGCTCTCTCGTTCTTCACTAGGTATCACATATAACAGTACTGCTATACCAGACATAACTGTATACAAGTACAGCCGTCTTACACTAGAGTGTAGTAACATTAAACATTGTGCTCTCTCGTTCTTCACTAGGTATCACATATGACAGTACTGCTATACCAGATATAACTATATACAAGTACAGCCGTCTTACACTAGAGTGTAGTAACATTAAACATTGTGCTCTCTCGTTCTTCACTAGGTATCACATATCTCAGTACTGCTATACCAGACATAACTATATACAAGTACAGCCGTCTTACACTAGAGTGTAGTAACATTAAACATTGTGCTCTCTCGTTCTTCACTAGGTATCACATATGTCAGTACTGCTATACCAGACATAACTGTATACAAGTACAGCCGTCTTACACTAGAGTGTAGTAACATTAAACATTGTGCTCTCTCGTTCTTCACTAGGTATCACATATGTCAGTACTGCTATACCAGACATAACTGTATACAAGTACAGCCGTCTTACACTAGAGTGTAGTAACATTAAACATTGTGCTCTCTCGTTCTTCACTAGGTATCACATATCTCAGTACTGCTATACCAGACATAACTGTATACAAGTACAGCCGTCTTACACTAGAGTGTAGTAACATTAAACATTGTGCTCTCTCGTTCTTCACTAGGTATCACATATCTCAGTACTGCTATACCAGACATAACTGTATACAAGTACAGCCGTCTTACACTAGAGTGTAGTAACATTAAACATTGTGCTCTCTCGTTCTTCACTAGGTATCACATATGTCAGTACTGCTATACCAGACATAACTGTATACAAGTACAGCCGTCTTACACTAGAGTGTAGTAACATTAAACATTGTACTCATTCGTTCTTCACTAGGTATCACATATCTCAGTACTGCTATACAAGACATCACTGTATACAAGTACAGCCGTCTTACACTAGAGTGTAGTAACATTAAACATTGTGCTCTCTCGTTCTCCACTAGGTATCACATATGTCAGTACTGCTATACCAGATATAACTGTATACAAGTACAGCCGTCTTACACTAGAGTGTAGTAACATTAAACATTGTGCTCTCTCGTTCTTCACTAGGTATCACATACGACAGTACTGCTATACCAGACATCACTGTATACAAGTACAGCCGTCTTACACTAGAGTGTAGTAACATTAAACATTGTGCTCTCTCGTTCTTCACTAGGTATCACATATGTCAGTACTGCTATACCAGATATAACTGTATACAAGTACAGCCGTCTTACACTAGAGTGTAGTAACATTAAACATTGTGCTCTCTCGTTCTTCACTAGGTATCACATATCTCAGTACTGCTATACCAGACATAACTGTATACAAGTACAGCCGTCTTACACTAGAGTGTAGTAACATTAAACATTGTGCTCTCTCGTTCTTCACTAGGTATCACATATCTCAGTACTGCTATACCAGACATAACTATATACAAGTACAGCCGTCTTACACTAGAGTGTAGTAACATTAAACATTGTGCTCTCTCGTTCTTCACTAGGTATCACATATGTCAGTACTGCTATACCAGACATAACTGTATACAAGTACAGCCGTCTTACACTAGAGTGTAGTAACATTAAACATTGTGCTCTCTCGTTCTTCACTAGGTATCACATATCGTCAGTACTGCTATACCAGACATAACTGTATACAAGTACAGCCGTCTTACACTAGAGTGTAGTAACATTAAACATTGTGCTCTCTCGTTCTTCACTAGGTATCACATATGTCAGTACTGCTATACCAGACATAACTGTATACAAGTACAGCCGTCTTACACTAGAGTGTAGTAACATTAAACATTGTGCTCTCTCGTTCTTCACTAGGTATCACATATGTCAGTACTGCTATACCAGACATAACTGTATACAAGTACAGCCGTCTTACACTAGAGTGTAGTAACATTAAACATTGTGCTCTCTCGTTCTTCACTAGGTATCACATATGTCAGTACTGCTATACCAGACATAACTGTATACAAGTACAGCCGTCTTACACTAGAGTGTAGTAACATTAAACATTGTGCTCTCTCGTTCTTCACTAGGTATCACATATCTCAGTACTGCTATACCAGACATAACTGTATACAAGTACAGCCGTCTTACACTAGAGTGTAGTAACATTAAACATTGTGCTCTCTCGTTCTTCACTAGGTATCACATATCTCAGTACTGCTATACCAGACATAACTGTATACAAGTACAGCCGTCTTACACTAGAGTGTAGTAACATTAAACATTGTGCTCTCTCGTTCTTCACTAGGTATCACATATCTCAGTACTGCTATACCAGACATAACTGTATACAAGTACAGCCGTCTTACACTAGAGTGTAGTAACATTAAACATTGTGCTCTCTCGTTCTTCACTAGGTATCACATATGTCAGTACTGCTATACCAGACATAACTGTATACAAGTACAGCCGTCTTACACTAGAGTGTAGTAACATTAAACATTGTGCTCTCTCGTTCTTCACTAGGTATCACATATCTCAGTACTGCTATACCAGACATAACTGTATACAAGTACAGCCGTCTTACACTAGAGTGTAGTAACATTAAACATTGTGCTCTCTCGTTCTTCACTAGGTATCACATATGTCAGTACTGCTATACCAGACATAACTGTATACAAGTACAGCCGTCTTACACTAGAGTGTAGTAACATTAAACATTGTGCTCTCTCGTTCTTCACTAGGTATCACATATGTCAGTACTGCTATACCAGACATAACTGTATACAAGTACAGCCGTCTTACACTAGAGTGTAGTAACATTAAACATTGTGCTCTCTCGTTCTTCACTAGGTATCACATATCTCAGTACTGCTATACCAGACATAACTATATACAAGTACAGCCGTCTTACACTAGAGTGTAGTAACATTAAACATTGTGCTCTCTCGTTCTTCACTAGGTATCACATATCTCAGTACTGCTATACCAGACATAACTGTATACAAGTACAGCCGTCTTACACTAGAGTGTAGTAACATTAAACATTGTGCTCTCTCGTTCTTCACTAGGTATCACATATCTCAGTACTGCTATACCAGACACAACTATATACAAGTACAGCCGTCTTACACTAGAGTGTAGTAACATTAAACATTGTGCTCTCTCGTTCTTCACTAGGTATCACATATGTCAGTACTGCTATACCAGACATAACTGTATACAAGTACAGCCGTCTTACACTAGAGTGTAGTAACATTAAACATTGTGCTCTCTCGTTCTTCACTAGGTATCACATATCTCAGTACTGCTATACCAGACATAACTGTATACAAGTACAGCCGTCTTACACTAGAGTGTAGTAACATTAAACATTGTGCTCTCTCGTTCTTCACTAGGTATCACATATGTCAGTACTGCTATACCAGACATAACTGTATACAAGTACAGCCGTCTTACACTAGAGTGTAGTAACATTAAACATTGTGCTCTCTCGTTCTTCACTAGGTATCACATATGTCAGTACTGCTATACCAGACATAACTGTATACAAGTACAGCCGTCTTACACTAGAGTGTAGTAACATTAAACATTGTGCTCTCTCGTTCTTCACTAGGTATCACATATGTCAGTACTGCTATACCAGACATAACTGTATACAAGTACAGCCGTCTTACACTAGAGTGTAGTAACATTAAACATTGTGCTCTCTCGTTCTTCACTAGGTATCACATATGTCAGTACTGCTATACCAGACATAACTGTATACAAGTACAGCCGTCTTACACTAGAGTGTAGTAACATTAAACATTGTGCTCTCTCGTTCTTCACTAGGTATCACATATGTCAGTACTGCTATACCAGACATAACTGTATACAAGTACAGCCGTCTTACACTAGAGTGTAGTAACATTAAACATTGTGCTCTCTCGTTCTTCACTAGGTATCACATATGTCAGTACTGCTATACCAGACATAACTGTATACAAGTACAGCCGTCTTACACTAGAGTGTAGTAACATTAAACATTGTGCTCTCTCGTTCTTCACTAGGTATCACATATCTCAGTACTGCTATACCAGACATAACTGTATACAAGTACAGCCGTCTTACACTAGAGTGTAGTAACATTAAACATTGTGCTCTCTCGTTCTTCACTAGGTATCACATATCTCAGTACTGCTATACCAGACATAACTGTATACAAGTACAGCCGTCTTACACTAGAGTGTAGTAACATTAAACATTGTGCTCTCTCGTTCTTCACTAGGTATCACATATCTCAGTACTGCTATACCAGACATAACTGTATACAAGTACAGCCGTCTTACACTAGAGTGTAGTAACATTAAACATTGTGCTCTCTCGTTCTTCACTAGGTATCACATATCTCAGTACTGCTATACCAGACATAACTGTATACAAGTACAGCCGTCTTACACTAGAGTGTAGTAACATTAAACATTGTGCTCTCTCGTTCTTCACTAGGTATCACATATCTCAGTACTGCTATACCAGACATAACTGTATACAAGTACAGCCGTCTTACACTAGAGTGTAGTAACATTAAACATTGTGCTCTCTCGTTCTTCACTAGGTATCACATATGTCAGTACTGCTATACCAGACATAACTGTATACAAGTACAGCCGTCTTACACTAGAGTGTAGTAACATTAAACATTGTGCTCTCTCGTTCTTCACTAGGTATCACATATCTCAGTACTGCTATACCAGACATAACTATATACAAATACAGCCGTCTTACACTAGAGTGTAGTAACATTAAACATTGTGCTCTCTCGTTCTTCACTAGGTATCACATATGTCAGTACTGCTATACCAGATATAACTGTATACAAGTACAGCCGTCTTACACTAGAGTGTAGTAACATTAAACATTGTACTCTCTCGTTCTTCACTAGGTATCACATATGTCAGTACTGCTATACCAGATATAACTGTATACAAGTACAGCCGTCTTACACTAGAGTGTAGTAACATTAAACATTGTGCTCTCTCGTTCTTCACTAGGTATCACATATGTCAGTACTGCTATACCAGATATAACTGTATACAAGTACAGCCGTCTTAAACTAGAGTGTAGTAACATTAAACATTGTGGTCTCTCGTTCTTCACTAGGTATCACATATGTCAGTACTGCTATACCAGATATAACTGTATACAAGTACAGCCGTCTTACACTAGAGTGTAGTAACATTAAACATTGTGCTCTCTCGTTCTTCACTAGGTATCACATATCTCAGTACTGCTATACCAGACATAACTGTATACAAGTACAGCCGTCTTACACTAGAGTGTAGTAACATTAAACATTGTACTCTCTCGTTCTTCACTAGGTATCACATATGTCAGTACTGCTATACCAGACATAACTGTATACAAGTACAGCCGTCTTACACTAGAGTGTAGTAACATTAAACATTGTGCTCTCTCGTTCTTCACTAGGTATCACATATCTCAGTACTGCTATACCAGACATAACTGTATACAAGTACAGCCGTCTTACACTAGAGTGTAGTAACATTAAACATTGTGCTCTCTCGTTCTTCACTAGGTATCACATATGTCAGTACTGCTATACCAGACATAACTGTATACAAGTACAGCCGTCTTACACTAGAGTGTAGTAACATTAAACATTGTGCTCTCTCGTTCTTCACTAGGTATCACATATGTCAGTACTGCTATACCAGATATAACTATATACAAGTACAGCCGTCTTACACTAGAGTGTAGTAACATTAAACATTGTGCTCTCTCGTTCTTCACTAGGTATCACATATGTCAGTACTGCTATACCAGACATAACTGTATACAAGTACAGCCGTCTTACACTAGAGTGTAGTAACATTAAACATTGTGCTCTCTCGTTCTTCACTAGGTATCACATATGTCAGTACTGCTATACCAGATATAACTATATACAAGTACAGCCGTCTTACACTAGAGTGTAGTAACATTAAACATTGTGCTCTCTCGTTCTTCACTAGGTATCACATATGTCAGTACTGCTATACCAGACATAACTGTATACAAGTACAGCCGTCTTACACTAGAGTGTAGTAACATTAAACATTGTGCTCTCTCGTTCTTCACTAGGTATCACATATGTCAGTACTGCTATACCAGACATAACTATATACAAGTACAGCCGTCTTACACTAGAGTGTAGTAACATTAAACATTGTGCTCTCTCGTTCTTCACTAGGTATCACATATGTCAGTACTGCTATACCAGACATAACTATATACAAGTACAGCCGTCTTACACTAGAGTGTAGTAACATTAAACATTGTGCTCTCTCGTTCTTCACTAGGTATCACATATGTCAGTACTGCTATACCAGACATAACTATATACAAGTACAGCCGTCTTACACTAGAGTGTAGTAACATTAAACATTGTGCTCTCTCGTTCTTCACTAGGTATCACATATGTCAGTACTGCTATACCAGACATAACTATATACAAGTACAGCCGTCTTACACTAGAGTGTAGTAACATTAAACATTGTGCTCTCTCGTTCTTCACTAGGTATCACATATGTCAGTACTGCTATACCAGACATAACTGTATACAAGTACAGCCGTCTTACACTAGAGTGTAGTAACATTAAACATTGTGCTCTCTCGTTCTTCACTAGGTATCACATATGTCAGTACTGCTATACCAGACATAACTGTATACAAGTACAGCCGTCTTACACTAGAGTGTAGTAACATTAAACATTGTGCTCTCTCGTTCTTCACTAGGTATCACATATGACAGTACTGCTATACCAGATATAACTATATACAAGTACAGCCGTCTTACACTAGAGTGTAGTAACATTAAACATTGTGCTCTCTCGTTCTTCACTAGGTATCACATATCTCAGTACTGCTATACCAGACATAACTGTATACAAGTACAGCCGTCTTACACTAGAGTGTAGTAACATTAAACATTGTACTCTCTCGTTCTTCACTAGGTATCACATATCTCAGTACTGCTATACCAGATATAACTGTATACAAGTACAGCCGTCTTACACTAGAGTGTAGTAACATTAAACATTGTGCTCTCTCGTTCTTCACTAGGTATCACATATCTCAGTACTGCTATACCAGATATAACTGTATACAAGTACAGCCGTCTTACACTAGAGTGTAGTAACATTAAACATTGTGCTCTCTCGTTCTTCACTAGGTATCACATATGTCAGTACTGCTATACCAGATATAACTATATACAAGTACAGCCGTCTTACACTAGAGTGTAGTAACATTAAACATTGTGCTCTCTCGTTCTTCACTAGGTATCACATATCTCAGTACTGCTATACCAGACATAACTGTATACAAGTACAGCCGTCTTACACTAGAGTGTAGTAACATTATACATTGTGCTTTCTCGTTCTTCACTAGGTATCACATATGTCAGTACTGCTATACCAGACATAACTGTATACAAGTACAGCCGTCTTACACTAGAGTGTAGTAACATTATACATTGTGCTTTCTCGTTCTTCACTAGGTATCACATATGTCAGTACTGCTATATCAGACATAACGATATACAAGTACAGCCGTCTTACACTAGAGTGTAGTAACATTAAACATTGTGCTCTCTCGTTCTTCACTAGGTATCACATATGTCAGTACTGCTATACCAGACATAACTATATACAAGTACAGCCGTCTTACACTAGAGTGTAGTAACATTAAACATTGTGCTCTCTCGTTCTTCACTAGGTATCACATATGTCAGTACTGCTATACCAGACATAACTGTATACAAGTACAGCCGTCTTACACTAGAGTGTAGTAACATTAAACATTGTGTTCTCTCGTTCTCCACTAGGTATCACATATGTCAGTACTGCTATACCAGACATAACTGTATACAAGTACAGCCGTCTTACACTAGAGTGTAGTAACATTAAACATTGTACTCTCTCGTTCTTCACTAGGTATCACATACGACAGTACTGCTATACCAGACATAACTGTATACAAGTACAGCCGTCTTACACTAGAGTGTAGTAACATTAAACATTGTGCTCTCTCGTTCTTCACTAGGTATCACATATGTCAGTACTGCTATACCAGATATAACTATATACAAGTACAGCCGTCTTACACTAGAGTGTAGTAACATTAAACATTGTGCTCTCTCGTTCTTCACTAGGTATCACATATCTCAGTACTGCTATACCAGATATAACTATATACAAGTACAGCCGTCTTACACTAGAGTGTAGTAACATTAAACATTGTGCTCTCTCGTTCTTCACTAGGTATCACATATATCAGTACTGCTATACCAGATATAACTGTATACAAGTACAGCCGTCTTACACTAGAGTGTAGTAACATTAAACATTGTGCTCTCTCGTTCTTCACTTGGTATCACATATGTCAGTACTGCTATACCAGATATAACTATATACAAGTACAGCCGTCTTACACTAGAGTGTAGTAACATTAAACATTGTGCTCTCTCGTTCTTCACTAGGTATCACATACGACAGTACTGCTATACCAGACATAACTGTATACAAGTACAGCCGTCTTACACTAGAGTGTAGTAACATTAAACATTGTACTCTCTCGTTCTTCACTAGGTATCACATATCTCAGTACTGCTATACCAGACATCACTGTATACAAGTACAGCCGTCTTACACTAGAGTGTAGTAACATTAAACATTGTACTCTCTCGTTCTTCACTAGGTATCACATATATCAGTACTGCTATACCAGATATAACTATATACAAGTACAGCCGTCTTACACTAGAGTGTAGTAACATTAAACATTGTGCTCTCTCGTTCTTCACTAGGTATCACATATCTCAGTACTGCTATACCAGACATAACTGTATACAAGTACAGCCGTCTTACACTAGAGTGTAGTAACATTAAACATTGTGCTCTCTCGTTCTTCACTAGGTATCACATATATCAGTACTGCTATACCAGACATAACTATATACAAGTACAGCCATCTTACACTAGAGTGTAGTAACATTAAACATTGTACTCTCTCGTTCTTCACTAGGTATCATATATGACAGTACTGCTATACCAGACATAACTGTATACATGTACAGCCGTTCTTCACTAGGTATCACATATCTCAGTACTGCTATACCAGATATAACTATATACAAGTACAGCCGTCTTACACTTGAGTGCAGTAACTATAACATTGTGCTCTCTCGTTCTTTACTAGGTATCACATACGAGAGTACTGCTATACCAGACATAACTATATACAAGTACAGCCGTCTTACACTAGAGTGTAGTAACATTTAACATTGTGCTCTCTCGTTCTTCACTAGGTATCACATATGTCAGTACTGCTATACCAGACATAACTGTATACAAGTACAGCCGTCTTACACTTGAGTGCAGTAACATTAAACATTGTGCTCTCTCGTTCTTCACTAGGTATCACATATCTCAGTACTGCTATACCAGATATAACTATATACAAGTACAGCCGTCTTACACTAGAGTGTAGTAACATTAAACATTGTGCTCTCTCGTTCTTCACTAGGTATCACATATCGTCAGTACTGCTATACCAGACATAACTATATACAAGTACAGCCGTCTTACACTAGAGTGTAGTAACATTAAACATTGTGCTCTCTCGTTCTTCACTAGGTATCACATATCTCAGTACTGCTATACCAGATATAACTATATACAAGTACAGCCGTCTTACACTAGAGTGTAGTAACATTAAACATTGTGCTCTCTCGTTCTTCACTAGGTATCACATATCTCAGTACTGCTATACCAGATATAACTATATACAAGTACAGCCGTCTTACACTAGAGTGTAGTAACATTAAACATTGTGCTCTCTCGTTCTTCACTAGGTATCACATATCTCAGTACTGCTATACCAGACATAACTGTATACAAGTACAGCCGTCTTACACTAGAGTGTAGTAACATTAAACATTGTGCTCTCTCGTTCTTCACTAGGTATCACATATGACAGTACTGCTATACCAGATATAACTATATACAAGTACAGCCGTCTTACACTAGAGTGTAGTAACATTAAACATTGTGCTCTCTCGTTCTCCACTAGGTATCACATATGTCAGTACTGCTATACCAGACATAACTATATACAAGTACAGCCGTCTTACACTAGAGTGTAGTAACATTAAACATTGTGCTCTCTCGTTCTTCACTAGGTATCACATATGACAGTACTGCTATACCAGACATAACTATATACAAGTACAGCCGTCTTACACTAGAGTGTAGTAACATTAAACATTGTGCTCTCTCGTTCTTCACTAGGTATCACATATCTCAGTACTGCTATACCAGACATAACTATATACAAATACAGCCGTCTTACACTAGAGTGTAGTAACATTAAACATTGTGCTCTCTCGTTCTTCACTAGGTATCACATATGTCAGTACTGCTATACCAGATATAACTATATACAAGTACAGCCGTCTTACACTAGAGTGTAGTAACATTAAACATTGTGCTCTCTCGTTCTCCACTAGGTATCACATATGTCAGTACTGCTATACCAGATATAACTATATACAAGTACAGCCGTCTTACACTAGAGTGTAGTAACATTAAACATTGTGCTCTCTCGTTCTCCACTAGGTATCACATATGTCAGTACTGCTATACCAGATATAACTATATACAAGTACAGCCGTCTTACACTAGAGTGTAGTAACATTAAACATTGTGCTCTCTCGTTCTCCACTAGGTATCACATATGTCAGTACTGCTATACCAGACATAACTATATACAAGTACAGCCGTCTTACACTAGAGTGTAGTAACATTAAACATTGTGCTCTCTCGTTCTCCACTAGGTATCACATATGTCAGTACTGCTATACCAGATATAACTATATACAAGTACAGCCGTCTTACACTAGAGTGTAGTAACATTAAACATTGTGCTCTCTCGTTCTTTACTAGGTATCACATATGTCAGTACTGCTATACCAGACATAACTATATACAAGTACAGCCGTCTTACACTAGAGTGTAGTAACATTAAACATTGTGCTCTCTCGTTCTTCACTAGGTATCACATATGTCAGTACTGCTATACCAGACATAACTATATACAAGTACAGCCGTCTTACACTAGAGTGTAGTAACATTAAACATTGTGCTCTCTCGTTCTCCACTAGGTATCACATATGTCAGTACTGCTATACCAGACATAACTATATACAAGTACAGCCGTCTTACACTAGATTGTAGTAACATTAAACATTGTGCTCTCTCGTTCTCCACTAGGTATCACATATGTCAGTAATGCTATACCAGACATAACTATATACAAGTACAGCCATCTTACACTAGAGTGTAGTAACATTAAACATTGTGCTCTCTCGTTCTCCACTAGGTATCACATATCTCAGTACTGCTATACCAGACATAACTATATACAAGTACAGCCGTCTTACACTAGAGTGTAGTAACATTAAACATTGTGCTCTCTCGTTCTCCACTAGGTATCACATATGTCAGTACTGCTATACCAGACATAACTATATACTAGTATAGCCATCTTACACTAGAGTGTAGTAACATTAAACATTGTGCTCTCTCGTTCTCCACTAGGTATCACATATCTCAGTACTGCTATACCAGACATAACTATATACAAGTACAGCCACCTTACACTAGAGTGTAGTAACATTAAACATTGTGCTCTCTCGTTCTTCACTAGGTATCACATATGTCAGTACTGCTATACCAGATATAACTATATACAAGTACAGCCGTCTTACACTAGAGTGTAGTAACATTAAACATTGTGCTCTTTCGTTCTTCACTAGGTATCACATATGTCAGTACTGCTATACCAGATATAACTATATACAAGTACAGCCGTCTTACACTAGAGTGTAGTAACATTAAACATTGTGCTCTCTCGTTCTTCACTAGGTATCACATATGTCAGTACTGCTATACCAGATATAACTATATACAAGTACAGCCGTCTTACACTAGAGTGTAGTAACATTAAACATTGTGCTCTCTCGTTCTCCACTAGGTATCACATATGTCAGTACTGCTATACCAGACATAACTATATACTAGTATAGCCATCTTACACTAGAGTGTAGTAACATTAAACATTGTGCTCTCTCGTTCTCCACTAGGTATCACATATCTCAGTACTGCTATACCAGACATAACTATATACAAGTACAGCCACCTTACACTAGAGTGTAGTAACATTAAACATTGTGCTCTCTCGTTCTTCACTAGGTATCACATATGTCAGTACTGCTATACCAGATATAACTATATACAAGTACAGCCGTCTTACACTAGAGTGTAGTAACATTAAACATTGTGCTCTTTCGTTCTTCACTAGGTATCACATATGTCAGTACTGCTATACCAGATATAACTATATACAAGTACAGCCGTCTTACACTAGAGTGTAGTAACATTAAACATTGTGCTCTCTCGTTCTCCACTAGGTATCACATATGTCAGTACTGCTATACCAGATATAACTATATACAAGTACAGCCGTCTTACACTAGAGTGTAGTAACATTAAACATTGTGCTCTCTCGTTCTCCACTAGGTATCACATATGTCAGTACTGCTATACCAGATATAACTATATACAAGTACAGCCGTCTTACACTAGAGTGTAGTAACATTAAACATTGTGCTCTCTCGTTCTCCACTAGGTATCACATATGTCAGTACTGCTATAACAGACATAACTATATACAAGTACAGCCATCTTACACTAGAGTGTAGTCACATTAAACATTGTGCTCTCTCGTTTTCCACTAGGTATCACATATGTCAGTTCTGCTATACCAGACATAACTGTATACAAGTACAGCCGTCTTACACTAGAGTATAGTAACATTAAACATTGTGCTCTCTCGTTCTTCACTAGGTATCACATATGTCAGTAATGCTATACCAGACATAACTATATACAAGTACAGCCGTCTTACACTAGAGTTTAGTAACATTAAACATTGTGCTCTCTCGTTCTTCACTAGGTATCACATATGTCAGTACTGCTATACCAGACATAACCATATACAAGTACAGCCATCTTACACTAGAGTGTAGTAACATTAAACATTGTGCTCTCTCGTTCTCCACTAGGTATCACATATGTCAGTACTGCTATACCAGGCATAACTATATACAAGTACAGCCATCTTACACTAGAGTGTAGTAACATTAAACATTGTGCTCTCTCGTTCTTCACTAGGTATCACATATCTCAGTACTGCTATACCAGACATAACTATATACAAGTACAGCCGTCTTACACTTGAGTGTAGTAACATTAAACATTGTGCTCTCTCGTTCTTCACTAGGTATCACATATCTCAGTACTGCTATACCAGACATAACTGTATACAAGTACAGCCGTCTTACACTTGAGTGTAGTAACATTAAACATTGTGCTCTCTCGTTCTTCACTAGGTATCACATATCTCAGTACTGCTATACCAGACATAACTGTATACAAGTACAGCCGTCTTACACTTGAGTGTAGTAACATTAAACATTGTGCTCTCTCGTTCTTCACTAGGTATCACATATCTCAGTACTGCTATACCAGACATAACTGTATACAAGTACAGCCGTCTTACACTTGAGTGTAGTAACATTAAACATTGTACTCTCTCGTTCTTCACTAGGTATCACATATCTCAGTACTGCTATACCAGAAATAACTATAAACAAGTACAGCCGTCTTACACTAGAGAGAAGTAACATTAAACATTGTGCTCTCTCGTTCTCCACTAGGTATCACATATGTCAGTACTGCTATACCAGGCATAACTATATACAAGTACAGCCGTCTTACACTAGAGTGTAGTAACATTAAACATTGTGCTCTCTCGTTCTTCACTAGGTATCACATATGTCAGTACTGCTATACCAGGCATAACTATATACAAGTACAGCCATCTTACACTAGAGTGTAGTAACATTAAACATTGTGCTCTCTCGTTCTTCACTAGGTATCACATATGTCAGTACTGCTATACCAGACATAACTATATACAAGTACAGCCGTCTTACAATAGAGTGTAGTAACATTAAACATTGTGCTCTCTCGTTCTTCACTAGGTATCACATATGTCAGTACTGCTATACCAGACATAACTATATACAAGTACAGCCATCTTACACTAGAGTGTAGTAACATTAAACATTGTGCTCTCTCGTTCTCCACTAGGTATCACATATGTCAGTACTGCTATACCAGATATAACTATATACAAGTACAGCCGTCTTACACTAGAGTGTAGTAACATTAAACATGGTGCTCTCTCGTTCTTCACTAGGTATCACATATGTCAGTACTGATATATCAGACATAACGATATACAAGTACAGCCGTCTTACACTAGAGTGCAGTAACATTAAACATCGTGCTCTCTCGTTCTTCACTAGGTATCACATATCTCAGTACTGCTATATCAGACATAACGATATACAAGTACAGCCGTCTTACACTAGAGTGTAGTAACATTAAACATTGTGCTCTCTCGTTCTTCACTAGGTATCACATATGTCAGTACTGCTATATCAGACATAACGATATACAAGTACAGCCGTCTTACACTAGAGTGCAGTAACATTAAACATTGTGCTCTCTCGTTCTTCACTAGGTATCACATATCTCAGTACTGCTATATCAGACATAACGATATACAAGTACAGCCACCTTACACTAGAGTGCAGTAACATTAAACATTGTGCTCTCTCGTTCTTCACTTCACTAGGTATCACATATCTCAGTACTGCTATACCAGACATAACTATATACAAGTACAGCCGTCTTACACTAGAGTGCAGTAACATTAAACATTGTGCTCTCTCGTTCTCCACTAGGTATCACATATGTCAGTACTGCTATACCAGACATAACTATTTATTTATTTATTTATTTATTTACATGCTTCAATACAGTCAAAACCAATTACACTGAAGCAGTTCATATTAATACATATATTTATGTTTGTGGGTTTTATAACTTATTTACTAAATCACTTCACATTATAAAAATAACAAAAAATAAGAATACCAAACTGAAATACTATAGATTCAAATATAACTGAAATTTATATGGAACGGAACAATACATGCTTGATGAGGAGGCAAAAAATATAATGACATGCAATTAAATAAAAATAATAACTAATATTAGTATAGACTAGCATTCAGCAACAATAGCAGTAATGAATATTTTAAACAATTAAGAACAATAACAACAATAAATAATAACAGTAATAAATATTTTAAACAATTGACAACCATAACGACAATAAATAATAACAGTAATAAATATTTTAAACAATTGACAACCATAACGACAATAAATAATAACAGTAATAAATATTTTAAACAATTGACAACCATAACGACAATAAATAATAACAGTAATAAATATTTTAAACAATTGACAACCATAACGACAATAAATAATAACAGTAATAAATATATTTTGAACAGTTAACAATATAGAATTCGTAAAAGAGTAATAAAACAAAATTATGTAGAGCGTTGACTTAAACAAGACAGGCAATTAGCTTTAAATATTTTAAAAGAGTCAAAAAATAGATCTACATTACTATTATCGGAAAGGAGCAAATTATTGTAAGATGTCATGAGGCGGTGAAGGGGGGAAGAGGCATGTGCCGTCGTGCGGCAGTAGGGAACAGAGAACAGAAGTTTATTGCGACTATGAAATGTAGGTACACGGAAAGAGAGGCCCGCCAAGCTAGCGGTATCGTCCACCCCACCACGCACCAGTCTATACAGGAACACCAGGCCCATTAGTGTTCTCCTCGCGTGTAACACGGCTGTACATGTAACTATATACATGTACAGCCGTTTTACACTAGAGTGTAGTAACATTAAACATTGTGCTCTCTCGTTCTTCACTAGGTATCACATATCTCAGTACTACTATACCAGACATAACTGTATACAAGTACAGCCGTCTTACACTAGAGTGTAGTAACATTAAACATTGTGCTCTCTCGTTCTTCACTAGGTATCACATATGACAGTACTGCTATACCAGACATCACTGTATACAAGTACAGCCATCTTACACTAGAGTGCAGTAACATTAAACATTGTGCTCTCTCGTTCTCCACTAGGTATCACATATGTCAGTACTGCTATACCAGACATAACTATATACAAGTACAGCCGTCTTACACTAGAGTGCAGTAACATTAAACATTGTGCTCTCTCGTTCTCCACTAGGTATCACATATGTCAGTACTGCTATACCAGACATCACTGTATACAAGTACAGCCGTCTTACACTAGAGTGCAGTAACATTAAACATTGTGCTCTCTCGTTCTCCACTAGGTATCACATATGTCAGTACTGCTATACCAGACATCACTGTATACAAGTACAGCCGTCTTAAACTTGAGTGTAGTAACATTAAACATTGTGCTCTCTCGTTCTTCACTAGGTATCACATATGTCAGTACTGCTATACCAGACATCACTGTATACAAGTACAGCCGTCTTACACTAGAGTGCAGTAACATTAAACATTGTGCTCTCTCGTTTTCCACTAGGTATCACATATGTCAGTACTGCTATACCAGACATCACTGTATACAAGTACAGCCGTCTTACACTAGAGTGCAGTAACATTAAACATTGTGCTCTCTCGTTCTCCACTAGGTATCACATATCTCAGTACTGCTATACCAGACATAACTGTATACAAGTACAGCCGTCTTACACTAGAGTGTAGTAACATTAAACATTGTGCTCTCTCGTTCTTCACTAGGTATCACATATCTCAGTACTGCTATACCAGACATAACTATATACAAGTACAGCCGTCTTACACTAGAGTGTAGTAACATTAAACATTGTACTCTCTCGTTCTTCACTAGGTATCACATATAATAGTACTGCTATACCAGATATAACTATATACAAGTACAGCCGTCTTACACTTGAGTGTAGTAACATTAAACATTGTGCTCTCTCGTTCTTCACTAGGTATCACATATCTCAGTACTGCTATACCAGACATAACTGTATACAAGTACAGCCGTCTTACACTTGAGTGAAGTAACATTAAACATTGTGCTCTCTCGTTCTTCACTAGGTATCACATATCTCAGTACTGCTATACCAGACATAACTGTATACAAGTACAGCCGTCTTACACTTGAGTGCAGTAACATTAAACGTTGTACTCTCTCGTACTTCATTAGGTATCATATATGTCAGTACTGCTATACCAGACATAACTGTATACATGTACAGCCGTTCTTCACTAGGTATCACATATCTCAGTACTGCTATACCAGATATAACTATATACAAGTACAGCCGTCTTACACTTGAGTGCAGTAACTATAACATTGTGCTCTCTCGTTCTTTACTAGGTATCACATACGAGAGTACTGCTATACCAGACATAACTATATACAAGTACAGCCGTCTTACACTAGAGTGTAGTAACATTTAACATTGTGCTCTCTCGTTCTTCACTAGGTATCACATATGTCAGTACTGCTATACCAGACATAACTGTATACAAGTACAGCCGTCTTACACTTGAGTGCAGTAACATTAAACATTGTGCTCTCTCGTTCTTCACTAGGTATCACATATCTCAGTACTGCTATACCAGATATAACTATATACAAGTACAGCCGTCTTACACTAGAGTGTAGTAACATTAAACATTGTGCTCTCTCGTTCTTCACTAGGTATCACATACGACAGTACTGCTATACCAGACATAACTATATACTAGTACAGCCGTCTTACACTAGAGTGTAGTAACATTAAACTTTGTGCTCTCTCGTTCTTCACTAGGTATCACATATCTCAGTACTGCTATACCAGATATAACTATATACAAGTACAGCCGTCTTACACTAGAGTGTAGTAACATTAAACATTGTGCTCTCTCGTTCTTCACTAGGTATCACATATCTCAGTACTGCTATACCAGATATAACTATATACAAGTACAGCCGTCTTACACTAGAGTGTAGTAACATTAAACTTTGTGCTCTCTCGTTCTTCACTAGGTATCACATATCTCAGTACTGCTATACCAGACATAACTGTATACATGTACAGCCGTCTTACACTAGAGTGTAGTAACATTAAACATTGTGCTCTCTCGTTCTTCACTAGGTATTACATATGTCAGTACTGCTATACCAGATATAACTATATACAAGTACAGCCGTCTTACACTAGAGTGTAGTAACATTAAACATTGTGCTCTCTTGTTCTCCACTAGGTATCACATATGTCAGTACTGCTATACCAGACATAACTATATACAAGTACAGCCGTCTTACACTAGAGTGTAGTAACATTAAACATTGTGCTCTCTCGTTCTTCACTAGGTATCATATATGACAGTACTGCTATACCAGACATAACTATATACAAGTACAGCCGTCTTACACTAGAGTGTAGTAACATTAAACATTGTGCTCTCTCGTTCTTCACTAGGTATCATATATGACAGTACTGCTACACCAGACATAACTATATACAAGTACAGCCGTCTTACACTAGATTGTAGTAACATTAAACATTGTGCTCTCTCGTTCTTCATTAGGTATCACATATGTCAGTACTGCTATACCAGATATAACTATATACAAGTACAGCCGTCTTACACTAGAGTGTAGTAACATTAAACATTGTGCTCTCTCGTTCTCCACTAGGTATCACATATGTCAGTACTGCTATACCTGATATAACTATATACAAGTACATCCGTCTTACACTAGAGTGTAGTAACATTAAACATTGTGCTCTCTCGTTCTCCACTAGGTATCACATATGTCAGTACTGCTATACCAGATATAACTATATACAAGTACAGCCTTCTTACACTAGAGTGTAGTAACATTAAACATTGTGCTCTCTCGTTCTCCACTAGGTATCACATATGTCAGTACTGCTATACCAGACATAACTATATACAAGTACAGCCATCTTACACTAGAGTGTAGTAACATTAAACATTGTGCTCTCTCGTTCTCCACTAGTATCACATATGTCAGTACTGCTATACCAGATATAACTATATACAAGTACAGCCGTCTTACACTAGAGTGTAGTAACATTAAACATTGTGCTCTCTCGTTCTTCACTAGGTATCACATATGTCAGTACTGCTATACCAGACATAACTATATACAAGTACAGCCGTCTTACACTAGAGTGTAGTAACATTAAACATTGTGCTCTCTCGTTCTTCACTAGGTATCACATATGTCAGTACTGCTATACCAGACATAACTATATACAAGTACAGCCGTCTTACACTAGAGTGTAGTAACATTAAACATTGTGCTCTCTCGTTCTCCACTAGGTATCACATATGTCAGTACTGCTATACCAGACATAACTATATACAAGTACAGCCGTCTTACACTAGAGTGTAGTAACATTAAACATTGTGCTCTCTCGTTCTCCACTAGGTATCACATATGTCAGTACTGCTTTACCAGACATAACTATATACAAGTACAGCCGTCTTACACTAGAGTGTAGTAACATTAAACATTGTGCTCTCTCGTTCTCCACTAGGTATCACATATCTCAGTACTGCTATACCAGACATAACTATATACAAGTACAGCCGTCTTACACTAGAGTGTAGTAACATTAAACATTGTGCTCTCTCGTTCTTCACTAGGTATCACATATGTCAGTACTGCTATACCAGATATAACTATATACAAGTACAGCCGTCTTACACTAGAGTGTAGTAACATTAAACATTGTGCTCTCTCGTTCTTCACTAGGTATCACATATGTCAGTACTGCTATACCAGATATAACTATATACAAGTACAGCCGTCTTACACTAGAGTGTAGTAACATTAAACATTGTGCTCTCTCGTTCTCCACTAGGTATCACATATGTCAGTACTGCTATACCAGATATAACTATATACAAGTACAGCCGTCTTACACTAGAGTGTAGTAACATTAAACATTGTGCTCTCTCGTTCTCCACTAGGTATCACATATGTCAGTACTGCTATACCAGATATAACTATATACAAGTACAGCCGTCTTACACTAGAGTGTAGTAACATTAAACATTGTGCTCTCTCGTTCTCCACTAGGTATCACATATGTCAGTACTGCTATACCAGACATAACTATATACAAGTACAGCCGTCTTACACTAGAGTGTAGTAACATTAAACATTGTGCTCTCTCGTTCTTCCACTAGGTATCACATATCTCAGTACTGCTATACCAGACATAACTGTATACAAGTACAGCCGTCTTACACTAGAGTGTAGTAACATTAAACATTGTGCTCTCTCGTTCTTCACTAGGTATCACATATGTCAGTAATGCTATACCAGACATAACTATATACAAGTACAGCCGTCTTACACTAGATTGTAGTAACATTAAACATTGTGCTCTCTCGTTCTTCACTAGGTATCACATATGTCAGTACTGCTATACCAGACATAACTATATACAAGTACAGCCGTCTTACACTAGAGTGTAGTAACATTAAACATTGTGCTCTCTCGTTCTCCACTAGGTATCACATATGTCAGTACTGCTATACCAGACATAACTGTATACAAGTACAGCCGTCTTACACTTGAGTGTAGTAACATTAAACATTGTGCTCTCTCGTTCTTCACTAGGTATCACATATCTCAGTACTGCTATACCAGACACAACTGTATACAAGTACAGCCGTCTTACACTTGAGTGTAGTAACATTAAACATTGTGCTCTCTCGTTCTTCACTAGGTATCACATATCTCAGTACTGCTATACCAGACATAACTATATACAAGTACAGCCGTCTTACACTAGAGTGTAGTAACATTAAACATTGTGCTCTCTCGTTCTTCACTAGGTATCACATATCTCAGTACTGCTATACCAGACATAACTGTATACAAGTACAGCCGTCTTACACTAGAGTGTAGTAACATTAAACATTGTGCTCTCTCGTTCTTCACTAGGTATCACATACGTCAGTACTGCTATACCAGATATAACTATATACAAGTACAGCCGTCTTACACTAGAGTGTAGTAACATTAAACATTGTGCTCTCTCGTTCTTCACTAGGTATCACATATCTCAGTACTGCTATACCAGACATAACTATATACAAGTACAGCCGTCTTACACTAGAGTGTAGTAACATTAAACATTGTGCTCTCTCGTTCTTCACTAGGTATCACATATCTCAGTACTGCTATACCAGACATAACTATATACAAATACAGCCGTCTTACACTAGAGTGTAGTAACATTAAACATTGTGCTCTCTCGTTCTTCACTAGGTATCACATATCTCAGTACTGCTATACCAGATATAACTATATACAAGTACAGCCGTCTTACACTTGAGTGTAGTAACATTAAACATTGTGCTCTCTCGTTCTTCACTAGGTATCACATATCTCAGTACTGCTATACCAGACATAACTATATACAAGTACAGCCGTCTTACACTAGAGTGTAGTAACATTAAACATTGTGCTCTCTCGTTCTTCACTAGGTATCACATATCTCAGTACTGCTATACCAGACATAACTATATACAAGTACAGCCGTCTTACACTAGAGTGTAGTAACATTAAACATTGTGCTCTCTCGTTCTTCACTAGGTATCACATATCTCAGTACTGCTATACCAGACATAACTGTATACAAGTACAGCCGTCTTACACTTGAGTGCAGTAACATTAAACATTGTACTCTCTCGTTCTTCACTAGGTATCACATATCTCAGTACTGCTATACCAGACATAACTATATACAAGTACAGCCGTCTTACACTAGAGTGTAGTAACATTAAACATTGTGCTCTCTCGTTCTCCACTAGGTATCACATATGTCAGTACTGCTATACCAGGCATAACTATATACAAGTACAGCCGTCTTACACTAGAGTGTAGTAACATTAAACATTGTGCTCTCTCGTTCTTCACTAGGTATCACATATGTCAGTACTGCTATACCAGGCATAACTATATACAAGTACAGCCGTCTTACACTAGAGTGTAGTAACATTAAACATTGTGCTCTCTCGTTCTTCACTAGGTATCACATATGTCAGTACTGCTATACCAGACATAACTATATACAAGTACAGCCGTCTTACACTAGAGTGTAGTAACATTAAACATTGTGCTCTCTCGTTCTTCACTAGGTATCACATATGTCAGTACTGCTATACCAGACATAACTATATACAAGTACAGCCGTCTTACACTAGAGTGTAGTAACATTAAACATTGTGCTCTCTCGTTCTCCACTAGGTATCACATATGTCAGTACTGCTATACCAGACATAACTATATACAAATACAGCCGTCTTACACTAGAGTGTAGTAACATTAAACATTGTGCTCTCTCGTTCTTCACTAGGTATCACATATGTCAGTACTGCTATACCAGACATAACGATATACAAGTACAGCCGTCTTACACTAGAGTGTAGTAACATTAAACATTGTGCTCTCTCGTTCTCCCTAGGTATCACATATCTCAGTACTGCTATACCAGACATAACTGTATAAAAGTACAGCCGTCTTACACTAGAGTGCAGTAACATTAAACATTGTGCTCTCTCGTTCTTCACTAGGTATCACATATCTCAGTACTGCTATACCAGACATAACTGTATAAAAGTACAGCCATCTTACACTAGAGTGCAGTAACATTAAACATTGTGCTCTCTCGTTCTTCACTAGGTATCACATATGTCAGTACTGCTATACCAGACATAACTGTATACAAGTACAGCCGTCTTACACTTGAGTGTAGTAACATTAAACATTGTGCTCTCTCGTTCTTCACTAGGTATCACATATCTCAGTACTGCTATACCAGACACAACTGTATAAAAGTACAGCCATCTTACACTAGAGTGCAGTAACCTTATACATTGTGCTCTCTCGTTCTTCACTGGGTATCACATACGACAGTACTGCTATACCAGACATAACTGTATACAAGTACAGCCGTCTTACACTTGAGTGCAGTAACATTAAACATTGTGCTCTCTCGTTCTTCACTAGGTATCACATATATCAGTACTGCTATACCAGACATAACTGTATACAAGTACAGCCGTCTTACACTTGAGTGCAGTAACATTAAACATTGTACTCTCTCGTTCTTCACTAGGTATCACATATCTCAGTACTGCTATACCAGACATAACTGTATACAAGTACAGCCGTCTTACACTTGAGTGCAGTAACATTAAACATTGTACTCTCTCGTTCTTCACTAGGTATCACATATCTCAGTACTGCTATACCAGACATAACTGTATACAAGTACAGCCGTCTTACACTTGAGTGCAGTAACATTAAACATTGTACTCTCTCGTTCTTCACTAGGTATCACATATCTCAGTACTGCTATACCAGACATAACTGTATACAAGTACAGCCGTCTTACACTTGAGTGCAGTAACATTAAACATTGTACTCTCTCGTTCTTCACTAGGTATCACATATGTCAGTACTGCTATACCAGACATAACTATATACAAGTACAGCCGTCTTACACTTGAGTGTAGTAACATTAAACATTGTGCTCTCTCGTTCTCCACTAGGTATCACATATCTCAGTACTGCTATACCAGACATAACTATATACAAGTACAGCCGTCTTACACTAGAGTGTAGTAACATTAAACATTGTGCTCTCTCGTTCTTCACTAGGTATCACATATATCAGTACTGCTATACCAGACATAACTGTATACAAGTACAGCCGTCTTACACTAGAGTGTAGTAACATTAAACATTGTACTCTCTCGTTCTTCACTAGGTATCACATATCGTCAGTACTGCTATACCAGATATAACTATATACAAGTACAGCCGTCTTACACTAGAGTGTAGTAACATTAAACATTGTGCTCTCTCGTTCTTCACTAGGTATCACATATAACAGTACTGCTATACCAGACATAACTGTATACAAGTACAGCCGTCTTACACTAGAGTGTAGTAACATTAAACATTGTGCTCTCTCGTTCTTCACTAGGTATCACATATGTCAGTACTGCTATACCAGATATAACTATATACAAGTACAGCCGTCTTACACTAGAGTGTAGTAACATTAAACATTGTGCTCTCTCGTTCTTCACTAGGTATCACATATGTCAGTAATGCTATACCAGACATAACTATATACAAGTACAGCCGTCTTACACTAGAGTGTAGTAACATTAAACATTGTGCTCTCTCGTTCTTCACTAGGTATCACATATGTCAGTACTGCTATACCAGACATAACTATATACAAGTACAGCCGTCTTACACTAGAGTGTAGTAACATTAAACATTGTGCTCTCTCGTTCTTCACTAGGTATCACATACGACAGTACTGCTATACCAGACATCACTGTATACAAGTACAGCCGTCTTACACTAGAGTGTAGTAACATTAAACATTGTGCTCTCTCGTTCTCCACTAGGTATCACATATGTCAGTACTGCTATACCAGACATAACTATATACAAGTACAGCCGTCTTACACTAGAGTGTAGTAACATTAAACATTGTGCTCTCTCGTTCTTCACTAGGTATCACATATGTCAGTACTGCTATACCAGACATAACTATATACAAGTACAGCCGTCTTACACTAGAGTGTAGTAACATTAAACATTGTGCTCTCTCGTTCTTCACTAGGTATCACATATGTCAGTACTGCTATACCAGATATAACTGTATACAAGTACAGCCGTCTTACACTAGAGTGTAGTAACATTAAACATTGTGCTCTCTCGTTCTTCACTAGGTATCACATATGTCAGTACTGCTATACCAGATATAACTATATACAAGTACAGCCGTCTTACACTAGAGTGTAGTAACATTAAACATTGTGCTCTCTCGTTCTTCACTAGGTATCACATATGTCAGTACTGCTATACCAGATATAACTATATACAAGTACAGCCGTCTTACACTAGAGTGTAGTAACATTAAACATTGTGCTCTCTCGTTCTCCACTAGGTATCACATATGTCAGTACTGCTATACCAGATATAACTATATACAAGTACAGCCGTCTTACACTAGAGTGTAGTAACATTAAACATTGTGCTCTCTCGTTCTCCACTAGGTATCACATATGTCAGTACTGCTATACTAGATATAACTATATACAAGTACAGCCGTCTTACACTAGAGTGTAGTAACATTAAACATTGTGCTCTCTCGTTCTTCACTAGGTATCACATATGTCAGTACTGCTATACCAGGCACAACTGTATACAAGTACAGCCGTCTTACACTAGAGTGTAGTAACATTAAACATTGTGCTCTCTCGTTCTCCACTAGGTATCATATATGTCAGTAATGCTATACCAGGCACAACTGTATAAAAGTACAGCCGTCTTACACTTGAGTGTAGTAACATTAAACATTGTGCTCTCTCGTTCTCCACTAGGTATCATATATGACAGTACTGCTATACCAGACATCACTGTATACAAGTACAGCCGTCTTACACTAGAGTGTAGTAACATTAAACATTGTGCTCTCTCGTTCTATACTAGGTATCACAAATAACAGTACTGCTATACCAGATATAGCTATATGCAGTTACGGCCGTCGTAAAGTTGAGAGATGTAACAGTAAATATTTGCCCACTTGTTCTCCACTAAGTATCTCCAGCTTACCATAGTTTTTATATTTCCTTCTTCTGTTTTTTATGTAAAAATAATGGCACTATAGATAGTAATTGAAGAAATAAAGTCTATGTGTATAAAATGTATAATATAAAACGATTTTTCCATATGTAGTGAAAAATCTAGTTCATGTAGCTTATTAAAATCGTCCTATATAAAAACTATATGATATGAAACTCCAATACAATTATATTGTATACACATATATAGGCTTATCTCACATAAAGGACTGTTTTTGGTTCGTAGGAAAGAATCCACGGAATAAAGCGGTCTTATTCTATCTTCAGTCCACTGTGTAAAGAGTCAAGAGGTGCCCGGGGTTACGTTATAACTGCCAATTACGGTCCCCTCTTCCCTCACACAAACCACCTCAGACCACATTGTATGACAGCTTCACTTTAGTTCAGATGTAGTAAGACAGCCAGTTATAATATGATATTGTTATTATTAAATATATTTGGTTTTTAGCTACTTCTTTAACTGGTCATAATTTAAAAATGGTTTTGAGGAATTATACAGGGTGTTTGAAACCATTGTTCCGTTACACATACCAACCGAATGAATTGAAATGTATTCATTCCTTCCTCTAACTGTAAACCTACAATTTCGACCCCAAATAACTTAAGGATTCATGGGGTAAACATGCTATATTCCCCCTATGAGCATAACATTTACAATAACATAACCTCTAAAAGCAAAATACTGCACCCTACCCTTAGGGATTATAAACAGTTCCATTTTGAAGAAAGTAAATGAGTTAAAAATAATTTCCTTCCATTCTTTTGGGTCAAAAATTTAGGGTTAGAGTTGGAATAAGTATTCAATGTAAATTCATTTGGTTGGTACCGGTCCATGTAGTCTGAAATACCCTGTATGTCTGACTACTTATTCCTATAAAATCTAGCACGAGTCATCACTGCCAAACATTTTCTCTGACCACAGGTGACCTTATTTTATACAGTACAAGTAAACGTCACACAACACAAATTTATTACAATATAAGCACAATATGAACAAATATATTACAATATAAGTACAAAATGCACAAATATTATTGTGATAGATTTCGATGAACCACGCTCACCTTCCTCAGATCAGAGGGACACATAAGAATGGAAAATGGTGTTCAATAATTCTATTTATAGGCCTATGATCACGTGACCCCATTGGCTGGAATCGACAAAATGGCGGCTGCTGTGATATTATTGGTTAACCCCTATTGGCTGTTACTTCTATTTTTTTATTTGCTGAAAATACATTAATAAAAAACTATTTCAGAATCAAAATTAACCTGTTCATTCATGATTTTTCACGATACTTATATTTTTCTTTCAAAATATATATATCTCTTCCCAAGCATTCATAACGCGACCCTTCTTACAAACTTTTAGAATATCTAAATTTTCATCTATTATATTCAAACTGTGGCTACAATCCAGAAGGTGATTAGCTACATTAGATCTTTCAGGTTTCTTGTTTTTAAAAGCGAGACATGTTTTTTATATATTTTGCTAAAATTTACAGTCTGACCTATGTAAAACATATTACAATCATAAAATTATACATTTACTCATCAGTACTTAAATATTTGGAACCAAATTGTTGACCATCAGTAATATGTGATAAATTTTAATAACATGAACAATAGATATTTTTGTTATGAAATATAAAATGTTCTATACCATTTCTCTGTTTCATATTGTCACCCAAACGTATTTATGACTTTCCTGTACGGTCATAAATAAAATACTAGTTTTACATAAATGCAAAAAATGTCACCGAGTAGCAGTTGCAGTGTAATAATCTCGTAAAGCTAAAAATATCGTTAAATGCAACTTACTCTAAGAGTGGAATAGAGTATTCTCCACCACTTTTCCACCTTTATGGGTTGAGAAAAGAGCATGTTTCTGTAATGAAGGTCCTCTGTATATGACAGTGATCCCTGCACTAGACACGTTGAGGTTTCCCGGTGTGTATGTACATAATTGATTTGGAAAAAGGTTTAATTACTCCAATGAAATACTGCAAAATTGATATTTATTGTGTGTACAGGTTAATTTTAATTAATATTCAGTAATTACATTTATTTGATAGTGAATCACTGTCTTTGATAACAAAACATATTCTATGGATGTTACAAACACAATTATACGTTAGTATTTGTAAGAGCATAAGCAGATTATATGAGTGCGACAAATGTGTATCATACTTGTGTCTTTCACACACAACTACACATTTAAGATCATTATATTTTAAAAATATCGTTTTAATAACTAAATACATTAGAAACACTTTTAAGATGACTCGTGAATAGAACAAATATATGATAGATTGCACATATTTTATAGTAAGTAGATAGTTCGATTTGTCTTCCTTTTCGACGTAAAATTTATATACGAGGTTGGGCAAAAGTCTGGAATATAGTTAGTAATTTCAAGACCATTGAAAGAAATGTAATCAAAATGTTCAGTTATGTATAAGTCCAAATATTTAGACATATTTTACTTGTTTTTCGTGTTTTTTGTGTTTCGTATATTTTTCGTTTTAATGTTTATACCCACCCGCCCACCCATACACGTACATTGAGATTGACCCACCCGCCCACCCATACACGTACATTGAGATTGAGAAACTCAATCAATGTACCACAGAAATGAAACAATAATTTGCCTTGGGTGTAGGTACATTTTAAAAGGCATGCATAAATAAACGTGCAGGGACCTAAATTGTAATAGATAGCGTATTGACCCACTCACACACAAACATTGGTATTGAACAGGAAGTCTTAAACATTTTAAACATAAGCCTACTTCAATTTAGTACTTTGTTTGTAAAACATAGGAATTCAAACCTGAGGTCAAAAGGATGACCCAGTCAGAAAATACAACCATTCAATGAATTTAATGTTAGAGTTGGACAAAAGTCTGGAATGTATTTATTAATTTTAAAACTATTGAAAGAAAAGTAATGAAACTTTGTAGTTATGTACATGTCCCTATACCAAACAATGGACATATTTTACTTGTTTTTTGCATATCCAGGACATGGTTCCTGAAGGAAGTTTTCACATTTTTAAATGTAAGCCTACCTTAAGCTATCCCTAATTTTAAAGGTATTTGTTTGTAAAACACAATAGTTCTGAGGTCAAAAAGATGACCCAGTCAGAAAATATAGCCTCTCAAAGAATTTAATGTTATATAACTAACACTGTTAAAGACTAAGGCAAGATACTTATTTTCTTTTGCTGCCAAGAGCTATAATTTATTTTACTGAATATGAGAAACTAAAATTCATAAAAATAAGTAACAAACTATTTTAATAATATTCTTAAACTATTTTTGGGTCATCCAACTGTCAAAAGTGTTTTTTATAAATGTTTCTTATTTTTATCTTAGTTCAATAGCATAGCTACTTTTATAACGTAGTAGTTTGTTACGATTGTTATTAATCAACATTGTAACAGAGAACTGATACTGTTAAATAGCCGTGTAACTGAGAAGAATTAATAATATGACATTAAATTCTTTGAATCACTGTATTTTGTGAATGGGTCCTCCTTTTGACCTGAAGTTTGCACTGTTGTATTGTAAAAACAACGACCTTTAAAATGAGGTATAACCTACCTTGGCTTATATTTTAAATGTTTTAAGATATCCTTCATGGGCCATGCCCTGGATATGCAAGAAACAAGTAAAATATGTCCATGTGTTTGGTATAGTACATGTAAATAACTACAAAGTTTCATTACTTTTCTTTGAATAGTTTTAAATTTAGTAAAAACATTCCAGACTTTTGCTCAGCCCTGACATTAAATGCTTTAAGTGGCTGTATTTTCTGACTGGGTCATCCTTTTTACCTCAAGATTGGACTTTTTTTTACAAACACACACTTTTAAAACAAGTATAACTCGAGGTAGGCTTACATTCAAAATCTTTAAGACGTCCTTCATAGGCCATAGTCTGGCTATGCGAAATACAAGTAAATATGTCTAAATGTTTGTTATAGGGACACGTACATAACTACTAAGTTCCATTACATTTCCTTCCATGGTTTTGAAATTAATAAATATATTCCAGACTTTTGCCCAACCCTGATAAATCCCTAAACATTTATTTAGAAAATATAATTCAAAATTGGGCTAAACAGGATAACGCTTCTACGTCTATAGTTAAATGAATCTTTATCTTCTGTATGTTTCAAATAAAACTACATACGAATCATAAATATTCCTTAAAATACAGAACAAAGTTAGTGAATTTCACTACAATAACAATGAAACAATATACTTTCAATTTGTACCTTGAAAATAATTTTAAATATGCAAAAAATATGGTTTTGTGAATATTCACTATGAAATAATTATTGTTATTTAGACAAACCCAAAATAACTATATGGTAAGCAATCAAACGCTATAAAACATCAGTCTAAATCAAATTAGTAATTTATTAGAATACAAACAGTTAAAATGAAACAATTCATTCGTATGAAGCTCAATACAATACATTTTTTGGAATAAAAGCACATTCAACTTGTATGCCCTTATATATACAAAACGCACTCCAGCATTAGCAGGAGTAGAAAAGGAGAATACGACAATTCTTGAAAGCAAAAACCTATTTAACCAACTTGTAATTCAGAAGATACAAAGGTAAGGTATCGTTAAATACTCCACTTAAGAGAAAAGCCGATGTGTATGCAAATGTTACTTGTAGTAATGTACATAAATAACATGTCCATTAATCTTAGAACTTAGGCTTAAGCCTAAGTTTTAAGATGACCTTTAAACACAGGTTAATAAGAGTCAAATTTGTCTATTAAATTTCGTATAGTCAAAAGTATTTAAATAGCCTTACCATTTTATAGTTTAGTTATTTATATCGATCCACCATATTTATTTTAATTAGTAACAATTTGGCCAAAACATTCAATAACAAATAATATATCTGTATTTATTAATATATAAAAAGGAGAAAGTAAAGAAACGATATTATATTCACAATCATTGGGGTAATTTTATGAATTTGTAGAATTATGGAAGTAAGGTCTACACATTTTTATTACATAATGCAAATTTTATTATAGTGGATAGGTAAAAAAAATAAATAATAAATTATATTTCCTATTCTAAATAAATTTTAGGTATAGTTAAATTAGGTTGATAATTGTTATTAATTAATTCTTATTAACTAAATTTATTAATTATTTATTTCATTAAGGAATCATACTCAACATTAGTTTAATACAGAACTTTATAGTAAACCTTGGATTGTTTAAATACTTATAATTTACTTTTTAAACGTAAAAGTTAAACATTACCATGTTAAGGATTTTCTGGTTGAGATTGTAGATTTGTTGGTCTAGAGCCCTAAATTACTGCTGTTCTTTTTTCCTACTGGCGATAAATTGTCTTCAGAAAGCTGGAACTTGCTACAAATCAATCAATGTGGGTAGACAACTACCGTTTCCACAGCTACACTTGTAAACGCAACCCCCAGTATTTTATAGTTCTTTCGTGATACGAATCATTTTGTACCTTTAAGGACCAAGATACATATATAAGCGAAAAAATAATTATCCGTAGGAAAATGATTTCAATTACTAATACATTGCTTTGAAAATTATGTATTATTGAAAAATTAATAATATTGCTTTGAAAAATTTATATATTCCTTATAGTTCTAGAAGTTCATTAAAATTATTTAAGTTTATTAACTAATGCTTTGTACTTATTCTGAATCCAAAGGTCATAACTTAATTTATGTTAAAAATAAAAAAATATATTTGTATATACAATTTTCTAGATATTCTGACAGAACCTCACTTTATCTGTTCAATTAATTGTTAATGCATAGCAAAGTTTTAATTGGCAGTAAGTGGAACGAAGCCTATGATTATATATAATTTAAGATAATATATAATTTAACATATAACAAAAATGTACCCTATTTATCATTACATTAGTATTAATACTGATCTACATTAGCTACCACTGACTACAGAAACAGACAGTCCATTTCAATGCAGTTGATGTAAATGCACACATGTGCTGCTAATTACCTGTATTTGTTTCAAATACTCGTGTGACTGTTTGGCATAAAAATAGCCCAGCTACTAGTCATTTTATTTTGTGCTGGAAATGTACAGAGAGAGGGATGAATGTGAAATAATTTCACCGAACACGAAAATCGGTTGTACATATCCTACATCAGTGGACAGTCTTCTTTTGTTTTTGTAGTCAGTACACTACCTAATAATAATGAATCCCATTTCTTATGATCTCCTGATTGTAATTGACGGAATTACTACCCCATACTCGAAAATTAAATTAATTATATTGTAAAAAATGGGGGATACTGAATATTGCAATATGCCCCTGAATAGTAATATTTTATCCTGTGAATGTTAGTTTTTTTTTTTTTTAAATATAGATGTTTCAGTTAAATTTTAGTTCATTTCATACTCAGTGGTCTCAGTGAGGATTCAAGTTCAAGCTGACAAAGGGTAGGGAAGTTCATGAGTACAAACAAGATGAGGACGAGAGCTAGCTTTTGTAGTGCTTATCACCGGACTGATGCAGCGAAACTATTGCCTACTTTGGCGGATGTTCAAATCCTGAACCACCTCCTCAAATTCGTATGAAATTAACAAGATTAAACACTTTTTAGACCCATTTGAAACGCCACTAACTAACAAATGCGTTTTATATTCAGTTTTAGAGTTTATAAGTCACTAGTAGAGGGTAAATTGCTCTTAGAGACTTGTGTGAGTGAAACCTGTTATGCGATAGTGATCGGAATGAGTGTATGGAGATATAATTTAATATATTTGATGAATTTTTCAATATAATATTCCTAATTGTTAGTTCCAACAAATACAAACAAATACGAAAATATGAGTACAATAAATTAAATGAAAATACAACTTACATTCATTGAACAACTCTCTTTCAAACTAATCTATAAATAATATATTGTCATTTACGCGTAACTGATGTTAAATAAATATTTAATAAAATTTATATGCATACGTTAAGTGAATATAAAGCTTTATCATCACAGGGATTGCGACACAAACAAAAATCAAATATATTTATTTGGTATTCGATTGTAATGTTACATTTAAATTGTGAACTAAAACTGCTAATCAAGTTTTGACCACTTAATGTATTCATTTGTTTGAACTACAACTCTCATACAATAATCACGTGTTGAAAGGATTGGTGATGAAACGGTGGAGATTCCGTTCACTTGGCCAACAACAACACTTAACGCTATCTTACGATTTATTACAGCCAATATCGGCATTCCACCCCAAGGTATATCAGTGGTTCATTCTTTTCCCTACGTAGTTGTATGCTTAGAAATCACACATATAAATAACTCGTTACCCAGTTTCAATCGCAAAAAATAGCATTCTATAAGTAATCTTAAAATTTCAAAGATCTATGCATAAAACATGCATGACATATGAATAAACATATTATGTAATTAATTGTAAAAACGAAAACAATTTCATCTTTAGCATTACGATTTACATGTTTCACATGAACTTATTTCTTTCAGCCTTACTATGTTTTATAAAGAAAATGTCAATTTTAATAAATAATATTTAAAAGACTAAAAATATGGAAGGAAAGAAAACGCTATTTGAATAGTCATTTCTCCACCAAGTAGAACAAAACAGAGGTCAAAATCCTCCAATATTTGGGTGAAATAAAGAAGGAACTGATATATATTTACTGAAGAAGATCTATCTTATATATATATATATATATATATATATATATATATATATATATATATATATATATATATATATATATAAAATTATGAATATATTATATATTATAGACACTGTTAAGATAGATTTGTTCTGTTTATACCTTATTTATAAGGTTGTTTATACCTTATTTACTGTTAATAATAATATATACACACTTGTATATTGTTATAATGTGAAGCTAGACAAACACTAACTTACTATAAGTAAGTACACTTTCAATTAGTTATATAACAGGTTTTGTGTCACGGAATTATGTAGAGCGCAATCTTACGGTATAAAACTTAATTTTAAACGTGTTGTAGTTAAACTTAAATTAAACCACGTATGTTTGTCACTTTTTACTGTTTTGGATGTTTCACTATTCTACTTATTGAACTATCTAAAATAATTTATCACTGCCTAAGTAGTTTTCACTTAACTCCCTCTCCGAAAATATATAACAGCTTTCTAAGGGTAAACTGTTCTGAAGTATATGGAATGGTACAAGTAAATGTTTTGTGACAGTAAGTCGTATACAATTAATATCGGAAAGTGTCATAAAGTCTAATCAAACGTGTCGCAACTTTGAAATATTAATAAGTGCTCTTACTTTTAAACGTAAATACCTTTTTTTTAATATCCTATAATCGTCAATGGAGATTATATATTGTCTTGAACGAGTATAAGAAGAAGAGGTAAGCCTACACTTAATATAACTAGAATTTACTGCCAAAGGAAATTCCCTGGCTTTACTTTTATCCCTATCTTATTTATGGATACTTAAGGTGAAGACTGTAATGCATTATGTAATTAATATTCTGGTAGCTTAGTTAGTGTTTGTGACATCTTAACTTAACAGTTATACCTTCTACTATTTTATAAATTTTGTTGTTAAGATTTATCCCTCAACATATAATTTTTAGTTTAAAATCTTCAACATTCAATATGATAATATAAAATTTAGTAGTACAGTAGACTACTGAGGCTACTAATTGGTATAAGCAGAACATTACACTATATCGACTGAACAAATTGAATAACAATACTGTCTCGTGCGCGTGTGTGTGCGTGCGTGCGCGCGCGCGCGTGTGTGTGTGTGTGTGTGTGTGTGTGTGTGTGTGAGCGAGCGAGCGTGCGTCTCTCTCTCTCTCTCTCTCTCTCTCTCTCTCTCTCTCTCTCTCTCTCTCTCTCTCTCTCTCTCTCTCTCTCTCTCTCTCTCTCTCTCTCTCTCTCTCTCTCTCTCTCTCTCTCTCTCTCTCTTTCTGTCTCTCTCTCAAAATTAGTAAAAGCTGGAAGGTGTCGCTGGAATGGCTAAATTTATCCTCAGCAATTATGAAGTGTTAAATGTCCCACTTCTCATCAGCCAAATGGCGCTTAAAGAGGGACATATTGTTTGGGCTAAGTTTTCGTCCCACGCTTGTGAGGTGCGGCTGAGAATCTCTGATAATGACTTCCTGCGCATCATGGTCTGAAATTTCAGTTTTAATTACAGACACTTGAACAATTTGTGATTACATAATCGTTGGCAGTGCTTGATGTTCGAGTTACTCTGGTGGTTGAGTTTACGGCCCAAGTTAAATCGAAAGATGCTAGGCAGTCTTTGAGCCGTTTAGTTACGTGATCAGCATGGTCCAGCACATTAATGTTAAAATCGCCTGGAATGATAAATTTTAGTCGTTTTCTTGTCAAATCACTGAGCAACATTTCGAATTGAAGAAAAACATTGTCAACTGAGCCATTTGGAGATTAATAGATGCCAATGATGTGCAAGATTGAATTGAAGAATTTTACCTTCAACGTGATTAATTCTAAATCCATTTCTGTGGTCAAGGGGATGTCCCATGGCTCACAGTTTAAATTTTGTTTAGCAAAAATTGGTATACCTCCGCCTTTATATGGATTTTTCAACAAAAAGAGTTTTCAAGGATGTAATTTAGAATTTTGAATTGGCTGATAGTGGTTTGGTCGAAGCCGATGTCACTCACCACCAGCACATCTGGGGCTAGCTCGTCACATAAGAGCGACAGTTCGTCTTCTTTGTTGGTCATGATTTGAGCATTTTTGTGGATAACGGCTAGCCCCTTTTTGTGAGAATCAGGTTTTATTTTGTTTTTCTTAGGTGGGGGTTGTACTTGGTGAGTCACCCCTGGCCCAAGATGAGAGACTCGTTTACTAAAAAAACTGGATGGTTTTGGCTGCTCGTGGCTTCGGCGAAGGTAGCAGGCCCTGGCGTCATCCTGCAACTCCGCCTCTGACTCCTTCCTCACTAAATTGGCTGTCCTTGACGGCATGCACGGGGATCCGTAGAGCCTTCCCACAATGAGCCATGTCAGGAACTGTTTGCCGCTTTGCCGTAGGTGCATGCCATGTGAAGTATAGTGGCATCGGCGAATCAGGTCCGTATCAATAACATCCACATCCTCGTAGTGGCAGCTTAACTCCCTGATTTACACGTTGATCAGGGATATCTGTTTATATTTGATATCACTAGGAGCTACGTCATGTCGACGTGGGAGAGTCGCCACCAGCACTCCAGAGGTTGCAATGCAGTCTTTGAGTATGTTTTCCAGGTTCTTGAATATCACCTCAGGCGCTCCACTTTCCACGTCGTTAGTACCTGCCACGAGGACTTAGCAGTGGTCGGCAGGAGCAGATGTCGATATCGACCGCGCGATCTCCAGGAGGATTAGAACTAAAGCGCCGGGCTTGCAAACCCATTCACTTTGCGCTTGACTGCAATTGTTCCCCGACTAGGGCGGCGAGGTTTCTTGAGTGGCTGTCTCCAATGATTGTCACTCTGTGGTTTAGCAGAAGTCTTTGCCTACTATGCGCTGTTTTACTATTCCTCACTCGCCTGGCTTCATTTCTCTTAGTAACTGTAAACCTTTCAGGCGGATGGTGTTTCTTTTTCTTTCTTCGTATTGAACAGTGGTGAACTCATTACGACTACGTTTTAGGTCATTTGCCACGTCTTGATCTTCTTCTTCATTTGACGATAGAATTTCGAAACTGTTTTGTGTCGAAATCGAGGGAGACCGGCAAATTTTACGAAGATTTTTGCTGTCCATTTCAAGAGTTCACATACTACTTATCATGTTTGCAGCTTCTTCTTTATATATTTCACACTGCACGCACGGTTGCTTCAGGTGGCGGAATTCCTCTTCAAGTTGCGTCATTTCAGCTGCAGCTTTCGTCATCTTCTGGCATAGTAGTGAGCCAGGTGTAGAGGAGGGTGGTAGGGATAGTGACTCAGTGTTTGTGCCCACCGAGCTTTTTGTAAAAAAAATCTGATCTGTAAATTTCATTAGTCTAGAATCAGATTCAACTGTATGATTTATTACGGCTTCCAGCTGCTCACTTAGATCACCCACTTCCTTCCTCAATGAGGCATACTCAGCAGGAAGTGCTTTATTGACATTGGACATATCTTCCGTTTGACGTGTTTTGGCCAACATCGACGCCTGTAGAACCGTGTAGACTTCTTCAGGAGTACTGGCCATTGGTTGGCTGCTCAGCGATGTCTGCGGTAGTGGTGACTCCACACGTGGTGAACTAGAAGGTGGTGATGGTTGGGGGATGGGGGTAGATGCCGAAATTTTGCGTGAAGTAGTGCTCTTAATTGAAAGTGTCGAAGATGGTGTATTTATTTTATTCATTAGGGATCTTATGGTTACAGGGTGTCTTCCAAGTGTTCCTGTCGATGAGATAATACTAAATTTTTTTCAGGATTCGTTATTACTTTGGCTTGACAGTCCTTCGCTAGACACCTCCAAACTACATTATTATTTTTTAAGACATATCCTTCTCTATATTTGTAATCTTGGAAGATTATATGTGACTTATCCTTTCCTTTAGATTGAACTTGTACTAGCGTCATGCTTGCAGAATTACTAGTGAAAGAAATAATATGAAATTATTGCTTAGCGCTAGTAGCACCTTCGATTTAGATGATGCCAACCTGTATGCAGGAAGAAAAATATGATTGTAGGAATAAGATCTTACGGGCTCAGACACTGAGTACTATTGTTCTTAGTCTAGGCGGAGGCTGCCGGCCGATTGATGCTGACCTCTGGAAGGGCAATGTGGAAGCTGCTTGAGAACTGACTAAATACAGTACTCCGAGATTAAACTCAAAAGGACTGTCTCACGTGTGGACCTTTCATGTTCTAACCTCAAAGTGGCTTGTTAGTTACAATACTTAATTTAGTCAGAATAAGTATACATTTGCAGGGAAATTAGAAAACTGTTAGCATTTTAGACATGAAATGGCTTTGGAGTGGTTTTAAGACCAGGGTCTTGGGAGAGAACTTACTTTTCGATTGAAAACAGACGCACTTATAAACTTTAGCTGTACACCGAGCCTCTCAGGTTTGCCAACTCTAATGCTCTTGTTAATTTTAACGAAATTATTAAAATACAGTATTTGTTCATTTTGTGAAAGAGACCTAGTTCATGCTCTTCTAAAAAAAGGTGATTACATTATTATTTAACGAATTAGCAAACAAATGTATTCGTAGTAGCAGTTATCAGAAAACCAAGGTTTTTATTCAGTTAAGGCCCACTAGTTTTTTTCCATAGTAATGGGAGAGTCAGTGCAGCCAATGTTAATCATTTGTCATTCCAAACGTCCATTTATGCAGCACAAACAATGCCTTGACTTAATGTCATCAATAAATAGTTTTATATTAACCTCATTAATTACGAGTGACAAGACTAGTACAACAACGCCTCAAATAAGAGTGTCAGTTCAACAGGTGGTGTAGGCTACCGCAAGATAGCACTGAGAAGGGGGTGCCACGCATTAGAGCATAAATGTTCTAATAAGACAAACTGTAAAGAGAAGCTGCTATTCGTATTGGAACTGTGAGCCACAGACCAACACCACCGTAAATAAATTCGCCCATTTCACTAAACGTACAAAACCATAGCGGCGTGCCGCAAGTGCATAAACGGGGCCTAGTAATCCATAAATCCCATATATTATTACATTATTTATTGTTCTTATTATTTTTGTCACATATTAAAATCAAAGGGGTACAATTGTTATTACCAATAATTGTATTAGGTTTTTAATAAAATTTAATTATTTGATATCTATTAGTCGGATAGCTAGAAGTAGTGCCGTAGAATAGTTGGTGAAAAAATCCATTACAGGTCTATTAAAAATATAAGTTAAAGATACAATAATAATTAATAATTTTTTGTTCAGAAAAATGAATTTCCTTACATAGAATAATAGTCAATGGGGAATGGGCAGAATAAAGTTAAGAATGATAATCACCTTTCCTAGAGGCGATTCTAAGAAAAAAATTCTAGAGCGATGGTTTGTGTGTGGATTATCTTATTTATAATCAAGAAATTAAATTGAGTAGACTATAACACACTTTAAAGGAAGTATTTTAATATTTAAAAAATAAAAGTATTTACCAAAAACGTACAGGTTGACTTTTGGCTCATTACGTTAAACATGAAAATAAAAATTGAATGAGTGGAGATTTCAACACGATGGTGACATCGTCTATAATAACATTTTTTATTCCATATACTTTGCCGCACGTATTTACTTAAAAAAAATATATACTATTACAACCTTAACTTGAATCATATTTACTATATTATTGTTTATATTTAACGGCATAATGTTATGGCTTTGTCATTGGAAAACAAGAAATTAGAACAAGACAAAAATCTGAAATTTTGTAAAAGTTAATAACCGAAATATATAATACTAAATCAAATATTATAATAAGGAATTAATTTGGCTGGATATAATACACTTATCTTAATTTCACGTGTTTGTTTATACAAATATTCAGTTATTTATCCAAACAAGAAAAGCCTTCCTGCAATTTATTTTTTTCGTTATCTTCATAAATATTTTGGGTACAAAATAATTTTCCAAAGCCATAGCTAAATAAAATTAAGAAAAAATATTGAGTGTATTTATTTCCAAAAAACACCTTAAAATTAATTAGTGCCTGCTATTACCTCCTATTTTTTTGAAGTTTTTTTATTGAAAAGAAACTTTCGGTCAATTTTAATCTATGGTGATAAATAAGACCAGTGTTTATAATTGTTCCGTCTACTACTTCAAGGTTACATTAAATCTTTGGTAATCCATAAAACAAAATTACACAGTTCTTCTGTTTACTACATGTATCTTTAATTTATGTATGCCTCATTTTGACCTGGAATACATACAAGATAATTTTAAAATTTCCGGGGTAGTTAAGAAAAGCTTCAGTTGTCATTTTAATTTGTTATGCAGTATAAACGACACAAGTTGCGAAATGATTACATGTTGTGGATTTAAGTTTATCGAGCAAAGATATTTTTTAGTTAATTAAACACAATGTTTTATGTAATCATCAATTTTAGACTCTTTTAATGACATATAATTTATTATAGCCCAATAATGTTTTACAAATTAACAATGGATAGTAAATCACTTTTTAGTTTGGGCCTATTTAGAATGTTTTTAATAGGAATTTATTTAAAAAAAATTATAACCATATACTATAATAATACTCTAATGAAATATTTATATTTTAATGGTTACAATACACAATCTCTATATTTTAAAGAAGGTGGGCAGTAACAGTCCTACATGAGCTAGTGACAGGGTTGGAGAGAGAACATCCCCTTTGGGGAATAAGTAATAGGGATCTGAGGGAGCTTTACTCACCGATATCTTGGAATTAGATCAGCCAATCAGAGCTCAGTTCCTGACGTATATTGGCTTTTAATCATCCTTGATAGTTAATATTGTCTTTCTATAGATATTTAACTCTTAATTGGCTTGACATTTCTGCTGATAGTCAATTGATAGTAAGAAAGATCATGATAAATCGCACTCAACTTTTTTATAAATTTTTTAAGTTTTAATTTTCATTGACGCCATAGATGTGGAAATATGAGGAAGTATAAACAACGTATGTGAATGAGTTAGCTGTCAAAGAACTTTGTAAGTCAGAGGATACATACAAAATTGATTGATGTCCAACTTAATAGAACTATGAGAGCTATTAGTGGTAACTCTCTCGGCAACTCCACTACCTTGGCTCCCGGTGCTATGCAATATAGCTTCTCCAGAAATAAGACGTCAGGAGGCACTACGTAAAGAATTCAATAAGGCCTTAAATGCCTCGCACCTCCTCATTACCCAGAATTTCCCACATAAGAACGGTTGCTTAAAATCTCGAAACCCACCTCTACCTATTGTTTTCCAGTTGAGCATACCAAATTTCTTGCTCAAGTTTCTTGTTCAAGTTTCTTGCCCAATAAATAGCTGGACCATAGCGTGAAACAGTTTTGATGGACAAAATAAGTTCCTTATTTAACGATCCATCAATACCTGTAGGTGGAATTGAATCGGTTCAGAACTGGAGTAGGCAAATGTAACTACTGCAAATAAAAATGGGGAGTGACAGAATATCAGTCATGTGATTGTGGGGAGTCTATCCAAACAATGGATCACTTAGTTTCAGAGTTCCTCTTGCACTGTTTTACGGAGGGATTAGCTAGCATAAATAGAATCAGTGAGGCAGGTCGTAAATGGCTTGATGGATTTGATTTAGCCTTGTGACAGAAGATTATTTGCTATTTATTATTAATATAATATGGATTTTGGACGTTTTCCAAGTATTAAGCTCTGCTTTAAAATAATTTTAAATTTACAAAATAAGGTAGCTGGCAAAAAACCATACGATATATATAATATATAGTTAGAGGATGGGTGAATTGTCTCACAAGTTCATAAGTGAGGGTGGGATGGCTGTCAGTGGTGTCAATATGTCATATATGATTTTGTGTGCTGTCACAGAAAGTCGTACATGATAGGATGGCTTTCATTGCCATATGCGTGGTGGTTGGTGTATAAGCGTCATACTACATCAAAAATACCATGTGATCCACAAAACAAGACCCACGTTCATACTAGCTTTTGATATAACACAATTTACGTGCTCATATAACATCAATGTTGAGCCTAAGAAAACGACAAAAACTTGGACAGCATGCTCTATTTTTTCTCTATAGCCACTAATGTTATAAAAGAGGGACGCAGAGTTAGTTAACGTGTAATGAAACTATCTGAGTTTCACTGGTATATGATTGTCTTCAGCCCACCTCACAGCCATGTCAGTACATGACTGAAGAGCCAACTTTCTCTTGTATCAGTGATCTGTAGAGATATTTCAAAATTGCACTTGATATAGTTCAGGACATATGTTCAGTCGTTAATAAATAACGTGAAAAACGAAGAACTCAAATTAGAACCTTGTGGACTCCTAAACTGGCAACCAACATCTCTTAGATCACACCACTAAATCTTTTTAAATGTTTACCCGAAAGGTAGATTTTATTTACTGAATAAGGCCAGGTAGAATCCAAATGAAGGGAGATTCATTAAATGTATTGGTAGTGAAGTTCGTCAAACGCCTCCTAGAGATCAAGTAAATTGTATCTTTCATGATACCGTGCTCATGAGGAGAAATAAGGCGGTAGACTCTTCGACATAAAAAAAAAAAAAAAAAAAAAAAAAAAAAAAAAAAAAAAAAAAAAAAAAAAAAAAAAAAAAAAAAAACTATGGATAACCATATAAATATCTTTGGTTTCAAAGTGGATATTTGTCTATAACTAGACAGACCCCATAGTTATTTTCTTTGAATCAGTATTAGTAGTTTTGTTTTCCAGACTAGAGGAAACTATCCCTTAGTTAAAATCCAATTAAAGGTAGGAAATTATGCGAGGCCCTTCTTTGATAACAAACGATGGAACATTTTCAATACCACATACTATGATAGTAGGAAACTTACTTTCAGAAGTGAGGTGAGACCTCGCAGCACTCGGCAGGATTATCTGCTTCAAATACCTAGGGGATCATATTGGCTTGAACAGAGGAAAGAGGGTTTTCGTACTTTGGACCCCAAATGTACAACTTCACTGCTATCCGACTTGAAAAATGAGTTATTCGAGTTTTAATAGAAAAGCAAAGGATTTTGTACTCATAGATTGTTAGTGTAGCAAATTAAGTTTGTATTACATACTGAGACCCATCCCCCCCCCCCCAAAGCTGGTAAGCGTGCCAACCGGGGGATGGCTCAAAACAAGTCGAGCGATGGGATCACGGGTGGCAGTTGGAGGGTCCAAAATAAAACTCGGCAGCTGAGCAAAACTACCTTTTATTATCAAGAAAGCAATAAATTAATTAATCAAAAAAACGGCAGAAGGCCACAATATTAATAGGCAGAAGGCCACAACCAAATTCGCACTTAAATAAATAATAACAAACACTAAAATTAACAAGATACTACACATTAATAACAAACGCTATAAATACCACAAACTCTACAAATACCAAAACTGCCAATAAACAACTACATGGCCTATCTGCAGCCTAGCCTGAGACACCCCAAAACGTAAGAAAAATTTAATGCCCAAAAGAAAAGTGAAAATTTAGAAACGTCAGGAAAACAACAATTAAACCGGCAATTTAGCCCAAATCCCATAATTCCACCGGGCCAGGGAGTAAGCCGGAATCCCTGGGCAGCTCCGAATTAGACGTTAAATCAAAGCACAATAATCCTCTTTTGGTGAAAGTTTAAAAATTATACAATTTAAAAGAAAATATAACACGGTACCGTTCTAGTAAAAAGTCACTTCAAGACATCTATAATACAATTAACAACGAAAAAATAAATAACGATCACTAGGCCTAAACATAACAATAAATAATAACATAACTTAACCATAGGGACCTAACAAATATAAAATCTAAAAAAAAATATAACAACAGAATAAACTAACAAAGATAAATAACAATAAATATTAACATAAGTTTTTTTTCCTTTTCCTTTTCTTAAATTTTATATATATATATATAACAATGTCCCCATGGCTGTTTTATGAATCACTGCAAGTTCCAGTTTTAGGCCTAGGCCACATAAAGTTCCGCACCATTTTCCTTTTTTATTTCTTTTTTATTTATTTATTTATATATATATATATTTTTTTTCACAAATCACCCCCAGCTCAGCCGCCGGGAAAATAAGCTGGAACGCACTGACCTGAGGACAGAAGTCTTCTACCCAAAGAAGTAGAGAGGGCAGCACGGGGCAAACTTGCTCAATCACATGGTCCCCAGGCCAGGCTCGCAGTGTGGTAGGTAGAACTTTGCCCGGACGACCGGCTGAGGGTTGAAACGTCCTACTCAAGGACCCTGGACTGCAAGGTCAAACACAGCCATTAAACACAGTCCAGCCATCACAACAAAATATTACACATAACCACTAAATATAAGGGTGTATGATTTAACAAAACTGGACATGAAGAGCAAACAAGACAGTGAAAGATTAACTTTAGGCTATGAATAATTATGTTGGCAAACTCAGATTTAAAACCAATTTACAAATTTAACAAATTATAAAAGACGTAATTATGTATATGGAACTAAAAATGACAAACTGAAAACTAGGCTATGGATACATGAGCAATACGTTATAACATGAAAATCAAAGGGTACAGCTAGGCTAGGTTATTGTCAAGTAACAAAAATATGATATATCGGTAACTACAACTGTAAAAAGGCTCAACAAAACATTATACAGAACTACTATTGACAATAAAGGCAGATATAAAAAGCATTAACGGTAAAAGTAACAAGGGAGCACATGGCTTTAACCTAGTCTGAGAAACATCTAGACAAAGAACACAAATTTAACAAAACTGAAAACACAAGCAAGAACGATTAATATTATTGCAACAAAATATTCTCACCAAAAGGGTGATTAGAATTAAAACTTACAAAATGAACACTTACGTTTTAGAGCTTCTAGCCTATCATCTCGTGACTAACGGCTGCTGACCAACCAACTCGAACTACTAGAACAATCTAGAAGATGGCCAACCTGACAGCCAAAGGCCGGAACACGGAACGAACGGATCCGGGCCAACAGCCACCAACTACGCGAAACACCGGGCAAAAGCGAATCTCAGGCAGCCCGGCAGACTACGACGGAAAAAACGAAATGTACCGGTCAAAAGACCCGGTACAATACTCAGTGACTTTCTTAACGTGTGTGCAATTTTATATATTTATTATTGTATTTATGTATGAACACATTGCTATTATTGAGTTGTTTTACATGGGTTGTCTTGTAAAAAAGTGCTTGTATACTTGAAGAACACTTGAAATTAAAACTTTGATTATTTATTTTATATTTTTGTACAGTGTCAACAGATACGAAGTAATGGGTATCTTTGTTTAAAGTTTATACTAATAAGGCCAGTTCCCCTCAACCTTGTAGCAACAGAAACATTTTATTTTTGTATGGTGGTTTATTAAGTTCTAAATTCAGTTCATTATAAAAACTAGTTCAATATCTAGAAAAGATAAATTTTGATTATAAAGACTTCATTTTTCCTATATTTACAAAAATTGACAATATAAAAATTCTAGAAAAATAGCGCTAAAAATGTCATGAAATAAATTATAGCTATATAAGTATACTTAAAAAGTTGGCGTTCAAAATGGCATGCGTGGTCCTAAGAAATAAATCGATATAAACTTTGGAATGATTAATGTGTTTTCTGTCTCGTAAATCAGCCCTGGATCAAATTGTGTTTACCTCTGCTGAAAATGCTGCTGAACTGGTTATCTGAGGATTTACCTAAGTGTAACTGATTGTTTTTCACAGTATTTTTTACAATGGCTGAAATAATATCGTGAATGATTTATAAAGTATTATTTAATTTGTAAGACAATAATCCTTTCAATCCTTACTTTTGAGCGGGATTATTTTGTATCTCCTTCGATTAATATAGTGCAATTTTAAACTGTACCACTAGTACTGTTTACAAAGTATATATATAATCAAATTGGGTACTTTAATCAAATATAGCCCATAATTCCAACATACTTTGTAAACAGTTCTAGCGGTACAATTTAAAATTGCACTATATTAATCGAAGGAGATACAAAATAATCCCACTCAAAAGTAAGGATTGAAAGGAATATTGTCTTACAAACAATAATCCTTTAATTGATTCTGATAATAGTATATATATATATATATATATATATATATATATATATATATATATATATATATATATATATATATAATATTTTCAGAATCAACTAGTTTTTTGGAAGGTTGTGCACTTATATACGAGTGCGTAGAGAAACATCGTTTACTTCTGGATCTTGGGAACTAATATTTTCATTTTTACCAAGATATAAAGTATCAAAATATGCCTACTTAATGATATTGGTTGTTTTTATATAATGTTCGTATAATTATTCACGTTAATAGTGGTAATTTTAATATGACTGGTTTTATATATTTAAAATTGAAAGCTAACAGATAATGTTACTGAAGGAATATTTATATCAGTTTAGTACATAATAACGACAACCAAACAAAATATACATTCTTAAGAACTAATTGAAAGATGGAATAAATAACCTTAAACCTCAGAAGTGACTCACATTTAAACACTATTATATAAATTTTTCAATGTTTAAAGTAAATAAAAAACGCTTATTCTAGCATGTATTACAAAATGTTATATAATGTATTGTAGCTTGTTTATTTTTAAAATTGAAAGTTTTTAAATAGTAAGTAGAGGCTATACTAACTCGTTTCAGACCATACTAAAAAACACTCACCAAAAAAATACTTTATTGACAAAACGTTTATATTGAAACTGCATAAGCGAATTAATATAATTTAATGAACTGTTCATATAAAAGCACATGGAACTTGAAATATAACTAAATTGTTTTACTACACAATACATACATTTTGAACTCAGTTTACAATTTGTACTATCGTTTTTATTTGTTCTAATTAATTTGCATAAAATATATCTACATAATATCTTATTTTATAGACGAAACACAATATTCAATTTAATGTTATAAATAGAGCAAACACTGCAGTAAAGACAATTATTTATTTTGTAATGACTTTCGGTAGCAAAATTACAATTTTCAGCCTTTACAGAGCTTACGTTTGAGGGTAGTAACTTTGTTACCAAAAGGCCTTACAATAAAACAACAAATATATTTACTGAAATGATTTAACTATGTATAACATTAAATTATTAATCTAGTAATAAAAGAACTTGAAGAACGATAGAATATTATACATTTCATAATGCTGTACTAGCCTTTAGCTAGGTAATAATGTGAGTTTTATACTAACGATGATTATTATTCTAAAGCAATAATTAGCTGTTTACAAATAACTTATCATTAGTACATTCCTGAGATACTTTTGAAAATACTGTACGTATATACAATAAGTAAAACTATGTACAATATCTAGACAAGTTATGTACAGCTTTATACATGACTTTATATAAAACTTTGACAGATAGGTTTATAGGACACCAAGATATTTATTAAATATAGACCTTCATTTGATATATTGCTGGTAAAAAACTTTGAGTACATTTTAAAACTAATTGTTCAATATTTTAAACTTATTGATCCGCGTTTCATTACAAATAGAAAAAATGTCTTCGTTTAAAATCCACACTTTAAATTTAAAAATCAATGTTTTTTATACATAAATTTGCGGTTAATTTTACGTAACAAAATAAGTGAGGTTTATTTGTTTAAAGTAAAATGTTATTAACAATGTCCTAAGTCCATAAGTGTGATGGTTTCCAACGGTATTATTTTCAAGCGCCATCTACTATTCCCATTATCTTGTCATCTCTTCTATATGAAGAGTGAGGAAGTGAAGAGGACTCGCCCGAGGTGACATTATAACTAGCAATTATACACATGACCCGTCCCTCTCTCACCAAACCACCTCAAACCCGTCATATATATGGGTGTAACTTTGACAGAAGTGCCATTTATTTTAAATATTTTGTTAGATTTCAAAAGTTTCTTTACAAAGAGTTTTATATTATTGTAAGGTTGCTACCGAAGAGTAGTTTTTTTTTTAAAGGATAATTTAAGTTAAACGAAGAGTAGTTCAAGCAAACAGAGAATTAGGCCATTTGAAATTCCCGCGTCTGCCGTCTGCTACACTTTCGCACCGCTTGGTGCCGGTTAGAACAAAACTGCCGACCACTACCCGCAGAGGCAGTCAACTCGAGTGTTATCAGCGAAGCCAGTTCGATGAGGTAAGTGGGCCTGTCTCCACATATTAAAGCTTGCCATCTCTGTTAGATTTTTGCATTAGCTCATTAACGCAATTCATATAGCAGTTTGTTTTAATCCTTGCATGTGAGAGGAGACGTTTAAGTTATCTGAGACGAGTTAATTGGGGTTAAGTAGTTACTGCTGAGAAAAGCGGTCCTGACCCATCTGTCGTTAGTATTAGCTTTGTTTTGTTATATTTTGCAAGTAGAAGTTTTGTTTTTATTTGAATCATTTCATTTGCGAGGCGAGTAGCCCGAGTACCTTTTGGATTTATATTTCGTGGGTCCCCTTTTGGCTTTGGACTGCCGTGAAAGGTGGGACTTAGCCCAGGCGTAGGTAGGTTTCGTAGGTCTCTTTTGGCTTTGGACTGCCGTGAAAGGTGGGACTTAACCCAGGCGTAGGTAGTTTTCGTAGGTCCCCTTTTGGCTTTGGACTGCCGTGAAAGGCGGAACTTAGCCCAGGCGTTGGTAGGTTCCGTAGGTCCCCTTTTACTTTGGACTGCCGTGAAAGGCGGGACTTAGCCCAGTCGTAAATAGGTTTCGTAGGTCCCCTTTTGCTTTGGACTGCCGTGAAAGGCGGGACTTAGCCCAGGTGTAGGTAGGTTCCGTAGGTCCCCTTTTTATTTGGACTGCCGTGAAAGGCGGGACAGCCCAGGTGTAGTTAGGTTTCTTAGGTCCCTTTTGGCTTTGAACTGCCGTGAAAGGCGGGACTTAAGCCAGACGTAGGTAGGTTCCGTAGGCCCCCTTTTGCTTTGGACTGCCGTGAAAGGCGAGACTTTCCCCAATCGTAGGTAGGTTCCGTAGGTCCCCTTTTGCTTTGGACTGCCATGAAAGGCGGGACTTAGCCCAGGCGTAGGTAGGTTTCGTAGGCCCCATTTGGCTTTGGGACTGCCGTGAAAGGCGGGACTTAGTGTTTTAGGACATTAGGATATAATATCGGCATTTCCAGCATCCCATATCCTGACCACACTGTCCCAACCTACCTCGAGGCGAGAGGTGATGATGAGTTGTGGTCTTGTGCCACGTGAATGATCTTTTGAGATCAAAAGTACTGAACCGTTCGCCTCGACTCCATTCCTTAACTCCGACCCCTCGAATTACACCCAGCCCACTGCAACTATCCTAGCTGGCAAGTGTACGAACTATTTATTCGATACCGAACGTAAACAAAACCGTACCTTACATTATAATCAATACTAAAGATTCATCGTAATACGAGTATTTATCAGTGACATTCTTAGGAAAGGAGTTTTATATATCAGGGGTTAAGCAGACCCTAGAAATCATTATCATGTCATTAGTCTTCATAATAACACTAACATATTTAGGATAGTCTTTTACTACTTGGTCCATAGAATTTAAGCTACATTAACTTGTTTAGGAGGTAGATTCACTATAATTATATCACCTGTTGCAGCCACTCTCCACACACTTTAGTTTGAGTAGATTGGGCTCTATGTGAGATAAATATTAACTGATAATATTTACAGAACTGATACTAGATTAATGTCATATGATGTAGATTAAGAGTAATAGACGTTCAAATAATGAATCGTCTGAATTTAGTTACATGGTTAGCTTAGTAGGGCTTTTAAGACTACAACCTCACAGGCGTGTAAAGTGATATATTTAGTAGAGGCTTATAAGTTCGGAGGAAACAATACCATCAGATTTTTAGTTGTAATAGATATGCACCTGGTCGATATTGTTTTTTTTTTTTTTTTACTGTATAATATAATTAAATTATTTGACAAGAATCATACATGTGTCCCAGTATTTTATCAATATGAAAAAATTAAATAAGTACTATAAATAGTTCTTACAGCTCAATTAAGTACCAAATCAAAAATAACTTTATTGCCATAAAAACAATATACATGCATTGGCTTGCGTCAATCTTAAGCATTATACAAAAATAATATATACAGCAATAACAATTACAAGGTAGCCTAATTACTGGTTACTTAAAAAGTCATTAACTGAATAAAAACATTCTTCAATTAAAAAGAATTTGAGACTACGTTTGAACTTAACAACGTCTCTGCAGCCTTAAGGATATCATTTAGGGCATTATATAAACTCACTGCATTATAATATGTATTTTGTTTTTAATACATCTTATGTTGGGGAATATTTCATTTCTGCTTATCTCTCAGATTGTACTTAGATTGAGGAATAAGAGATTGAAAAAATTTGTGATTTTGTTTAAAAAAATTATTGATTGCAAAATGTAAATTCCAGGAAATGTCAGTATTTTTAGAGTTCTAAAAGCAGTTTTACATGACTGTACTTTTTGAAGAGGTACAATAAGTCTTACGGCCTTTTTTAAAAGACAAATATCTTATATACATGAGAACTCTCTGCGCCCCATATAGAGACTGCATATGACAGATAAGGAAAAATTGTGGCGTAGTAGGTTATAAGAACTTCTGCATCTGTAAAAAACGAAAGTCTGCGCAGTAAAAAATACCAGAACAGGTCTTTTTTGCATATTTGTCGATATGCGAATAAAAATTTAAGTTTCTATCGGTAATTATCCCTAAAAAGTCCACATCGTAATCAGAACAGACCTCTGCGTCATTTATTAAAATGCTAAAACAATCAGTATTGTTTGATGTCATATCAAAATCATATATAAGTATAAAGTTTTTACGTATACAAGTAAGCCACTTTAACATTTTTACATATAAATTTGGGCTAACTTCCAATTTCTAAACACGTATACAATCTTAACCCACCCTCCCTAAAGAGTAGTTCTTCCACGTAACGTTCCACCGTATTACTCTGCCCGAATAACCTAATACTACTTATATACAGGCACCCTTACCCTTGAAACCCATCCATTGTATACTTTGCACACGAATGACTGTGTTCCACCCTCCCAAGTTATGGCTAATCTTAGACAATCACCCTCCAGAGAAGCACTTACAGAAAACGTTCCTCTGTAAATCCTGCAGAATAATAACACTACCGGCGCGCTCATCCCCACCATCCATCCTGTGAATAGCACAAACAATAGTGTCGTACCCACCCATCATAGAACACGGGTTCTATCATATGTTCTAATGTTCAAGAATAGCATTATAAAATTTGTATAGATAGGATTGTGCCACTAGGTGCTGGCTGCAGTCGTTAGGGACAACAGCACAGTTAAACAGTTCGACTGGGCACTTCACCGCACCTGGCTGCATTAAACGGCAGATGAAAGCGGCATATGATGGAAACTGATGTCACCGTGTTAAATTCACTCAACGAAAATGTTTAAGCAGAAAGATATATATATATATATGTCTTCTATAACGTATTTATTGAATGTTACAGATACTTTTAAGACATTTTACGATGGTAAACTTAGTATCAACTTAAACTAGTTGTTAACATTAACAATTTCAATAACATATATATTAAACATTTGCCTGTATTAAATTGATTGTACCTTTTAAACAAAAACAAATCATCTTTGGAGGAATCAATGTTATTTACACAAGTGTTTAAACAAAAAAGCAAGATAAATACCCTAATATGATCATGTAACCTATTAGACATATTTGATACACTAATATGATACTGTTATGCTCCACACGATCCAAAATAATAACGCGATCCCACTCTGTAGCTACAGACTGTTAACTCTTACTTTTATTTACATTGCTTAATCAACGTCATTACACACTACGATATATTTATAGATTTTAAGTACTAAACAGAAACTGTTATAACACTTGACATTTAACACTCTACTTCTGTCTGTCACTTGACTCGTTGACTATTCAGTCAAGTGCTTATTGACTAATCACTTGACTGTCACTTCAGACTGAAGACCCTACTAAGACAGACTGACTTTGTTGGGTGAGGGGAATCTTTATAAATGACGCTTCTACACGTTTACAAGGTTCCGGAATGTTCTGGATCGTGGATCTAGATCTTTCTGGGCGCCATTTGGGAAAGCTCTACCTTCAGGCACATTAACTGCCATTCTGTCAAGAGAGAGGCAGTGGTGTAGGCATGGGGTTTAGTTAATCAAAGGGCACTCCCGGTGATTACCGCGATCCGTGACAACACACTTGATTTGACACAGGTATATTCAATCTGAATATTACATTTGACTCCCGTCCTGGGGTGAGTTTGGTGTCACTTAAGTGTATCGACACAATGTGTATTTTGGTCCAGAGGTAAACCCCGAATGTGGGTTTACTCTTTAAGTATGTAACACCTCATGGCCAGAACACACTGTACTATAAAGGGTTGCTGAGACCAAAGTGATGAATGTTGGTCACAAGGAAAATATAAGATATATTATTACAGTCTATAACACAGAAGTTCTGGATAGCAATACATATCATTTTTCATATACTCAAATTTTAAAAATTGATTGTTATAAACTCCTTGAACCTTACATTATGTTAATATCAACAATTTGTAATAGTTGAACATGACGCTGAAATCATTAACTATACATTTGTTGTACATGCTAGATTCACCTCTTTGGTAGTACGTCAGGATTTCGGATTAAAAAACCATGTTCCTAATACACCACAAAAAACATGTACACTATTTTCAGTCATAATAATGTTAATTTAAAAATGTTTTATAATTTATTATTTGCCTGTTTGTAGAAAATCATTTTACTTACATTTACCTAGATTTACCCACATAGATGATAATCTAGACCAAAAAGTTTGTGTTCCTTTGTCTACAGTATATTATTTACACATTCATTCTTCAACCTACTGATAGAATGACTTTATCTAAACACAAATTCTCGTCTATAAAAATATATCACTAGCAACATTTCACCCGCGATTGAATACGCATTTTACAATGTACATTAAATGTAGCTAGATTATCGCGCGCTGTAAATCTATTGAAACTACAAATTATATTAAACATATATATGCATGTATGTATGTATGGTGGATTTTAGTGTTATACGATAACTTTATGGAACGTTAACTTAGATGAATTAAAAAAAATCTCTTTGCAGAGTAATCAGGGGAGTAGTTATTCATTTAAAATGTAGTCAAATTAAATATGAATTAGCGTTTTGAAAATTATAGCTCCAATTTACCCATCATAAACCACACACGAAGAAAAATTGAACTTAATTCAAATTATTTTCTTAAAATATTGTTTTTTTACTAATTAAAAACATGTTATGTAGAATAACAAGTCAGGAGCACATACCTGTTAAACGTCATTATTGAAGGATGAAAGCATTACTAGATTTTTGTCTTTAGGGGGTATCGAGTAAACTGTCATATGTTCACACTCATACTCAACCAGGTGATGTTTATGTTGTGAAATCTATTTTACTTGATAAGCAGAAGTTGAAAGTAAACATATTTACTTCAATAATGATTAACAATCTAATATCGCAATGTTCCTTATATGAAGCACGCTTATGATCATCATCAAAGTACATGTTATTCAGCATACCAAATATGTATATTTCAGGTGTTCAAATAAAACGTTCATTAGTGACGCAATTAAAGACGTAAATTGAGCTGAAAATTCAAACATAATTTATTCCGTTAATGGTTGGTCTCGCAATGAATGTTTGCACAAAGATATAGATTTCCGAAAGCAAATCAAATCTTTCATTGCCAGAACATATCAATGTATAGCAGTCGTCAGATTAGTTCTAACATTTTAACAATCACGCAACATCAAAACCCATTTAAACATACAGAATCTCCACTTACACCATTCATACTGCCGAAATACCCGCTTCCAGCGCCGGACGTCAGTCTTCTGATTATGCGGTCACCATGAACTCGTGAACACTGTAAAATGCTTGGGACGCCAAAAAGCGTTTCAAACGAATTTCTAACACCTTGGGCATCGGGGCACTTTTGATTGAATTGGGCAACTTGTTGATGAAACGAACCCCTGCTTGTGAGAGCAGGTGCTCATAAACCCCGTCCTATGTCTCCCAGTTGCCTCGTGTGTCATATGTGTGTATGTCCCGAACGCTGGTCATAGCACGTTTAGACTCACAGAATAAGGTTGTCTCTAAAATGTAGAGACATGGCATGATCAACAGTTAAAACTCCTTGAATGCTTCCTTGCAAGATTTTCTGAACTTCAACAGAACGATTATGCGAATCGCTTGCCTTTGCAGTTTGAACGCTCTGAGAAACTGACCGTTTGAGCTGGCTTCCCACAATACCAAACCGTAGGTTGGGTGGGAGTAAATTAAGCCGTAATACGCCGTCATCAGCACCTGAGTTGGGCAGTATTTGGCTAAGGACTACCAAACATTCATTCCTTTGGAAAGTTTTGAGCAGATATGGTCTATGTGAGCATTCCAAGTCAATCCCCTATCCAGGAATATACCTAAGAATTTAGAAAAGTTGACGAGACTCAGCAGGGTACCATATAATATGACGGTTGGTCCGTTATTGGGATCTCATGATCGCAGCGCAAAAGTCAGGACATTTGATTTTGAAGAGTTTGCCTTCAGATTGAGGCTGTTGAAATGCTGGACACAATAGTTGGTGTCAACAAATGTTTCATGTTCCAGGTTTACTCTCGATTTGTTGTTGAAACAAAGCGTTGTGCAGCACAGTGTACAAGTTTGCCGTAACGTAGTGATGACCCAATATCATTGACATAGACCAGAAAGAGAACCGACCTAAGTATTGATCCCTTAGGGACCCCATACCTTAGATGAATCAGTTCAGAGAATTTATTTGACATTTGGACAACTTGTTTTCTGTGGTTCAGAAAAGATCTAAGCCACTGGAGTGGCACGCCTCTGATGGCATGAGATTCCAGTTTGTCAAGCAGTTTAGCATGGTCAACACAGTCGAATGCTTTGGATAAGTCAAGAAGCACACTTAATGTGAAATTTCGACTTTCTAGTCCCTCCAAAACCAGATCAACTAGACTCACGACAGTGTCAATTGTCGATTAACCCTTTCTGAAGCCAAATTGATCTTCAGAAAGCAGGTTCTGTTTGTTAAAAAATTTAAGCATTCATACCAAAAAGACTTTTTCGAATAATTTACTTAGAACTGGCAACATTGAGACAGGCCTATAGTTGTTTATAGAGTGGGGATCACCTTTCTTAAAAATTGGATTTACTTTCGAGATTTTTAGGAGCGAGGGAAAAATTACTTCTTCAAAAGACAAGTTGATTTTTTGAGATAATGACCTCATAATAAGATTTGAGCATTTTTTTAATAAGCTATACATACACCATGTTAATATCGTTTGCTTTTTTGGCTGGGAGCTGCTGGATGAGTTTTTCGAGCTCTTTCTCAAATACAGGAGCCAGTGCCAATGAAGTTGGACTCTGGATGTGGGGGGGGGGGGGATGGAGAAGGAGATTTCTCACAAACAACTGACGCGAAAAATCGGTTGAACTCGTTCACAACCTCAGTCGCATTCTCCACAAGTATATCTCCGATTTTTATTTGTTTTTGTACTTTATTTTGTTTTTTTAATGATGTCCCAGACAGTTTTAGAAACATTTTTGGATGAGATTATTGATTTAGAGACATCATACGCTTTCACAGCTCGAATAAAATGGTAATAATTTTTTTATGGTTCCAGGGAAAAATTGTAATCCATTCGTTTGACGTGGTTTTCTGAATTTCATAAAACATTTTGAATTTTTCTCTCAAACTAAGATTCCTTTTGTGATCCACTTATTGTTCACGTTTTCGGGGCCAACTTCGATTGTTTTTGTAGCACAGAACATTTGAGATAGCAATTAAGGTGGTCTGAGAAAAATCTAAATTGGTGTTCTACACATTAAGTTGAATTTAACACATCCCATGTCTCCCTGGAAAGACAAGCATTGAGGTAATTTATGTTATCTGGCCTTATGTCTCTTATAGTTTTTGTAATTTTGGGCTTACTATTTGTATTGCATTAAAAATAGCTTCTTGGCCGTAGTGTCCGAAAAGGCTGTATTGACCAAAGAAACTGCAGCACTTGGAAGGTTTTTGATGACGTTATCGATTGTGACTGTTTTATAGCCGTAACTCTGATTGGTGTTTTGACTGACAATCTGAGTCCAAACGACCTTAACCAATTGAATAACCGTTTTGTTGATAGATGATTGATTTTAAGTGCATCAATGTTAAAATCACCCATAAGAACATAATCCTGTTTTTATTTGTCGGTTGTCAGTCAGCAAGTCTTCGAATTTGGGAAAAAAAATTGTTCGTTTCCGCTGGGTGACCTATAGATTCCGATGATAACCAATTTGTTTTTTTTTAAATGAAGTTTGACTCCATCTGCTTCAAAATCTTTTTCAATTGTTTCCTTGAGTGTGAAGACGTCAGAGGTCAAATTTTGCCTCTTGAAAATTGCGAACACACCTCCTTTGGACAGTTGTCGGCAATAAACGTTCGCAAGTTTGAAATGTTTGATTTGGCCACATTCAATATTTTCGTTCTTGTAACCGCTTTCAGTAACTACAATTACGTCTGTTCGTAGCTCCTCACATATGAGTTGAATTTCATCCAGTTTGTTGGTGGACATTTGCACATTTTGCCGAAGCAGTCGCATTGATTCTTGATTGCAAAATTTGGGGTTTGTTTTCCGTCAGTCAATTTAGTTCGTTGCTGGTAAGTGAGGTCGCTTAAAAACTGGAATTATGAATTTTTGAATAAGGTGACCGAGTAATTGGCCCACTGGTCACTGCCTCCGCTTAGCAGCTGTCATGGTGTTGCCTAGTGAACTCCAATGGAACATCTGGAGGTGTATCTTCTGCAGTCCCGATGCGGCAGCAGTCCGCAGGTACCGGGAGTGATCCTCTGGGAGTAGTGGCAGGAACTGTGACTAGTTTGAAGGTGAATCTATCCTATTTCATTTCCAACAGGCTCCTTACCAGCCGGTCAGCGAGTATCTTTTTGCCCGGCATACGGAGGTGCATGCCATGACGGGTGAACCAGCGTCTTCCGATGTCGTTGAAAACTAGAAGCTCAACTTCTTCGTATCTGATGCACAGCTCTTCAATGAAGGAGTTGGCGAGGGCTGTCTGCTGATTCACCGGGTGGTCTGCAGGTAAATCATGGCGATGTGGCACAGTCACTACCTGACTGAGTTGCGCCGGTGGGTGAAGATGCGCTGTTCCAGGAGTTTATATATTCTACAGTGAGCTTTTAATATACAAAATGAATTGAAAGCTTATAATTCATTAATGTTAATAGTTAAGAGGATTTATAAGGATACCGTTTGACTAGGTGTCTTGTTCATGTTCAACGCTTTGATAATACATTGTTAGTAATTATAGAAAAGAGAATTACAATATAATGTAGAATTAATTGTGATATAATATAAGTAAGGTATATGTTAATAGAGTAATTAGTTTCTTATCAAATCACATATGTGCTTTTATTAAAAATTATAATTAAATATGAAAGCTCAGGTTATATTTTCGGAGAAGGTTCAGCTATGTGCTGTCATACATATGATCTGACTAATATTGCTTTATAATACTGAAACTATTTACAAACAGTTTTTACAGTGAAATTATTATATATTCATTCCTGGAATCTGTTTTTATTGAACACCCGCAGTGTGTTATGTCATACTACTTAGTTATTAGTAAAGAAAGTAAGGATTTATTAACTTACCATATTTAAGGGGGAAGCTCTTCGATACAATGTTTTTATAGCTAAAAATGCTCCTTGATGTTAAAATGAACCTCAAATTTATGAAATTTTTTACTTTTAGATAAATTGTATGTTTTATCAAATTATGTCTTATTTTAGAGATACCATTTACGTTAGGGAGGATCATATAAACACTTTACTAAATTATTATGCACTATTTACGACAATATAGGGCTTCAATTCACGTCAGTTTTAAAATACATAACGATAAATTTGTACAAGACTACCATCGTACTACTTGGAAAAAAAGTCAGGTATAACTTTTCTATCCATATCTCAATCTGAAATCAGTATTTTTTGACTCCAGTTTTGTGATTAGCCATCTACCGTTTATATAACTTACTGTTGCTTATTATGTTTCAGGAATTTTCAACTAAACTTTTATTATTTTTTTATAACATTTGTGAAATTCTACTTATTTCATGAAATCTTGTAACCCGTTTTAACAGAAATCGGAAATGAATAATACCTATTGATAATACAACTTGTAACTGTCCACCTCTGCAAGTCAGTAGAACAATAAAAATCTTGGTATTCATTTAGACAATAACATGAGATTCAAAACTCATGTATCTCATTTATATAACATTCTTAGAATTGCACAAGTTAAATGTCAACAATTACAGTACTATTTTCCTATCAATATAAAAAGAGTAATATAATTTTCACTAATTCAAAGCTTATTTCATTATGGTATCACACTTTTTTATTTCACTTCAGATTAGATTTTAAATCTTTAATTAACCTAATAGAAAGAATTGTTAAAGTACTTTTTAATAATATACCTAGGGAACTGTTGTCAATCATGTCTTTCAAGTCCTTGGCTAAGTTCACAGAAACTTTAAATAACTATTTTAGAGAAGACCTTAGAACTCAAATGATATTCCTTATTGTCTGAGACATAGAAACTGTAATGTACTTATGCATACAAATAAATATGGCAGAGCGGTCCCAGAACTCAGGATACCAAATTTAATTAACTCACTGCCTATTTAACTACAAAATATTCCAACCAAATCTCAATTAAAGCTTAAATTGTAAAACCATTACTTAAATAAATAGGCCTAGAAGTGGCATGGTATTCTTTTCAGAAAATGAAAATAATGTAATATTCATATTTTTTTGGTAATAAATTTTTACTGGTATGATGTGATAGCCCGAGTGCTATATTTCAATAGGATTTAATAATAAGGCCTCATATTATATATGAATAAATATTTAGTCATGGTTTATATAAGATTTTGACGAGGTTATGTAGATCCAAGCAGAAAGGCAATTACATTATTAGAGTTAAATAACAAGAGAAAAGAAAAGTCGATTGTAATATTTTCGATCTACTATCGATCTTTCAAACCTTCGATTTATAGTATTGGTTTGATTGGCACTGTATGAAAGATAATGTTACATTTACCACATTTATTCTGTTAAATGTCTGAACTATTGTTGTGTTAAAAAAAAAATATATATATATATATATATATATATATATATATATATATATATATATATATATACCGTTAAGATTTGTTCAATGTTAAGTTTTTATAGTTTGTTTATGATTATTTACGGGTAAGGGTGTTTATGGTCTGTTATTATTTGTTTTATTTTATATTTGTTAATAGATTAACATAGTTGATAGTTTAATTGTATAAAATAGTTACATATAGGTAATTATATTTAATATCGAATGCATAAAGTTCATATATTAGGGCACATTTTACCTGCAATAAAGAGAGTTTTCCTGCATATTTGGGTTGGACTGTCGGCTGATGATGATAAACACAAACTAACAAGCATGTCCGTAACGACGGATTCAAGCCATCTGAAATAGGAATTTGAGCAGGTTTCTCTCCATTGTCTATAAAACTGCATGTTAGGAATTCCAAGGAACTGTCCTGACGAGCCCTCTAAAATGTCATGAGCATTCTTGAAAAATATTCTAGTTCATTGTTTGATCATGAATAATATACACTGCCTATTCATAAAGATACCTTTACCACCCTCTCTGTGAAGAGACAAAAATCCCCATAATACTTAATTTAATTTATTATTATTTCTATTTATATTGTATCAAATAAGGTAGTTGTCTTATTTTTTATTTAAACTGATTAATACTGAGTATGTTTTTCTCGTTTATAATTTGATATTGAATATTTGAATATTATATAATAACAACATTATTTAGTAATATATATTTTTCATCAACTAGCATGTAGCTAGATGGTTTGTATGTGCACTGCAGCAATGTGTATTTGCGCTTGCCAAAATAAATTGTATTGAATTGAAAAATGATTTTATTAATCTCAATTTACCATGGGTAAATTTGGAATTAAACTATAGTACATTAAGTCTTTAATGACTTTAGATATTGATTGATATTGTAACCTCACTCTACTATATGAGTTACATTAGATTAAGTTTTTGTTAATTTGGTAAATTATTACTCAAATTAAATTTATTTAGATATCTCAGGGTCGTTTTTTATGGGTAAATCGGTGAGGCTGTAAATTACAATGAATAAGACTATAGTTTGAAAAAGCTATTTTATTACATTCTTTTATATTTAAATTTATATATGAATTTCAATAGTACAAAAATGAATCTATTTACTTTCTACTGACTCTTCAGAAACATAATTAAATCAATTTACAAACTAAAACTTATCTTTAGTTTTTTCTTTGTCTGTTGCTCCTTGTGGTCTGCTTTCTTCTATTTGAATATAATTTGTGCACAACGATATAATGACAGTTCTAATTTGGATATTGTATAACTACATTGAATTAAACATGTTCCATAAAAACATTTTCGACATTATTCGGGTTTGGAGTCAAGCGGCCACCCGCGGTAACAAAGGAGATGTTTGCCCTACATCAGACTGAATTGAAGTGAAAGAGTCGTTGACGAGGCTAGAGTCCTTTGCCAGTCCGTTACGGTCTAGGGCTTTGGGTTCTGGGCTAACTTCCGGTCTCTCCATGTGCTCTTTGCTCTGGTTAGTGCTGCCTCTAGTGGTCCTTTTGTCAACTAATAATATCTTTTATTTACATTGGACTCGACCGTCATATTGTGATACACTGACTCCCCTTTAGATCGACTCGTCCCAGACACCAAACTGAACAGGTCTGTATTATCTGTTTCCGCTGCAATGTTTGGAATTTTGTTTACTCATGTGTCTCGGAAGACTGCCATGGAATAAATCTGTCTACCCAATTCTTTATACTTGTTGGCTATTAATTTGTTATAATTTCCGAATGTATTTAAATATTCTGTATTTATTTTAATTAAATGTACCAATTTTCTCATTTAAATAATTTGTATTTCATTTAAATTTAATTAATTTAATCGTCAATTAGGTGGAACTGTTACAATATCAAATTGAGTATTATAGTCATACATTCTGAGTCTATGATTTGAAGTTGTAATTTATAATACGGTTACATCACTGTAGCATGGACCTTTTATATAAAAAAAGTCGTTATTACACATTCATGATATGTTAGTAATACTATTTTTTTAAATCAACTAACCATTTATGAAAATAAATTATGTTTAACTTAACTTTCAAATATAGTTGCTTCTTTCTATAATGTAAAAGTTTTCAACTATCAATGGACTTCCATATAAATAACTTTCTTTAGTTTGTTTAATTATATCCAATCTTCAGTTGACAATTTTTCGTTATATTAAACTTTTATACAATCGTGTATTTGAAGAAAAATGCTTTATAAAAGTTACACGAGACTTTTAATACACTTAATAGAGTATCAAAATATATTATTCATCACATAAAATTTTCGTTTATTTTCAACAAAACTCCATTAATAAACGAGTTTTTAACTTTCCTTGTTTCATGACTTAAGATTAAATTTTCTGAATTAAATTTTACATTTTATTAAAGAGAGAACCAAGGTTTACGTTTAGTGTAAACACTTCTTTCAGGCTTGTTATTTAAAAGTTTAAAACCGATTAACACATATCATAACCACTTTAATTAATGTAAATTAAAATTCTTATTAACCCATTTAAAAGTACGAGTATGTTTATTTTTTAAGGTAAAGTATCGTCTGTTAATATTTATAACTATATATATTTTACTTTGATTTTTCCATGTTAGAGTAATAATTAGCTCTACTAACCCTTATGACCTATAATACAAAGAGTAAGCCAGAAATACCCACATCATTTGAAGGTTTTCCAGACCTTCCAGGAAATAGCTATATATTTTTTGCTAAAACATGAAATCATATTGTCTGATTTTTTTTCATAATTTATATAGTGGGCTCTGAGAAATTATGTGTTCTAGCTGAAAATATGTATGATTGCATATTATACTTTACTAATAACTAGAAGGTATTCAACCACTTTTACTAATTATAACAAATAATCTAAGATATAAACCTACAGGTTTTTTTGCAGGAAATCTTATCTGGGAAAATTAAAGTTTTTGATTGTACAATGTTAGAATTTTAAGTATATAAACATAAGCATATATGTATATAATAGACAATGTATGAATGTAAAACATTTGAAAGTAGTTTTCCAAAGTTAAGATTGCGTTTAGTATACTTAAAATAATTAATTGAAACATCCTTTTTCAACAAAAAGCTCCGCAGCTTAAATTTAGCCTAAAATAGTGTTCAATTTGGCCATTCCTCTTTTATAGGGTATGAGAGTTTGTAGAGGAAAAACAACTTTGTTAATTTTAAAGTATGTTTTCTTAAGTTGTATTGCAATTTTTTAATTTATTTTCAAATTATAAATTTCCTATAAGATGAGCCTTTTGAAAATATTTCGTCGAGTGCCCATATTTTTTTCTTTCTGATTCCAAGCAGCTGTCAGAAGTCACATAAAGTTTAAGTATAGTGAAGTTGGTGAACATCCGACTGTCTACGGAGGCGTGATCAAAGTACCTACTCAGGCGTGAACATCTGACGTCATACGACCGAAACATGCAATGGGCCGTGTTTGAGTAACTTTGATGATCTTATTAAGTTGAACCATACATTTTCAGCCAATATCGTTGGTTTGAAGATTAAATAGTTTTATTCTAGTTCTGACTGATAGTTTATAGTTAACACTATTAATATTTTTAAACTGAAGTATGTTTAGATCAAACTACAACAACGTCCTTTTAATTGTACATAAAACTTGTGCTTTTTAAAATATTTAACAGCAAATTTACAGAACATTTATATTTTTACATATTTTTTATTTTTTTTTATTTATATTATTTATTTATGAGCAACATATTTATATCATTATTGGTATGAAGTCGTAATATAAAATCCTAATAAATTTTAACTATAATGTTTATTCTTAAGCTCCTTAAATAATTCTCAGTTAAATTTTAGTACTAATGAAAATTAAATGACTTGCCATGTTCTTGCCTAAACTTACGTGTTCGATGATAACTATTTTTAAGATTACATTTTACAAACATTATTGTAACATCAAAACCAGCATAAAATAATTTTATTTTTGAAATAACTAGTATATGTATATACGAGCATACATAGATGTTCCTCTTTATGTGATAAAAGAAATAGTGAATATGAAATTATTAGAGTAGTAGGTATTTTTCTTGATTTATCACGTGCCTTTGACAGCGTCTCTCACACAAAATTAATAACCAAATTAAAGGAACTTGGATTACGTAGGAAAGAAATAGATTGGTTTGAGTCATATTTAAGTGAAAGACCTCAATATGTAGAGATTAAACATAGAGAAGAAACTCATTCGTGTAATTACATAAGAAAATTTGCATCAAAATCTCAAAGAGTTAAGCATGGGGTGCCTCAGGGTTCCATTCTGGGACCTCTTCTTTTTTTATGTTACATCCAAGGCCTTCCACAAAAAGTAGTTAATAGTGATCTCTGTCTTTATGCAGATGACACTAATATGGTGGTTACTGGGAAAAATCAAGAAGATATTGAAATATCATCTCTTTTAGATTTATCAGAGGTCAAATCATTTTTTGACTCAAACAACCTTCTTCTAAATTCCACAAAATCTACCTTTTTATCGTTTTCTACAAAACAGGCCAGAAAAAAGCTTCAACCACACATTTCAATAGAAGATGATTTTTTGATTCAATGCAGCAGTACAAAATTTCTAGGTTTGACTATAGATGAACATTTATCGTGGGATATCCATGTGGACAACATTACTCGCAAACTTTCTTCTGGAATCTATGCCTTACGACGAATGTCAAAATTGTGCAATACAGAAACTATGAGAATGATATACTATGCTTTTATACATTCCCATATATCTTACGGTATTAGTATATATGGCGCAACAACTAAACAGAATTTAGATAAAATCTTGATATTACAAAAAAAGGCACTCAGAATAATGTTCAAACTGAATATAATAGATCATGTAAAGCACATTTTTTCCGAACAAAACATACCGACAGTATACAGCCTATACATTATTGAATGCATTAAATTTTTTAAGTCAAACTGCAGTGAATCTCTAATACAATCCCAACACAATTATGACACACGTAATAAAGTATCCTTAGATCGACACAGCTTGGAATTCTATAAAAAGAAAACAAGCTACATTGGAAAACATTTCTTTATGCAGTTACCAACTGATATTAAGCTTGAAAATAATGCGAAAAGTTTTGAAATCAAAATAAAAAAATATCTAACTGAAAAAGCACTCTATTCAATTAATGAATATTTTTGTTCTTGAGTACTGAGAGCCTGGTCTTCCAATAAATTCAATAAGTCCCATTATTGTTATTATTTGTTTTATTTTTTATAGTCATGTATCTCGTAGTTTTATTTTAGTTTAAGCATTTAAGTATTAAGACGCTATTCTTTGTATATGTGTACAAAAAATTATGAATAAAGAATTTGAATTTGAATTTAAAGAGTAGTATTATCTGGGCACATAAAAAATATAAAATGAATAATCGTTGTTCATAAATATTGTTTCTGATATCAAAGGAAGCTTCACAATATGAATACGCCATTTTAACACAAATGAATATTACTAATGCAATTCAGTTAGCGGAATAGTACGCTAAGCATCTAAAAGCTTTGTACTCTAAATTCCATTGCATAATAGGTTTAATTAATTATTTACTGATTCTACTTATAGATTTATAACATGTTCCCTTTGTAGACTAAGTAACGCTTGAAACATTGATGAACTTATAGAAGGATTTAATCTAATAGAAAGTGAAACCACGATATTTTAATAATGTGTATTACTTAATGAATATTTATTTTCATAACTCAAGTGAAATGTTACCACTAAGCCGTATTGAACTTCCGTCCTGGGTTGTTTTTCTTTATATTATTCCCAAATATTCAAATACTGTATATGGTATATTTAATTAATTTGTATTTAGTAATTTTAGGATAAAAATATTGTTCAAAATACAGACTTACAAACTGCATGAAAATATAACGAAAAAAAAAATGATATTGTATAAGCATTGTGAATATTAACTTTTTTTTAATGCCAATAGTACGCTTTATCTTACGAATTATTTTGTATGAACATAAATGTAGATGCTAAATAAAATAGCATTAGAGAATTAAAGTAACGAAATTATGCTTCTATGGCAGTGTCACAATTAAAAGTATTTTTAATATAATTCTGAATATTTACTTAAAACATAATATTTAAAAGCTAAACATGAAAATACCAGACATTGTCACAAACTTTTCTTCGAATTTCATAAAAGGTGTTTCATACACTACTGAGATTTATATAGCTTTAAAACAAACCGATTTATTTGAAGGAAAAGCACTCAGTTTCTTTACGGTAATAAATAAGCATGCACTCAACCACTAAATTCCAACCTTCTTTTATGAAGAGGCCCATTTTGTTAAGGAGAGTGGCTTGCATCAAACGTATGACATAATGACAAGAAATTGTACGATTCTTGACCCAACGGTTCACTTTGAAGACAGCATTCGTCAACCATAGCTAGTAGACGAAGAAAAGAGGACAATACTTTATTTGAACAAGAAATACTTTTTCAAGGAATTGAAGGTGATACGACTGTTCATCGGAGAGGTTCAATGACCTCACCTTAAAACATTGAGGGGGCTAAATTTTCCGTTGATCTTAACAAAAATAAATACTCAGAACACCTTTCAAATGTTGATTCGTTTTGCCAAGTCGCCCTTTTTGTTCCTGAAACTCATTTTATTCACTGATCCCTTCAACTGTAATAACGACTAGTTTATTTTATTTGTACATTATCAACATTAATTTATTAGATTTAACTAATTGATATTCTTTTGAGTCGGATTTTTGTATGGAAAGCAAAAAATGTTCATAAGAAATTGATATGTTCAACCTTAAAATAAAGGTAAATGTAGTCAAATTTTAAATTAAAAATACTTGGTTGGTCCATGATTTTAAAATTATCGCTAAGAGAAACGTTAATGTTTTTTTCAGATAAAAAATAGTTTTAAAAATAAGTGCCAGAGATTTCTTATAACTATAAAAGTCTCCAAAACTAACTCTCATTCATGATACGAAGTTCCCGATCAGCAAGGCTAAGTAAATAACCATTAACTTTACTATACATAGATATCTAATAAAATCCATATACAACCAAAGAGGCACTCATTTCTGGTTTACGTGACGTACGATTGATTATTATATAGTATGATATTTTTAGAGGAATCCAAATAATTTGCCTGCAATGTATTCCATGTTTAGAAAACAATCTAGTGCGTGGAATGTCAATAGCTTAAAATAGTGTACGTATTTTAAAACGCTTTTGAACTCCTGTTTAGATTTTATCTTAATTATATGTTTAAAACTAACCTTATTTATTCAAAAGTGACATCCAATATCATATTGCTAATTTTATCAAAAAAGCTGGCCAGTGCATAGACAACAACTTAAAATAATGGACACACTTCAAAACATTTTTAGACCTCATCTAGAGCTTTTGTCTAAATTAAGCATTTATTAGTCACAAGTAAGAAATACCTAGTATCTACTGCTAACTGTAAAAAAAGACTAGTCAGTTTAGTGACAATAGATTATAATAGTGTTAGCATTTTAAAACTATTTTAGACCTCCTCTTTAGCTTTTATATTAATAATATATTTAAACCTATTCATTCGCTACTAAGCGACATATAATATCTACTGCCAATTTCATAAAAAAAAAACCCAGTTAGTGCATGGACAAAAACAAACAATTAGTAGACCTTCATAAAGTTTAGTTCTAAACATTTTTTAGACCTTCTCTAGGGCTTTTATGTTAATTATAAGTTTAAATGTAACCTTATTTATTTACGAGTAAACAATATCCAATTTATTCTGCTAATCGTAGAAAAAAAAATAGTCAGTGTAATGGCATTAGCTTATAATAGTGTACGTATTTTAAAAATTATATACAACTCCTATTGAGATTTTATATTAATTATATGTGTAAAACTATCCTTATTTATTCACAACTAAGCAACATGTAATATCTACATATACCCACTCTCTGTGGAACACTGCAGTTGACAGTCCTTTGTCGGAAGTCGTGTATCATTTCCGGTTCCTGACTCCACCCTACTTACTGCAATACAAAAGGTTCCATGTATATTGTTGAAGGACAGACACTATGAATTTCAAACAGTTGTTAGAAACTGAATGAAGCTTCTAAAACAAAAAAATACGAATATCCTGAAAATATATATTTATATGAGTGTATTTATTACAATACTTTTGTAATCCGAATCTCATCCTTTTATGAAGAATGATGTGAAACGTGTAGTTTATTTTGTGGTTGTAATATTATATCTGAGTAAAAATTAAATCACTAAAATTGTTTAAGAAAATTTGAAAACTGCGATGTAGAAAAGTACACTTTCTTTTTACTGCATATTAAAGTAGAATATGTAGAGTGAATTATTCAGTTAGTAACGTGTATTCATTGAAGTAAAGGCAGTTTTTTTAGACGTAATATAGTTGGAACTATTTGATATGTCATATAGTTGGAACTTTTTGAGTCGTCGTATAGTTGGAACTGTTTGAGATGTCATATATTTGGAACTGCTTGAGACTTCATATAGTTCGAAGTATTTGAGATGTTATTTAGTTGGAACTGTTTGTGACGTTATATATTTGGAACTATTTGAGTTGCCATATAGTTAGAACTATTGAGAGTCATATAGTACTCCGGATTGACAGAACAATGAATCCTGGCTACTTTTTCCGGCAAAACACCGTCGGTTTACCGTTTCGTAAACTGCCCAGTTTTACAATAATTTCTTACTATTATATTGTGTAAATGTTAGTGTTTGTTCTTGTATGACGACGTTTCACCTAACAAGAAGTGATGAAGAGGAATGAAACTTCATGTGAGCTTAATGTTCATGTGAACTTGACAATGAAACCTTCAGTTTCGAAACCATTGGTCGTTCCAATCAATAGCTGATCCCAGCTAACTTTAACCCTTTTATCAGAACAGTTGTAAGTGTGATATGTAAATTGTATATCAATCTATACTTCTAATGATTACGGTCGTATATATATTGTCCTTCGTGTTACATACGTACCGTATGTTTACCTTTATTCAAAGGAAATTCTCAAAATAGAGTTTAACATTAATAAAAGTATGCGTTGCTCGACAAACACTAAGTTGCGAGAGATACAAGTTTTTATCATCCGCCAATTTTTGGTAAAATTCTTGCTAATTCGTATTTTCAAAAACACAACTTTCACTAGGATCTTACATCCTTAAGGCGGGTTTACACCAGAATTAACGACCAAAAGTGCCAACTTTGGTTGAAAACTCTGGTTAAAAAACTTAATTTGTTAAGCGGATATCCCATAGTTGGCATCCAAACATTAATTTGTTTTAAAATGTTGATCACCAACCCTTAATTAAAAATACTACAAATTGTTTTGTTCAAATGAGGTGATATTTAAAAGTCAATAACATATTCTCATTTAGTGCTCCAAAAATGTTTAGTTAAAATCAGTTGGGTTTTTTTTTTTTTGGGGGGGGGGAATAAAATAGATTCTGATTATTACTAATACGTATGTATAAAAGGCAGATATACTTTAAACGATGGCATGATAAAATAATTTTATTATAATAAAGATGAAATAATATTTATTAGTATTTTGTTTTGACGCATCACAAAAAGAAATCATACCTGATGAAAACATAATTAATCGTAAGAACAAATTCATTAAAAACGAGCTTTGTAAGTGACGGGAGATAGTTAACATGAGTGATAGAAAAGATAATTAGGGCAAGAAGTGTAGTGAGTTATGATGTAGGATTTCCATTGGATAGCAAAACACACAGCATTCTGTGTACGGCAAACATGTGGCACTGATGATAATGTAAACATAATTAACACACTTGCATGAAACTAAAATAATATCCCTTTATTTATAAGACACCAACCGTCAAGATTTGGCCGACTAGTGGTATGATGAGTGTGGGTGAACAAAAGTACTCATTAATACTAACAATAGTTGGTCATCAGTCATCAGGACTAACAAGGTTATTACAGCTTAAGATGGAATACGAACCACATGTTATTGTCTGCTTTTTGGCTAACTGACAATACTGATTCTCACGTAGCTCTTTTCACCAGACACCAGTCTAACCCTGGCAACACCCAACATGGACACTTCACTTACGATCACATGGAGAGACCCTATTGCTTACTGAAAATATTTAAATGTGAATCTAACCAATAAATATGAAAATTATTTTCTTAGTTATTAAAATCAAAACTTCCATTACACATCCATTAAAATCAAAATTTAATGTTTTTGCATTATTAAAAATGAAAGGGGTGATTATAATATGTTTTGTTTATAAAATCCTCATATAATTACTGAATATAAATCTACAAGAAACCCAGTAAAAAGGGCTGTATTTCCACCAATTAGCTATATACGAAAATAAAAACTCACATTTTTCTTAAATATTGAATTTTGGACGATTTACTGTATTATATTATCATAATATGGTATTTAGAGCACAAATTTACTACAAACTTGCCACATTTTCAACAGTGAAGTTGAAAATGGCAAGTGGTCTAAGTGGTGAAGTGGTCTAGGGTGTCAGGACTTTGAGCCTATGTCTAGAAATATATTGGGTTCGAAACTTATATTGTACTGGAAGTATTTATATGCAATTTTCACCTTGTAGATTCCTATTAGCCGTATGACACTAAAGGTGCAACTCATAATTATTGTGGTGACACTGGTAACTTACCGTGTCCAACCCCGGCAACTTAGTCGTCAACAGTGTCTCACCGGTGCATGACAGCTTACGAAGCCATATGCCACCTGTGTTGTCACTAAACGCAGTAATAGGTACGGTTTTTCATCAGCTGATGATCATTTGCAATATAAGAGTTAAGTATAATAAACAATGTTTTAGAGTTAAGCTTTTTCTTTATTGAAAAATCATTTTTATGTTAAAATTTTAACATATATATTTTCTCATATACCCTATAAATGTTTTAAACTGTAACATAACGTTTAAATCTTCTCACCAAACAAAGACCAACTATTAATATTTAAAAATTTGTAAAACGAGTAAATTAACGTAATTATTTAAAAGTTGGTAGATTTAGAAATGCTAAAAAAATGTATAGATAAATGAATGTTTCTAAGTTTTACATTAACGTGTTCATGGTAAGAAGTAATATTATTATAGAACTTATATGATCCAATCATCAAGATATGGTCGAATAAGAATTTCGAATGAGCGTGATGAGTGTAAATGAGTGAATGTCATTGTTACTAACTAAGGTCGACTATTCCATAGAAAGTGTCATTAATTAATAGCCCAATGACAAATGAACAGCCAGTGGTTATCAACTGATCCCTCACAAAATGTATTATAGATCTGATTGGGATCGAACTGAGAACCTTTAGCTTATGAAGCTGAGATTATTAAGTGTCCCACAGCTAATCACACTGTACTGGTTCTCCCCCTTACTCTGTCTGAACACGTTTCCCGCAAAGATCAATAGTCTCTCAAGTATGGGCAGAGTAAACAGTATTCCCTAACAAGAGATAGACCTCACATAAAAAAATTAAAACACGATTGTGCTTTTAATTGTGTACGATTATTTCAATCATACTATTTAAATTTATCCATTCAGCTCTGAATATTACTCTATATGAAAGCACTCTAAAACATTTTGAGGTGAAATAATTATTATTAAGCTACAATATATCTGGTCAGAAGAAAGCTTGTAAGAGTAAACAAATAGTACTAAACAATTAATACAATTAAATTCAAAGAGTGCTTTCACGTTAATTTGAATTGAACGAATTGAAAAACTACTGTTTTTGATAGTAATTTAAAAGGCTGGGTAAAGTGTACATTATATGCGGCTAAAAAATATAAATACAGAAGTTATTACGATCAAAGTATAAGTATAAACAATTTATTTACATCATAAGTAAACTAGAGTTGTGAGCCATTAAAAATAATGTTTATTATTAAAGTTTAAAAAAAATCTTATTATGAATGTTTCATTATTTTTGCAATGTTTTATTAAGAATTTTGACATCTCAACCATGTTACATTTGCAATGCTTCTATCATGCTCACGATACAAAAACGTATCATTACGACATCGTATGGAGATTACTACTTGTAGTTCCCCGAGTTCGCCGTTTTGTCGTAGGAAAAGTTTGCCTTTCCTAGTCTTTAAAACAAAAGTACAGCAATTTTTTATCAGAGGAATAGTTAATATGATTAACTATTTAATGAATATTTACCTAAATTACAAAATACTTACTTACTGATTCTTTTGAATAAGTAGAAACTTTATACTAGTTTATTAGTCAAAGTGTTAAACCATTTCGATTAAATTATAAAATAAATATTGAATATTTTATTGACAGCAACACCTGCGGTGTTAAAGAGCAAAGCGCTCAGCCAATTTAGGTTAAATCCACTAAATAAATAATAACTGGATCATACGTTTTATGGAATTATATTCTCCTGGCTCATGTTGAGTAGTTTCCGTGCCCATTACGGAAACGAATTATTCATTATAAAGGGTTGGGCAAAATTCTGGAATATATTTATATTCTGGATATATTCTGGAATATTTATTAATGTCAAAACCATTGAAAGAAATGTAATTTTTAGATTCAATAATAGCTATTTCGACTGCACATTTTTAATTTTGAGTAGTTTGGACTGTATAATAAGTTAAGAGGAGTACGGTACCTTTACCAATACCACGGCTGAGCTGTGAAGGGGAGACGGAGATGCTGAAGGCCCTCAGCATGATGTTCTGTGCTGGCTAGGAAATGGTGATATTAGACCGTAGCACAATATACATACACAATAAGAAGAATACAATAAATTTTGAACAATAGGGGATGTAAAGATCACCATGGACATCTTGAGAGTTAGTCTGAGTCTGAACGAGAATCAGTTCGAGCACTTGCAGAATTCATGTTTCTACGAGGAATTTGCTTGAGACAGACCGAGAGCGAGATCATAGCCAAAACATCCCACCTGGCGTGACATTGCTTAACTACAGATTATAATACTTGTCATCGCTACCATGTAGCTTAGTTGGCCTATTTAAAAAGTTACAGACTAAACGAATTAAATATTTCTTTTTATTATAAACATCTGCCTGTGAATCACGCTGTGATTCACAATAACAAACAAACAAAAATTATTGGAGCTACTAACATAATTTTTCTCTATGTAACTTAAAGTAAATTAATCCTCTATTAGAAGGGGTGAAATCTTGGCGATTAGTCTTGGTAGAGTTCCTTGGAAGTGTGGAGTTGTGCGACTCGTATAAGTCCATCAGCACCTGGATAAACATAAGTAATGCGATCCAGTCTCCATGAGAGCGGAGGTGAAATCGGTTCATGAAGAAGTACTAGATCTCCAATCTTGACATTTTCCTGACGTCTTGATCACTTTGAACGCTGTTGGAGAGTGTGAAGATATTATTGGGACCATCTCTTCCATAAACTCTGTGTAAGCGCTTCCACCAACTGCCATCGAGAAAGTCGGTTGTTAGTGTACATCTTTCGAAGCGGGCTCAGGAGGAGCAACGAGTGGACCACCAATAAGGAAGTGTCCTGGGGTGAGACAGTCGAGTTCTGTCGGGTCATTTGATAGTGGAGTAAGAGGCCTTGAGTTGAGGATTGACTCCAGTCTATTTGATAGAGTTATAAACTCTTCTAATGAAAGAATCTGACCACCTACTACTCTGCGGAAGTGATAGTTAATGCTGCGCACAGCTCTTTCCCAGAGAACACTCTGGTGCGGAGCTGCAGGGGGTACAAAATGAAACTTTATCTCATTTTGATGAGCAAATGAATCAAAAGCACTTTTTAGTATTCTCTTGCTTGAAACATTCGTTAACAGACTTTTGAAAATCAGAAAATACTCCCACATAGTTTGTGCCACAGTTACAATAAATATTTCCACTAAGTCCTCTTCGAGAAACAAAACGTGTGAGCACTGCTATGAATGCTTCTGCTGAGAGACGTTACAACCTCAAGGTGCACGGCCTTTACAGAAAAACATATAAATACACTAATGTAAGCTTTGACTGGAGATGCTTTCCTTAAATGATTAGCCTTTATCAAAAAAAGGCCAAGAAAGTCTGATCCACAATTGTAAAAAAACTCTTGAAGGTATTACTCTAGGTGAAGGAAGGTCACCGATCATCTGAGTCACAACTCAAGGATGACATCGAAAGCATCGTATACACTTAGAAATTGTGCTTCTAGATGATAAAATTCAAAATTGTTGAGAGATGTTTGCTTGAAGAAAATGAGGTCCTGCATGTAAATATTTCTTGTCATAGAAATCAATGATGAGATTAGTTTCATGACTAACTTTTGGCAGAAAAATATGGTGTTTAGCCGAGTAACATACACAAAAACTGAAGAAATGACTTGGTAAAAAAAAAAAAAAACCGGTGCACACATCGTAGGAAGAATATTCCTCTTCGTTGGCACCTTTGTAGGTATTTGAAGTTCATAAGCAAACTGGTCTGACTCAGCTAGCTATTTTATTCCTAACACGCTATATATTGGATTTTCAGAGCTTTCAAACAAAAGAGGTTGCTATGAGATTCAGGTACACAGCGACAAGTACCAGTTGTCCATTTCCACAAATAAAATCCACCTAGAGAGAGTAACTCAATCATTTCCATTTGAAAGGAGAGAGCTTCACCAATTCACTCCTAGTATCAAATCATCTACATAAACTTTGTTTATTAAGACCTGTGACACCAAGGGGTATTTGTCATCTACATCGACAACTAGTTGCCTGAGAGTTCGTATCGCCAGATACGGAGAGCAACTGAAGTCGAAAACCATAAATAAAAAAAGGCTGAGAGGAGTCTTTCTCCAAAAAAGCAATTGATAATTTTGATCATCAGGTTTACTTTTATTTGCCTAAATATTTTCCTAATGTCACAAGAAAACATTATCGGGTAGCACCTAAAATTGACAAGAATGTCACAAATTTAATTCTGAAGTTTTTTTCGGCAGTGTAAAATTTGGTTAAGAGATATTCCCGTAGATGTTTTGGCACTAGACTCAAAGACAACTCCTAGTTTAGTGGTAGACGATTCCTCCTTTATCACTCCACGATGAGGTAAAAAGAAATGTTTTGATTATTCAGGAATCGGCTCAGTTACAAGTTTCATATGGCCTGATTGGAGATAATTATTAAATGCACTCTATATACTTATTTGTAAGTTCTGAATCTGAAATCAGTCTTCTTTTCAAAGCCAGAAATCTTCTTTTAGCGTTATCTTTAGAATTCTCTATAGGGGATGGCCATCTTTAAATGGAAGATTACCAAAGAAACGTCCGGTTGAATCCCTCTTATAATGAGCAGCACGCTGTTCACAAAATTCTTCATCTGGAGAGGCTTGGAGTTTCTGAGGAAGCTCCAAGCCTCTCTCTCTTCTTAGGTCCAAAACCTTTGCAATGATTTGATGTCAAATCAAATATCTCTATTGTTGTTGACAATATAATTGCATAACAAACGTAATTACATTAAATTTAAATAAATGAGCTTATGAATACATTTAATAATTAAAAACAATTGGTTACCAAACTACATATTGTCATTAAAATATTCCACTAGACTGTAGTATTCTTTTTCAATAAGAAGTAAATACATGTCATTAGTACATACAAGTTTTGTTATTCTTCTACAATCTGAGTCTGGTGATGGTTGAAGAGCAGGTGTTGCTCCTATGATAAGGTAACCAAACACGGAATTAAGAGCGGAAGGAAAGTATTTCGTCAGGTACATGTGTGTGGGGGAGATTTGATGTTATTTTATCTAAAATAACCACTGGATGGTTTTTAGCAACCTGGTTTTTCACTCAAATAAAGAATATTTATTGAAGAGACCCCTTTGGTTTTAATTTCTCATGATGAGAGTCCATCAACCGTGTTAGGTTGATCGAAATATATATATTTAGAGAAAGTAAACGAGTTGCATTTTCCAATATGCATGTGATCGTAGAGGAGGAGTCTGATACCGCTTTAAAAACTAGCAGTACCATTCATCACACTAACAAAAACCTATGCAGTTCCCAGCAAAATTGGGGGGGGGGGGGTTTCCTATTATGTGAGAGCGAAACTACGTCATTTGGAGTTGTGAGAACAGTTTTAGATGGCTGAGAGGGACCAGGGTGGATTCCCTTGTTATCGAAATACCCCACCTGGCGTGACATTGCGTAACTACAAACTATAATATTTGATACCACTACTAGTTAGCGTAGTAGGCCTATTTACATTGTTACAGACTAAACGAATTAAATATTTCTTTTTATTATAAACATAACAGTAAAGAAACTGTGCAGATATATACAAGTCCCTATACCAAACATTTAGACATATTTTACTTGTTTTTCGTATAGCCAGGTGATGGCCCATGAAGGGAGTCTTAAAAATGTTAAAAGTTAGCCTATCTGGAGTTATACGTTATTTTAAAGGTATCTGTTTGCAAAAAACAAGAGTGGAAACCCGACGTTAAAAGATAATCCATAAGAAAATGCATTAAGCTATGAAAAGAAAATTAATGACACTTTTTAGTTATGCACAAGTCCATATACGAATCATATGGACACATTTTACTTGGTTTTTGCATATCCAGGGGATGGCCCATGTAGGAAGTACTAAACATTTTAAATGTAAGCCTACCTCGAGTTATACCTCATTTTAAAGGTCAAAGTCAAAATTCTTTATTCATAATTTTTTGTACACATATACAAAGATGTCTTGTGTTTTACAAGGTCTTTGTTTGTAAAACACAAGAGTGCAAACCTGAAGTCAAAAGGATGACCCAGTCAGAAAATATAACCTCTCAAAGGATTTAATGTCGTATAACTAACACTACTTAAGACAAATGTAAGAAAGTTACTATCGATTGCTGCGTAGAGCTATAATTTATATAACTATAAGCAATTAAATTTCACAAAAAATAAGTAACAAATTATTATAATAATGTTCTTAAACTATTTTGGGTAAACCTACTGTCAAATAGTTTTAATAATTTTTTCTTAGTTAAGTAGCAAAGCTATTTTTAGAACACAGTAGTTTGTAACGATTGTTAACAATTAACAACATAATCAGCAACAGGGACCTAAACCAGTTAAATAAATAGCCTTATAACTGAGATGAATCAGTAATATTACATTAAATTCTTTGAATCCCTGTATGTTGTGAATGGGTGATCCTTTTGACCTCAGATTTACAATTTTGTATTTAACAAAGGCCTTTAAAATGAGGTATAACTCGAGGTAGGCTTACATTTAAAATTTTTAAGATTTCCTTCATGGGCTATCCCCTGGATATGCAAAAAAAGAAGTAAAATATGTTCATATGTTTGGTATAAGGACATGTACATAACTACAAAGTTTCATTACTATTCTTTTAACACTTATAAAATTAATAAAAACAATTCCAGACTTTTGCCTAACGCTGACATTAAGTTATTTGAGTGGTTGTAATTTCTGACTGAATCATCCTTTTGACCTCAGGTTTGCCCTCTTATGTTTTCCAAACAAAGACCTTTAAAATGAGCTATAACTTGAGGTAGGCTTACTTTAAAAAAATGTAAAACTCCCTTCATGAACCATCCCCATGTAACAACAACAAAATACAATACAAAATACAAAAACAAGTAAAATATGTCTAAATGTTTCTTATAGGGACATGCACATTACTGCAAAGTTTCATTACATTTCTTTCAATGGTTTTAAAATTAATAAATATATTCCAGTCTTTTGCCTAACCTTGTATTTATAGTACTACTGATTCTATGTATGAATGTTTATAAAGCGAACATGTTTTTCAACTGCTTTGTAATTTTATGTTGAAATACAAACATTTGAAGTATGCTATTTTAACACCTCTTGTGAATGGTTTTCAAAGTTTTATGCTTTACATCGGCAAATTTCTTTTCATATATATTATTTTCGGAAATATTTAATGCTATTTATATATTTTTCCCCAAATAATTGAGTTTATACAATGACACTAGTCGTAAATGTTGTTAGACGAAAATTACATTCCTATGCAAATATAGCTTGTTTATAATTTAATTAAAACACAGCCAGGTTCATGAATATTATTAGACGAAAAATGTTTCCCCCTTCATTAAATTACTTTCATTACCTAGAAAGAAAACTTCATAGGATAGGAAAATCTGTATATCTATCTACTTTTAGAGGGTGCAAAGTAGCGTAATTGAGCCTGAATCAGTGGTTTATCGCTATGTTAAACGCACGTAAGAATTATGAAAAGAAACGTCAGGATTATTAACTTTTATATAGATGTATGAGTATATTACAAGATATATGTATATACAAGTAAATGGGAGGATAAAACTGTTTTGCATTAAATCAGTTGGAGAGTTTTTATCATCCAAATTTATATTTATGACTCTCTGACGTTTTAACCAGTATTGTTTGAATTAACCAGTATTGTTTGAACTAACTTTCTCTAGCTCTTGTAGAAAGTGGAAAATAAAAATACTCACTGAACGTGTTTGTAGATAGTGTGCGTGTTGTTTGTGTTTAGTGTTACGCAAATATATGTGAGGTGAAATACTTGTGTAGAAACTGCTGGTAGAAAGGTCTTATTAAGGTACTTTAACTACTAATACTATATCACCCAATTTATATGTCGAATAAGTTTACTAAAATAGGCCACGAGGAACATTATTACAGAAATTTGTAAAATATCTTTAGCCGTCCCCAAGTTAAAAATAAGTTTCGTAAATCAATGTAAAGTAATAAAAGATTTAACCTAACCTCATATTAATCAATAACTAGCGAGTTTTTTTTCTATTTAATCCTCGCATTTTAAATTTATTTTCCACAGACTCAAATTATTAATACAGCGTGAAGTAATTTAACCCGACCAAACTCAACCTAACCATGACGTAAAGTAAATTTTAATCAACTCCAAATACTTTACTAAACTATATTCAATTTAAAATACCCATTTTATTACACATGGCTGTTATGTGGTATACAGGTGAACAAATTTAAAATCCAAGCACATAGTAGAAAAGTCACAAATAGATATGCATGTAGTATATAAAGCAACAAGACATGACATTCAGATATAGCAATCATATAAAAAGAAGATGGCACTGCTAATATCAAAATCATTTCCTTCCTTCCAAATAGCTGAATACCTTTGTTATTTAGGTAGTTGTTATTGCTATAGAGAATAGTTGCTGTTTTTCAACTATACAAAACGTTGATACTTTAGTGTATCCCTATTTTTTACTTCCTTGTGAGGCCTTTTGATAGCAGGCGCCAAGTTATCATTAAATTAGAACTTTCGGCATTCCCCCAGCACGGAATTTAAACCTTTCTTTATAGGGTTAGCCATTCGTTTCTGAGAGTTTGCATTTAATATTCATAATTATGTTTCGATGATGTCTAGTTTTATGTTGTGCAGCCCATCTGTTAAACTAACCTCTTGATATATTTGCAATTTCTTCTCACCTAACGAAATACGAAAACTGTCTGACAAGGGTCAAGAATTCGAAATAACTATACTTTTTAAAGATATATACGATAAAAATCCCTTATGTGCCCAAAATTGTTAAAATGTTTCTTACTGGCTTTAAACCTTATTAAATTACGTTATATATGCACTGGAAAGTCTACGAAGTATATCAGAAACAATTTGTGTTGTTGGTATTTTAACTGTCTCAGACATGCAGATAACGAGTCAGTGGTGCACATACAAACCATAGAATATGTAATACAAATAAAGTAGGCATCGATATTGTAATACACATACCGTACACATGCAGTGTTATTGACCCAACCGCCTACCCTTACACGTACAGTGTTATTGACCCACCTACCCACCCCTACACGTGTAGTGGTATTTACCCAACGACCCACTTCTACACGTATATGATGAATCACATGAAAACAACATCAGGGTCAATCGAAATTAGTGGCTGTATGCACAGAATTAAATTTAACAGAAACGAAGGTTGTTGATAAATGTTGTTATTACAGATTCACTTGAGAAAACTACTGTTAATTAGGTATCTACGTGTAAGCCATTACAGGTTACGTTTATCAACTATTTGAGTCTCACATTGATCCTTGGTGATAACAGAATCATTCAGTTAGTCACGTATAAACATTAAACTGGTTATCATTTTAACATTTAAGCATTGCACTATAAAACAAACAACAGATCATAATGTCACGTATAAACATTAAACTGGTTAACATTTTAACATTTAAACATTGCACTATAAAACAAACAACAGATCATAATGTCACGTATAAACATTAAACTGGTTAATATTTTAACATTCAAGCATTGCACTATAAAACAAACAACAGATCATAATGTCACGTATAAACATTAAACTGGTTATCATTTTAACATTTAAGCATTGCACTATAAAACAAACAACAGATCATAATGTCACGTATAAACATTAAACTGGTTAATATTTTAACATTTAAGCATTGCACTATAAAACAAACAACAGATCATAATGTCACGTATAAACATTAAACTGGTTAATATTTTAACATTTAAGCATTGCACTATAAAACAAACAACAGATCATAATGTCACGTATAAACATTAAACTGGTTATCATTTTAACATTTAAGCATTGCACTATAAAACAAACAACAGATCATAATGTCACGTATAAACATTAAACTGGTTAATATTTTAACATTTAAGCATTGCACTATAAAACAAACAACAGATCATAATGTCACGTATAAACATTAAACTGGTTAATATTTTAACATTTAAGCATTGCACTATAAAACAAACAACAGATCATAATGTCACGTATAAACATTAAACTGGTTAATATTTTAACATTTAAGCATTGCACTATAAAACAACAACAGATCATAATGTCACGTATAAACATTAAACTGGTTAACATTTTAACATTCAAGCATTGCACTATAAAACAAACAACAGATCATAATGTCACGTATAAACATTAAACTGGTTATCATTTTAACATTTAAGCATTGCACTATAAAACAAACAACAGATCATAATGTCACGTATAAACATTAAACTGGTTATCATTTTAACATTTAAGCATTGCACTATAAAACAAACAACAGATCATAATGTCACGTATAAACATTAAACTGGTTAACATTTTAACATTTAAGCATTGCACTATAAAACAAACAACAGATCATAATGTCACGTATAAACATTAAACTGGTTATCATTTTAACATTTAAGCATTGCACTATAAAACAAACAACAGATCATAATGTCACGTATAAACATTAAACTGGTTAACATTTTAACATTTAAGCATTGCACTATAAAACAAACAACAGATCATAATGTCACGTATAAACATTAAACTGGTTATCATTTTAACATTTAAGCATTGCACTATAAAACAAACAACAGATCATAATGTCACGTATAAACATTAAACTGGTTATCATTTTAACATTTAAGCATTGCACTATAAAACAAACAACAGATCATAATGTCACGTATAAACATTAAACTGGTTAACATTTTAACATTTAAGCATTGCACTATAAAACAAACAACAGATCATAATGTCACGTATAAACATTAAACTGGTTAACATTTTAACATTTAAGCATTACACTATAAAACAAACAACAGATCATAATGTTACGTATAAACATTAAACTGGTTAAAATTTTAACATTTAAGAATTGCACTATAAAACAAACAACAAACCATAATAAGTGTATGAATATTTTAGTTTCACTCTACACTATTTATAGTATTCGAAGACTAATACAACAAAATTTAGCAGGCTAAAGTAAGCCATGCGGCAGCTCCGTGGCCAAGAATTTGGACTTCGGATTCAAATGTTCAAGGTTTGAATCGTTATTGAGCTGACGGCTCTTCACTCAATGAATAAAGTTAACGAAAACGGCTTGTGGGTTGTAATTGAACCTTTTTATTCTTACAGTTTGCTATTTATTTTCATTTACTGCAAACAATAATCATAATAAAGTGAGAAAAAGCACCACTAAGGAAATCGAATAAATGAATATTGGCCTTGTACTACTTACTTAACTATGAACATAACTAATACATTTTTAATTTTGTTCAATACAAATTTGTTTAACGAATACTACGTGTTTCATAATAATTTTTATTTGTTGAAAAAATTAACACTTTTCCCAGTAAGGTTAGTTTTGGTTTCATCATCTGATAAAAATATAAATATAAAAATTAAAAAAAATCTTGCACTAATTTTGTTTTTGAAATTAGGTTGTCGTAATGTACAATTACATAAGTGAAGGGGATTTAATCAGTGGTGTGCCTGCCTGACAGGTGATTCATTTCGAAGGTAAATCCTGATAAATTTGTAATCTTTAAAAAGCTATCAGACGATTTCATTTGTTGTTCACCTTTTGATATCTGTTAACGAGAAAACAAAATTAGTACGACCTTTTCACTAAACCTTACTTAAATCCCTAATTCAATTTATAATTGTATCGTTTGCATCCATGTAACAATATTTTTAGGTACAAGGACGTCAATAATAATGAACAAACCTAGCAATACTAATGCTAATAGGATCTTACATCCGTTGTAATTAATAATAATAATAATAATATATTTTATTCCATCCAACATTTGTACAATATTAACAATGTATTAATTAGCTAGGAAATTCAAGCCATCATTTCAAGTAGGCGATGGCTAGCTCAGGTGTGTTTTGCATGAACAATGTTCTTATCAGTCCAATAGATTATCACTTGATAAGGACGGTCACTGCAGTATGTGCTTGTCCATACGCTATCTTCACTAAATTAATAGTAAGCTGCTAAATACGGTTTAACAATAAGCTAAGTGGTGCTTCACAATTACAATATTGAAGCTTGAATTATCAATTTAATCTAACAACTGTACAAAAAAAGGCATCACCTCCTCAATGGTAAAACAAGTACACTATTTCTCAAGGAAAGTCTTAATAATTTACACTAAGATATCAAACATATAATCAATTTTGCTTTTGGTAAAAAGCCATTCCTTAATTCTAGATATAAATATAGTCAGTCTTTCACATTGTTTAAGGTGTTGTGGTAATTGGTTGTACAGTTTAGGCCCTAAGTATATGAAACTTTTATTAAAAAATGATTTATTTACCTTTGGCCTAATAAACAAACCTAAAGTAGCACTTCTAGTTCCACTATAGAGCCTATTAACTGCCGTGTTGCCACTTCTGATATAAAATACTTTCAACACCTTAAACACAAAAAGATGACGAATTGGCAAAATATTCAGCTGACAATAAAGAGGAAACGCATGCTCACGCTTTGCTTTAAAGGTGATTAGCCGTACATAATGGTTTTGTGTTACTTTTATTGGATTTATTGTGACACAGTCCGTTCCACCCCAAAATTCCAATCCGTACAGTAGTCTAGATTGGATGAGGCCAAAATACAAAACTCGCAGCATGTCAGTGTGTAGGTAATTTCTCAAATGGTAAAATTGTCGTATGTTTCTCTGAAGTTCAGTATGCAGTTTTGAGCAATGATGCTTCCATGAGAGCTTTTCGTCTAGAATCACACCAAGGTATTTTAATTTATCAATTTGCTCAATTTTTTCACACTTACAATTTGGAATTTCTAAACAGTTATTTGAATGTATCTGTAGGTCAGATTGGAAATAGAAACCCTTAAGGTCAAAATTAATAAATTTAGTTTTTGTTGCGTTTATTATCATTTTATTGTTGTCGCACCACATTCGAATTGTTTTTAAGTCGATCTTCATATCGTCCCAAATTGCGTCCCATGTACTTCCGGAATATCGGAGAGACACGTCATCCGCAAAGGCGCTAATTTCACCCTTAAATTGATGAATAAGCAAGTCATTGATGTAGATCAAAAATAAATAGACGGAAAGTACGGACCCCTGTGGGACTCCAATGTTAGTCTCTTTACATTCACTCAAGGTGTTGCCTATTCGGACTCGTTGACTTCGATTTGAGAAATAACTCACAAACCAACGTAGCGCAATGCCTCTAATACCTGCCAATTCAAGTTTATTAAATAAAATGTCGTGATGCACAAGGTCAAAAGCCTTTGAAAAATCTATGAAAATACCTGAAGACTTGTTATTATTATTAATGCTATTGTAAACTCCCTCCATAAAGTCATAAATTGCTGTTTCAGTATTTTTGCCCTTTGAAAATCCAAATTGTCTTTGGCTAAAAAAATAATGTTTATTAAGAAAGTGTAATAATCTGGTTTTCATTGCAGACTCAATAACCTTAGACAGTACAGACAACAAGGCAATAGGTCTATAGTGCTGGACCAGGTCCCTGTCACCCTTCTTGAAAATAGGAACAATAACACTTTGTTTTAGTTCATTAGGAAACAAACCACTCGTAAAGCTTAAATTTACAATATGTACTAATACATGGGATATTTCAGTATTAATTTCTTTAATGAGCTTGACAGACAATAGATCAGAACCTGTAGACTTTTTATTTTTTAGTTTTTTAATTATGTTACTTATTTCTTCAGTTGTAACAGGGTTTAGAAAAAAGGAGTTTACAATGCGAGTATAATACGAGGTATCAAGGTGAAAGTTAGGAAGGTTGATTATCAGATCTTGAGGGGCTTGAATGAAATGCTCATTGAAAAGGTTTGCAACTAACAGGGGATCGTCCACAAGGATTACAATATATATATATATATATATATATATATATATATATATATATATATATATATATATATTTTGATACCAATATAATATTTCTGTAGTCATGTGTAGGTGAGAACATTTGAAAAAATAAAGGTATCGAAAGCATTTGAAAAGTTACTGCGGGTATTTAAAGCAACGACTTTATCATATTTATATCTGGGTAATATATCTTATAAGTACATATACAATGAATAACGTTACTGTTCTGGTATAAATGCAGTCTTTAGTTTGCATACTTAAATGCATTAAAAAAAAAAAAAAAAAAAAAAAAAAAAAAAAAAAAGGAATTAAACTAAAGGTAAAAATAAAAAAATAATTTGACTTTCGTTAGACATATTCATAAATCTACGTATTTACTAAACAAAACTTTAAATATTAAAAGGTTCAACAGGGTCATACGAAAGAAATTAATTTTTAAATTAAAATAAGACAGCAATGTAAGTTACATCAATATTGAATGAGTTTGGTGTTGGAATAAAACCAGTCATGTCATATTTAGACACATTTTTCAGTTTACCTTACATACTAAATGACTCACGACATAAGTAGCTAAAGGATATCGATTACATAAACTCAATAAAGTCTAAAATTTATTCTTATACTCTTCAATACAATTTTTTTAAACGAGGGCCAAGTGTGTGTGTGTTTTCCTTTTTTCAGAATATGATTAGTAAATAGGCCTATAGAATGCCTTTATATGGCAATGAGGTTGGATGGTAATTGCCAGCAAAGTTCCAGCCGGAAGTCTGTCGGGAGGATCAACTAACTTTAAGCCAGTCGTGTGGGACTAAAGTTCCCCGTAGCTCTGTCTCATCGAGCCTTCCTCCTTTTGTCCCACTTTTTATACATCGATGCCAAGTTGAATGAATAGGATGTGAGTACAGGCTACCTCTAGCTCGTCCATAGCGGATATGGTACAGAAGAGTTTTTGTTTTACTCTTTGAAGATACCCTAATAATATTTAGCGCGGTATTTTTTATATCCAACATTAAAATTGGCTTTTACGTAAATAACTTCGATATGAACTTCGATTGGTAAATATGAATGAAAAATGATATAATATTATTCACACTATATAATATTATTCATGTGATTGCTGAACTTAAACTCAAACTATGGATCACGTAGCTAATGACTGGCCATTGAACTTTCACAAGGGACATTAGATAGACCTCATTCACTTGAAGATGCAAGGTGCCAAATGGTAAAATGCGACTTAGCTTCATGAATGTCCAGTTTTAAGAATACACAAGGCAACACAAGCACTATATACATTAATTAAACATATGATCTAATGGACATATTTATATGCATTTAAAGTAATTAACTGAACTTACTCTGTATATATTTTGCAATATTAAAACAAATAATTATCATAAAAATATACAATATAAATTTGTTTCTAGTTTGAAAATATAAAAGCAATGTTTCTAGTTTTCGATCTCACAGCAATGCCTATGATTACTAAAAGTCCACAGATAAAACTTAAGGCAGGATCGTAAAACGTTTAGGATTTTAGATTTATCCTCAGTACATTGAAATTTAGTTAGAAATTTTCCTATAAATTGATGAAATTAAACTATTTAAGATTAGTTCCGCTTAAATATTGTGCTAAAGAACGCTTAAAATCAATCAAACAAATATAGTTGTTTTTTGTTGAAGATACTTTAGTGTGAGTTAAAACTAAATTTGTGTAGTTTAACGCAAATTAATAACTATATTATTTATCAAACAGCACGAAGATTGCTAATATTTTATAAAATAATCAATATCAGGTTCAAAATTGATAGGTAAACTTTTTAAGCAACTTTACGCTCTAGTTAAACTTTACAAAGGCAAGTTACTGAAGAAAGTTGTAAACAAATAACTTTTCTTCAGGAATCTAACCTTACGGAAATTTAAAATACCCCTCAAGGGAGCTCCTGATACTGATTATTTCAATAACTTTTTAGAGTAATATTAATAAGTCCTCTCCTCCATTAAATTTTCATCCAAACATTTTTATTTTTATACATTTACAGTTTGTTTATTAACAATTATATGATATGTACACTTTTTTTAATAAAAAAATTGTTTAACGGTGACCTCAGTACATTTTCTTTTATACCCAACAAATTAAGCGAAACATACAGTTTAAAATTTAGTAACAATTCTAATATATTTCTTCTAGTATATTTATTTTTCTTATAAAGAATCAAGAACCAATTTTAAATGTATAATTTGAATTATCATCACCTTTTTATGTACGAAAGTAGACATTATAAGCCAAATGTTACTTTATGTTGATTATAAAAAACACTATATAATAATATTTTGGATCACATATATATTAACACCATTTAATTTCCTACATTGTATGAACATGGAGATATGTATAGGCACTTCTACTCAATAAATAAACCGAACAATAACTATACCCAAGTTAGATAGGCGTTAAATATATAAACAAATATTGAAGTTACAAAATAATCTCGGCTACGTTCTTCCCTATAAATACAGATAACGCTCTTAAATGCACACTGTAACGTTAAAAAAAACGTCAATTCATAATGAATTGTTGTAAAAACTAAATATACATATGCAAAACTATAAATACTCTTCTAAATAGTGTTAATTAAATATGTATCTCATCTATTTGAATATTTATATTTAAAAAAAATTACAAAAAAGATTTTCCCTACATTTTTAGAATGACTGAAAATAGGCTTAGAAAACACATATCAGACTTAAAATATTAGATTAAATTCAATTTATTTGAATTCATTTCTAGTTGAAATACAATGGTTTTCAATAATAAACCCTTTTAAAATAATATAAATATTCATGTACTGCAAATAAGGTATTTTTGCTATATATTTTTTTAAGAGTCACTAACTTAAACATTAAAGGTTTTTTGTATCGCTCCAAACAACATTAATCTGCAAAGGTCCACCAATTGAAAGTGTATTACGCCAATTACAGTAGTGTATCCGTGATGACGATGATTTATTAAAAGGGTGTATAAATAGCGTAGGGATTATAGAGAAGTGGGGAATAAATAGAGGTGAGAGAAAAATCAGTTATATAACAATGCGTAAAATATTCACATACTATAGCTAATAAGGTAAAAGAATATATTTTAAATGAATCAGAAAAAATTAAAACCATCGTTTTGCCAGTACCTAGCAAGACATACATATTTTTGTAGCTTTGAATTCTTTTAGTGATAGAACTCCCGCATGTCACTGTGCGGGAATATCACTGTGCGTGTATGGGAGGATGGGTGGGTCAACATCAGTGTACGTGTATGGGAGGGTGGGTGGGTCAACATCAGTGTACGTGTATGAGAGGGTGGGTGGGTCAATACCACTGTACGTGTATGGGAGGGTGGGTGGGTCATTTTGACCTGGTCGATTTTAAGGCGGGTTCTAAAAATTATTTTTTTTTAAAGATTGCATTTCACCTTTGGCACCAATGCATAGATCGTTTCTTATTCCTGTAAGACTCTCTGTAATACAAGAGGTTACCTCATAAATGTAGGCATCCATACTGTGCAGGTAGCATTAACTAACTTCAAGAACTGGATGATAATTTATTGAACCATAATTTACCACAATAAACTAAAAATAAATTAATTTACCAGTAAACTAATATCTTTAATACTGGACAGGTATTTCCTATACAATGTTTACATCATCGGGATAAGTATAATATGCTTGAAAACATCAAAGCATACATCATCATGATAGGACCTAAAGAGGCGTATATTACAATTAAAATGTCTAGTCCCATGATAAAAATGTAAACGTTTTAACAATTTATTTTAAGTTTATTACGTAAAACTTCGACAAAATGTGTTACATATTTTAGTAGTGTTATGTAAAGCAATTAAAACAATCTATTTAGTGATACTGTAATCACTTAATAGATTTGTGGTTACACTACTTCACTATACATCATGTGCAGCAATGTTCTGATTCTTTTAAAATGTAACTGGATATTATTACAAAGCAAGCCTTCTTTCCAGGTCTGGTAATTAAATTACATAAATATCGTAATTTTATGTACGTATTCACGCACGATGATATACGTATCGTGCAATGAAATATCTAATTATCGTGCTTTATTGCGAGAATAGGTATTTATTTTTGTACGAGACTATCTGGCACACTCTTTAATATTGTAAATCGAGTGTTTAAGCACTCATCTTATTTTCTTGGTAAGCAATAAGCACTTTATTGACGCATTTAATTTTATCATAAAAATATAAAAACATATCGTTATTCGTCTGTTTTACAACAAAACACTATAATATTAGATGCGTATAATTTAAATTATTACAATTTTCCAAATATAAACGTTTTAAACGATATTTTATCAAGGCATAGTTCTGTTCCTTTTAAAATGATTAGAATACAATTATATTTTTTACAATTAAACTGTAATATAATACTAAGCGATATATGGAATGAAAAGGATCGTCTGATAAAAACTATGAAAGAAATCTATTTTATTTTTCTTAAATATTATGTTATTTTATGCCTGATATATTTCATGCATCCTTCAGTTATTTAGGGGTGTTCGTTTACTTCTAAAACCATAAATTTATGAATATTGCTTTAGTTACCTATTTGTTTATTTCTATTGATAATTTATTTTACATTTCTGATTGAATGCTGTCTGGATTTTAGTGTTAAGTTCGAAAGATAGATGTACTTCTCAGATTTTATTCAACTCTTAACGTAGATCTTTATATACACTGACACAGTCAAGGAAGAAATGCATATTCTTCAAATATTTATCTACATTAGTATATATTTCTATTATTTAACACCAGTCGTATACTTTAGAATGAAATATAGAACTGGCTACAAATATATTCAGTACAGTAGTTAAAATATAGACTACAATTTGTTTTCTTCAATTGACGTTAATGGAAGCACGGAGTTTTGTAATGTTTAGGATATTAGAAAATCACGTATTCTGTATTGGTTTAAAGAAGTTAATTATTCACAGTAAATAGTAAAACATACTCTAAGATTGGCAAAACTGAAAACTTGTTCTAGTTGAGAGGGTTGAAGACATAATGTGCAAAGACGGGTCATGACAACTCAGTGTTTAAAGGAATACATTTTTGTTAATTGATTAACATTTGTTAACGTGATTGGATAAGGTTTTGGACTGTGGAGATCATTATCTAAGGTTTGAATCCCCAACTAAGGTAACGATTGACAATTCACTCGTTGATTAAAGTTCACCACGGGCCTGAAAGTCTATCTGTACTTACGAGGGAACTTTCAAAAACTATTTATATTTAATTTTTAACATTCGAAATTTATTCAATTTAACTGGGAACCGACGGTATTGGGTCTCATCATGTAGATCGCACTCTTCCTTAACATTATATAAGTCCTTGGATCAAAGTCACCTTAATTATGCAAATATTATTAGGAAAAGAGATTAGGTATACACAAATGCAGCCGTCGAAGCGTTCCTGAGGACGTTCCTCTCATGGATGGTGTTCAATGTTCTGTCTAGCTGAAGGGAAACGCGTACACAACTAAATTTACCAAACTTATTAGAGTGTCATGAAATTATTTACACTATTTTTACATATTTCTTTATAGCCTGATTCAGTCTATAAGTTTAAGAGTTTCGAAACATAATTTTATATTTTTCTGTTCATACTTTTTTATGTGATCCTGAGGTTAGATATCCTAGCATCACCAATAGGCTTCATAATATAGTTTATTCGATAACGATTGTTTCTAAGGCTTGAGTATGTTACTACTCACACTGAGCAATCAATGATAATTTCTCAAGTGTTTCTCATGTTTCAGCCTGAAGCCTGTTTTGGACACTTGAGAGTACAACTGGTTTGTGCCAGTGGGGGATCGGTGGTGTGTAGGCATGAATGAGCGCCCTTTAAAAAAATGCAGCAAGTTGTTTTTAAAACAGAAGTTTGTTAGATTTACGTTACCTGTGAGAGAACATTTTGGTCAGCCAATGGCAAACGACAAATGATGTAAATGTTTAAATAAAGCACATTCAACTTTAGGAACTAATCAATAAGAACGGTTACAAACATTTGCCAGGATAAACAAACTCAGGGTACGCCTAGCGCAACCCACCCCCCTACTGTATAGTCGTCACACACTGGATTGTTTACTTTGAACGTATTGGAAAAGAGTCAGTCATTTGTTGACTCAGCTTTATTTCAGCCTTTTGCCTGGTGAAACAACAATAATAATTACAAACGTTCGATAATCTGAATTATATAATAATTTTACATTATTAATATTAAATTTTCATCAATTTAATATTAATAAATCCTAAACAAAAGTCTTTCTTATTGACTTTGTTTGATTATATATATGATCAAATATTTTACTCCAATCAAAGATGTAAATTTTTTTAAAGTGACATTAATTTTTATCAAATCAAAACATTCTCACTTTGAAATTTATGATGGATCATATTCGTATTTTTTAATAATAAAATACATTACAAGTGAACGTTACACAACACAAATATATATTACAATATAAGCATAACATGCACAAATCTACTACTACACCGCTACAAAAATGCACAAATATATTACAATGTAAGCACAAAATACACAAATGTACTACAACAAATACAAATACTATGGTTTTAGATCTCGGCAAACCACGTATACCTTCCTCAGACAAGAGGGATTCACAAAATAATGAAAACTGGTGTTCATATACTCTGTTTTTATATTCCTACTAATACGTGATTGTATTGTATATAAAAAAACTAGTAATTAAATATTATCAGACATTTAAAATTAAACGAGTTACTGTAAATATCACCTTCTAGACGACATCAGTTTGGTTAAAATACGATATACGTATATTTAAATAATTTGTAACCACGTAAAATGTAATATTATGTACGTATATTATTATTCTATAACTTATTAAGATTGAAAGTTATCGTTGGGACTTACAATTTCATAAGTCATTTACGACAGTATTACTAGATATGTAACATTTTGTCATATAATTTACTGTTCAAAACGATGACATGAGATTTTAAGTGCTTCATCATAATCTTTCTTGGATATATAAACCCAGTATTATGTGGCTGGTGACTGTAATGATGTTTTATTACAATTAGATAATGTTGGTAGATAATATGTATTTAACTAATTATATCTTTAAGGAAGCTTTTTAACTTTCATAAAGAATACAGTATATGATTTCATTACAAACAATATATATATATATTTTCTGTTTAATACTGTTAAATAGAATCTTAATTAATCAAAGGATCTTAAAATTCATTCACCACTCTAAACTTTTACTCAAAAAAAGTTACACGAATTCCACCCTGAAAGTTTTCGTCATTGTTGCCCTATCAAGGTTATTAAATAATGCCTTTCTTAGTGATCGTTTTCCTAAACTAGCATTATACACACACTCATATGTTAGAACAAAGGGTTTTGACTTTAGTATAGCAGTGCTAACAAAGAATGATCCCTTTCGAAGGAAAAACCAAATAAATTAGTTCTAGATCTTGTTAGGAATCCACAACCCCCAACATTACAGCTTATACAGTATACAACTAAACAATAATACTAATTACATTTTTAAAAAACTTAATATTTATTTTTACTATTATAATCAACAAAACTATATATGTAGTGAGAATTTAACTGTCTTCTTCATTATTTAATAGTGTACAGTTTACAGAATTGACTTCTTTAGAATTACGCGTACCTAAAAAAATGAAAATATAATTGATTAATGTTAAATAAAATATTGTTTAACGAAAAAATAATATTTGACAAGTTTACTTTTTGTGTATTGTTTTATTGTGTATCATTTATACATAAAAACGCGTTTCTTTTGGCTGAACCGTAGCTTACAAAATTGTATATTTCTATGTCAAAACTATACATAGAAAAAAAATCTTTAAAAAATCAAATTGTATTAAATATACCACTTAAACACACTTAAGTCTCTTATCAAATTGCTTATTTTTAATGATACATAATTTAAGTTTTATTTTCTCTGAGAAAACAGAATTAAATTATTAATGCAAGTTAACATTAATGAATTTAATTTAAGGACCTGCCGATTTAGTTCTTCCACAAGGATTTTTAATGCAAATATGTCCTAAATAATGCTGTGTCCATATTCAGCATTGAAAACATGAGAACTACGTAGAACACGTAGTACAATGTGAACCGTACGTAACTAGCGTATATTTCAGATTTTCTTTTTCAGTATGTAACGCAGTGTTTATTGCCTACAGATTTAAAGCCTACCTTCTTCGACCGAATCAAATACGTTCATAAGAATCCAATGTTAAAAAAAAAGAATCAATGCTATAATTAAGTATTATTTTATTTACACATCAAACATATTTATGTATTTTATTCTGCTTCCTATAAAATGTAGTTTACATATCGATATTTACATCAAAATCATAGTCCTTATTATCAACTATGATTATAATGTACATCATGAGTTATTAAGGAACCGCACCAATAGTTTGTCTTTGGCACGTAATGTTTCACATACATAGGCCAGCGAACAATAAATTACTCACAGTCGGAAGTGATATCTTTAGAATTGGTCATGAAAATTATTTTTCGTTTTTTTAACCATCTTATAAGGTTTAAAATTTGCATTTACCATCTAGATGATTGATTATATTGTAAAAATTGAGAAAGAATTTAAACCACTTCCATTTAGGAAATCGATATTAAAACTATGGAATTTTAAATAAAAACTAAATTATCATTATGGAATCTCCATAAAAAGCATTTTACATATTCGTACATGAGTAAATAATAATAAGATTTTAAGTTAAATATTAAATTATAATGCCTAAAATGTCTGTACTGTCCCACGAATAAACAATTCATTAATAAACAAAAGTTTTCACAAAAAACAACATTTAAGCTTCTTAATATATAATTCAAGAAATATATAGGCCTGAATGTATCTTTTAATGTTTTTATGACTTTATACTACGAAATTACAGCTAACTATACAGTAATGTATTGTTAGTTACAAAACTGTTTTAGTTTCAGAACAGGATCCCATGGTACAACATTTTGTACGTGATAGATAAATTGAAAGGCTGTTCACGTAAGGTATGAAGTCTTGATTGGTCGAGCTTATCCGAAGACTTAAGATTAAAGAAAGGTCTTTACAATCTGCTTCCCCAGCAGAAGTACTTGTGCTTTCAAAAGGGTTTCAGTAGAGGTAATTCATTGAAGTAAATTTATTATAATCTAAAAACGGATGAAATGAAAGAAAATACTTTGGGAAAATATTAAATATTTGAGCTATGATTTTTTTTTGTTTTCATAATACACCCTAAAAGTTTTCAATCATATAAAAGTCAAGAAGAATCTAAATAATCATGAAACACGATGAATAATGCCACTATTTATTATTTGCGTATAAAAATATAGAATTAAATTTCACTCAAAATGCGTTAGTGTTCATTGTATAGACTTTAAAATACATGATCTTATCAATCATATAAAATATCTCACAAATTTCAAATACAATCCTTTAGTGTAAAAACTCAGGGGCTGTTTTATGTGTTGAATCGTTCAAATATATATATATATACTATATGTTTGTTTGTGTAGTTAAATTAACCTTCACGTTATAAATAAAATTTAATTCTAACACATCAGTTGTAATAAACATACCCTAATAAATAAAACTATGTGGAAAGTATTGATAGTTATCAATCCAATTATTAATTGTGATATATGTACATATGTAAAACAAATTATAAGTAAATTAGGTATTCAAGTAATGTGAGTTCCACAAAATAAAAAGAGGATTGTTACTAATGTACTTAAATATATACTCATTAGGCATTTATCCATTTTAAAAAATAAATAAAAACCGCTAAAGACGATTACGTTTGATTTTCAAATTAAATTGATTGAGATTTGAAAATAATTTTCAAATGTACAACTAACTGTAATGGTGCACAGTGACGGAGATATAAAATGAACGTAATTATAATTAAAATATAAAAATTTTCGTTTCTTAAAAATAAAAAAATTAATAAGATAATAATAATTTTCATAAATACATTTTAAAAAATAATTACAAGTAGCGTAATAACTATTAAAACGAACGACATTTAAAACTGGAACATTCAAAAAGTTGTTTTAAAGATACAAATGACCATGCAGTTCGACAATACTTAGTACGTAACGTACATAAAATTTTTCTGAACCTCATGCAGTATAATAATCAAATAATATACTAACTCTCTATGTCTGCATTAATTTGATATATTGAAAACGTATTAAAATGAATTGATTGAAGCCGTCTTTTATAATTTTGTGAACGTTCAAATTCTTCAAACCAAATTTGTTTGTGCAAATACAGCTTTTAAATTATTTTTAACTAAATGGTTCTAAAACTAGTATGTAGTAAAAATTAACTTATATTTATTAATTTTCAAATTAACCTTATTGCTAATATGTTAATGCTAAATACTAGATAATAATTAAAAAAAAAAAACACTTATGGGCAAATAATGTAAACCGAATATACAAATGTATAATCATTACAGTTACTGATTGTTGTTATGTGTAATATACATTTATCATGATAACATTATAAGCATTTTAAGCACTTTAATACCTAGTGACATTACGCATATAAGACAAGTGTAGTATATTTGGAGAAAAAAAGACATCCAATGTTTACTTTTATATTAAAAAAAATAACAATACAATACACCTCTTACTTCCGTTCTTGTTATTTAATACTGCCATAATATATGAGTGAATGGTTGGTTCAGTAATAAAATAAATACTGGTGGACGGTAGGTCAATACTGCCGTACGTGTACGTATTGTAAGGAGAGTAAATACTACTGTACGTGTATGGGTGAGTGGTTGTGTCAGTACTACTATGCGTATAAAATAAAATGCCTTGCTTGGATCTACAAAAAGGCCTAGTGTAAATGGTTCCTTATCAAGTTAAACATACTTCTTAAAAGACAATACATTGCATTTAGAGTACTTTTTTGGAGGCCAAACTGATCTGGGTTCAAATGATTGTTTGGGTTCAAAATTATAAAAGTCTAACTAATCTTCTCAAAAACGTTTGAGAAAGTAGAAGGAATTGAAATATGCCTATAATTATCACTTATTTTCTGTAAGCACTTTTGTGGAGGGGTTTAACAATAGCAAGTTTCAACAATGAGCGAATGGATGTGCAAGGAAATCGGAGCAGTCCTTCAATAATTTTGATGGCACGTTAACTTTAAATTACCTTGTCAGCTAATTTATTATAAATTTGTTAAAATAGAGCTTTTAAAGCCATTTGTCTATGGTGACAAGTTAGTAAACACTTACGTTAAAATAAGATGTGAGCTAATTTCTTGTAAATGATTTAACATCGAGATCTTAAAGCCGTAATATAAAAAGGTTTATCTGTGGAGACACGTTAGTGCTTACCAGTATTAACTAGTTTGTTAGCACTTCTTGTAAAGGAATAAAAAAGGGCTTTTAGAGGCGAAAAAATGTCTGTATTTCGGAACACGTACGTACTCACTTGCATTAAATTTTCTTGTCAGCGCTTATTCTAACTGAGTAAAAAAAGCAAAAGACATAAGATAAAAAGGATTATATTCAATTAGCTTGTCAGGTCTTCTTATAAAAGGCTTAACAGTAAGCTTTTAGAGATATAAGATAGAAAGGTTTGTCTTTGGAGACACGTTAGTGCTCACCTGGATTGAATTATCTTGTCAGCGCTTCTTAACAGGGTTAAGTGGGGGCGAAAAGCACGCTTTTAGAGCCTTAAGGTAAACCATTTTGCCTACAGAGACACATTGGTACAAACCTGTATTAAGTTAGCTTGTCAGTGCCTCTTAAAAGGGAGCTTTTCGAGCCGTAAGATAAAAAGTTTGTCTTTGGAGAAATGATAGTTCTCACTTGTATTAAATTAACTTGTCAGCGCTTCTTAAAATTGGGTAAACAAGAAGCGTTTAGAGCGGCAAAAAATCAGATTGTCCAAGAATACATACAATGCACTTTTTGTAAATGGAAGTTAAATAAAATGATCTAAGAATGCCTTTTTAGTACAAATTTGTATTTCATTACTGTATCACCTTTAGTAAATTTTAGCATCTAAAAGTAGCGTTTAGAACTATAAGGTAAATGAGATTGTTTAAAAATGCAGGTACATTAGATTAGATTTTCAGCACTTCTTGTAAGTGGGAGCTTTTAGAAACGTAAGATATATCAGATTTTCTAAGAATGCGTTTTAAATACATAGTTATTTAACAGTTGTAAAACAGTTGTATTACATTAGTTTTCCAGTACTTATCTTTAAAAGGAAGCATCTAAAAGAGGAATTTCGTGCCGAAAGGTAGATCAGATTGTCTAAGAATGCATATTAGTTACAAATGTTTAATAGATTAATGAGCCCTTTATATAGTTTTTCGTTCAGATTATATTTCAGTAACTTAGGTTCTTCATTGTTGTTTGAATACGTAACAATCTTTTTGAACAAAACACTAAAAATAACTTTAGCTATTTTATTTTCACGTTTTATTCATTATTTTAATATCATCCATAATTTGTATTAGGCAATATACATGTATGGTCTTGGTAAGTGAAATTAATATTTTGATTAAATAAGGTAGAAGGGCCAATTTGTTCACTTTCTGTACAAAAAATAAGACCAGTAAAAAATGGTTAGTAAAAGATAAAACCGTTTATTAATTGCATTTCATGAATACTAAATTACAACTGCTTGTAAACTTTTGTGGTTTACTTTGAGTAAATGAGTGATCTCTAAATAACTCTGCTTTAATATAATACATGGATTTATTTTAGTACATTAATACAGATATAAAGT